>CM076578.1:1039613936-1040120156 GCA_034641835.2 Pinus albicaulis
GAGTTTTACCTTATTTCAGCCTAAGGTAGATTTGAGCGCTAACATAGTGGCGACCATACTGGGGAGAACATGGTTTTCTTGTGGGTGTTATTTGTTTTATAAGCTACAGACGGAGTCTGAAGTCACGCAAGGTAGCCTTCGAACTGCTCTTTCTCTGCGAGTGCATAGTAGATAAACGTTGCTTTAGTCGATCTCCGGTCTAGCTTGTAATTGTAACACTTAACTTATAAATTTCCCCAGTACGTGTATCAAGTTCAGATCTGATGGTTGATGGTGGACAATGATCAAACATAAGAAGGCTGAAATCATTCACCTGGTGACTCCAATTCAAAGTAGAGACTCCATTGGAGGACTGAATCTTTCTCTGAGAAAATGGAAGGATCTTACACAAAGTTCAGGTATCTAAAGTGGAATGGTATTCAGGATCTAATCTGCTTTCTTGTAAATTACTTCTTCGCTGGTCTTGAAGTTGTCCTGAAAGTTTTTCAGAATTTTTTGTATGATAAAGGTGATCAAAATCTTCACTCGACCCATTCAAAAAGTGTAAATGCTGAGTTTCCCTTTGATCCTGGTCTCCTTACTTTTCCCACATCTTATGATGACTCTCTTCACAGTAATGAGCCTAAAGAAAACAAAACTGATCCCGCAGCTCTTGTACATACCCCTACACCTTGTAAAATTCCAGATCGGTATAAACCTCTTGTTTTACCTTCTGTTCTCCATGCTTTCCCTGCAAATTATGACCTATATCTACCGAGATTTGATGGTGAATGTAACAATGTCAACGCTGAGCAACATGTGCAGAATGTTGAGACTTTTCTAGATCTTTTTGAAGTTGATGATGAAGATGTTAGTATTAGGCTTTTTGCTCTTTCTTTGCAAGGCCAAGTGAAGAGTTGGTTCAAAGCCCTGCCCGATGCAAGCATCTCAGATTTCCAGCAGTTCGTCACAGTTTTCCTTGACAGGTGGATGATCGGACATAATTTTTTTATTGATTATAGAAGAGTATAATCAGCTGAAAAGAATGCCAGGGGAGATAGTACAACAATTTTCTGCTAGATTTAACCAAGTTTATTATTCGATGCCAGTTGATATAAGACCTTCTCCTAGATCTGCTCTCTTGCACTACCCGGGTGCCTTTGATCCGAAAATGGAGTTTCAGCTGAGAGAAAAGAATATTGAAACACTTCACGAAATGCAGAACAAGGCAGTAAATGTAGAGGCTCATTTGCTGATCTTGAGGGCAAGGTTGAAGGAAGAAGAAAAGAAGAATGTTTCAGAGCAGCTGACACCTTCAGAGGAAAAGCTTGATCTTTTCGTAAATGCAGTAGAAGAGATGGTGCGGAAAATGACTGCAAAAAATGAAAATGACATTCAAGAACAAGTGGCTGACCCAAAACATTTTGTTCCTTATCCCAGTTGTCATAGTGATTTCTTTATAGATCATCTTGAAGAAGAGAGAGCTGTTGATATGACATGTATGCTTGATGATGTGTTGTATACTGATGATTTGCCTCAGTTTTATCAGTATGATGATGATTATGTTCTCCAAACATAAGCTAATCTTGCAGACGAATCAGCAGCTAGTTTGTACGAGGAGGAAGTTCACTTTCAGCAGCTTGAGTACAGTGATCAACCGATGAATATCAGCTATGACAATGATGAGGAAAGTGCAGCAAATTTTGAAGTAAGTGAAGGATCTTTGCCTTTTTGTTTTGATTCATTTCAGTTCATCAGAGACAATTTCCATGCAATCAGAAATCAACTGTCAACAAGTCTTGATCTGGACCATCTTGAGCGCAATGAAAACCTTGTTCAAGATTTCTCATATTCAGATTTTCAGCCCTCGAAAGCCTTTGATTGTCAAGTTGCAGATGAGGACATGGAAGCTGGTACATATGATCAAATGATACAAGGTGACTCTGTACCATTTTGTTTTGAATCATTTCAGTTTTTGAAGAACAAATTGCATAGTAAATCTTTAAATGAGCAGCTTGTAGCATCAGATTTTTAGCCACCAAATGAAATTGAAGGTCAGATTACAGATGAAGGCGTGGAAGATGAAATACATGATTTAATGATGCAAGAGAATTCTATACCCTTTTGTTTCGAAGCATTTCAGTTTATAAGGCAGAATCTTCGTAAAATCTCTCAAGAAAAAGATGAAAAGCCAGTAGGATGTCAGACAGTCTCAATGGATACATCACAATAGTCTTCTCAAGTTTTTTATGATCCTTTTTCTCGTGTGTTGGACGATGTTTGCTGTAAAAGTTTTCCTTCATTAGCTAACCATGTGCCGGAAAAGAATGTTGATGATAATCTTATTCAAAGTTCACCTTCATTCTCTTGTTTAACATATTTTTCATTACAAAGCCCTCATCAATGTTTGCAGTCATATGAGGAGATTGATAAAGGAGGCTTTTCTTCAGTTTGGAATCAGCAACAGAGTTTGGTTATTCATGAATTTCAGGATCCTTTTGACAGCTTGCTGAAATCACCAAAGAAATACAGCATAGAGGTGAGAAAAATTTTAAGATCAAGGTATGGAGATTATCTGGACCAGAGCTATGTTTATGAAGATCCTTTCGCAGTATTCTTGCAGTCATCTAGTCAATTTGTGCTTTGCAAGTTTATCAGCAGTCCACTTGATTCCAAATTTCCATGGGAGTTTCCTTTCGATTCTTCCCTTTTCCTGCACATCAAAAAGCATTTGGGAAGAAATAAAATAGCAGCCAGGATGCTTACATGGTTGCATTGGCTGTTCCATTACACTTGATCAGGTGGTGAAAAGAAAAAATTAGAGTAGGTTGATGAATAAGCTCTACTTTGAGCATATTTCCAGTTTGTCGGTTGTGTTTAAGTATCGAGTCAGTTCTTAGTTGAGTGAGAGTCAATTTGTGTCATCAAGTCATCAGTTTTCAGTCATGCATTTCAGTTTGAGTTTTTGATTCCATTTCCCAATGGATAAGGCACTGGTCTGCTCTCCCAAAGATCTGTCGTTCTTGGCACCTCCAAGGAGCTATCATCCCCATTGGAGCCAATGTTAGTGTCAGCCTTTGCAGCTTTCCTTCAGTGATCAAACATGCTCTTAAAAAGTGATTTTAAGGTGTCAAGGTCAAATTTTGTCATTTCAATGAGTCTTCAAGCAAAATTTGGTCACTAGGCATTAGGTCTAGGGTTTGTTTTCACTCTTTTCAAAGTTGTACAAATGTCAGTCCATGTCACCATTCAGCTGAGTGTACCATCATTCAGAGGGTTTTCATCATCATTTCAAGTTCCATTGGGTCATTTTACAGCTTGTTCATGCTTCAGTTGTGCCTAGGTAAGGTCCATTTCCCTCTCCTAGGGTTTTGGAGGTAATTTCTCTTGGATGGTCAAATAATTAGAAAAAATTGTATCCTGATGTTCATACACCTTCCCCTATCATTAATGTACCTTATTAAACACTTCCTATCACTAAGATCCCCCAAATTCCTCATTTTTACACAAACCCTAGTTTCTTGCCACAACTTGGCAATTTTCTAGGCTAGGCCTGTGTTTTTCCCTTTTGGACCCCTTCCCCTCACTAAATCTCTGAGATTCCACTTTCCCCTGCTTCCTAACATCCCCCCCTACTTCTCAAAATTTCCCCAAGAATTTAGAAGCCCCTTATCCCCTTCATTTCGCTTCATTTCAACAAAATCCCTTGTTTCACACATCGGATAAGTTTCACTCAAATGATGTTTCAGAGCAATAAAAGATGAATTTTGGAAAAATGAGAGAGGTTTTTGTACAAAAAATTCCAAGGAAGAAAAACCTCCTTCACTCTTTACACAGGTATAATTTTTTTGGCGAAATGTCAAAAATACCATTGCCTCAGGAGAATTGATGCACCTGCAGGAAGTAGTGTTGGGAGATTTGCTTTTTGATAGAGTAACTGAACTCCAAATTGAAAAATTACACTTGGGTTGGAAATTAGACTCCAATATATTTCCAACGAGCTATCACATGCCCAATTTGGACACCAGGAAGGCCTCCAAAAGCCTCCTGAAAAATGCACTATGTAGCGCGCAGCGCATAGAAAAGTGAGCGCGGCGCATTGGGCGAGAACACAAAATTTTTGCCACTGCTCTTCAAAATTAAAATTCTCTCAGTCTAATTTGCCCCATGTAAGTCTAAATCATCTTTCTATTATCTTTGGTCAGTGTTTGGAGTTTTTTGAAGATTGGTTGTAAGAGTTTGAATGTTGAAGAACTCAAACCCTACTCTCTCGTTAAAAATGGCTCTTATAGGGTTGGAGTTTGATTGTTAAATTTTGATTTTGGTGCCAATTAGTTCAAAGTCCATTTCACACATGTGGCTCATTTCCCATCATTGAAATATTTTCATTCATTATTGTCAATCCCTTTTCTCCTTATATCCTAAAATACCACTCATATCACTTGTTCACATTCCCCAATTCTTTCATACACTCACTTGTCCCCATTTATCCATATCCCTAAACCCTACCATCTCCCATATCATCCAAAAAAATTAAAATCACTCACTCCTTCTCATTCCAAGTTGGTGAATAAGATGTTGATGGATCCTTAGTTACTTCCAAAATGACCGAAGCTGGAGATGTTGTGAGGTCTAGTGATTGCTGTCTATGCTGTAGAGGAGATCTTGTGAAAATGCTTCCATAATTGGTGAGAACAATGGTGGTGAAATCCAATCATATAATTATTGAAACAACAGATCAAGAAAATTTTCCAGAGGGTGTCATATAAATTTAGGGCATAAATTTTTTTGATCCTGTGGTGGCTGAAAAGCATTTTCTTGAGTGCCTTAAGAGGTGTCAACAAAGACAAACATCTCTCCATTAGCATGTGCAGACAAAGACTATTTGTAAACTAATCTATAAAATAAATTGTTGTATAATGGTGTGGACATGGTGGTTTTAAAATTTTTACATCAAATGAACAAGCATAAGCTGATACAAAGTCTGCAGACACATGGTTGCCACAATCAGGGCTTCCCAAGGGGGGGGGAGTTGATACATTAGAGCCACTTAAAGGAATTCAGTTTGTTGCTTATATGAGAAGGAGGAAGTTTCCTTCTTGGGTGTGCTTTGCAGGAGGGCCAAGGCCAAGGAATCCAAGACTATGGAAAAAAAGAACAAAAATTGGTAGTGTGTCAAAATCAGAAAAGCTGGTTGAACATGTCAAACATTATCCAATGTCAAGGAAAAAGTATGTAGTGCTCTAGATTCTTTTATTGCGTGGGAGGTAGAGTTTCCTCTTATTGTAATAAATAAGGCTTTGAGAAAACTTCAGGCTAATAGGAAATGGAAATGAATCATTCAGATATCAAAGTGGATGTTGAGCAAGGGCCTAGGTAAAACCATGGGACTACATGTTATTGAATGCTCTTGCCAATGGGCAAAGATGAAGAAGGCATTGAGGAGGCAAAAGGGCATGATCGAATTCGAATCTTGGAGAATGCTTCCTTGGCCCAACATTGCATATGACAGAGGACACTCAGTCCAAATTTCAAGGAATTTGGAGAAACTTTTTTCATTTTGAAAATTTTGGTCTCAAAACAGGTTTTTCAGCCCAACGCGTAGCGCGTCGACGCGCGCGCTTATGATTGGGACACTTGCTGGAAAAAAACTTTATATTTTTGGATTTTTCATGGTAATTTATGCATGCTCCAGTATGGCCAAAGCATTTCACCAAGTTCTGGATGATCAAAAGGGCTAAAACACCATGAAAATCACCTTTCTGCCACCTTTTTCAGCAACAGGAAGTACTTGTGGAAGAATGCAGTTTTGGAGGGGCAAATGAGCTCAAAATTGAGAAATTCCACTTGGGTTGGATAGCAGACATCCAGGGCTTTCCAAAAAGCTATCATGAGCTTTATTTTGATACCGGGAAGTTCCCCAAAAATAGGCTGAAATGCGCGCGACGCATAGAGCTCAGGCGCGCGACGCATAGAGATTTTTGGCTAATTTTTCATCTTCCAGCTCAGAATTTCGCCCAGTTGGACCAGATTTGATTGTGGATGTAATTTTTGAGTTGGATTGATGTAATTTTGTGATTGTAATGTAACTTTGACTCACTTTTACCTATTCTAGAAGATTCACTCACAAAAAAGTGAAAATCAAGTAAATGAATCAGTTTCCTTCCTTTTAGAGGCAAGTTGTTTGGCTGCCTAGATTTTAGCTCCTTGTTTAGAATTGGTTGAAACTGCTCCTAGAAGGAGGAATTCGACCCCTAGAGGCATGGGAAGGGGTTAGGATGGTCTATATGATGTATTTTCTCAATCATTTTCAAAGGTTGGACAGGTTGGACAGGTTGGACTCTTGGGAAAAGTTCGGCACACTATTGTACATATTTTTCTGCATTTTGGCTAAGGAAAGATCAGAGGTTTTGCAGCACCTGTTGGGATTCTTGTGGCTTTCAGTTCTTGATGGTGTTTTCTCTCAGTTTATTGTAAGTTCTATCATGTTTAATGTATTCCATTCCCTTCTTATGCTTCTGAAACTAAATGAATGAGTAAATGAGGTTGAATCCATTGTTTCAGTGCTCTGCCTTTAAATTTGTTTAGTTTTACATGTTTTCACCTGTTTGGAGAGGATCCATGTTCTCCCTTGCCCTCTTTAGCTCCTTTTCATTCTTATCCATCCATACACCTGATCAAAATCATCAAGACTACTGCCTACTTCGCCCCAACTCGAATTCTGCAAAGATTTGGCCTTATCCCCTGACCCAAAATTGTTTTTCCCATTTTTTCAACAAAAACCCAAAAAATCAAAATCAAACTTTCCTATCTCTTTACTAGCCTAAAATCAGTATTAGTTATAGGTCATCTCATCCCCTTTGAAGACCTTTTGCCGAGATAGACCCGGAGAGAGCCCTCTCCTGTCCTCGTAAGGCTAGCTACGAGGTTGAGCGTGGTTTGATGTAGCCTTGAGTTTTACCTTATTTCAGACTAAGGTAGATTTGAGCGCTAACAGTATGAAATGGCCTAAAAATTTTCCTTCCTCCATAGAAAAAAATCTCTTCTTAGGATTCAACGATATTGTTATACAGAATTATAATCTACGGATAAACTAGATTCCCTGAGTGTGGTGTTCCTTCACTCATAACAACAAAATAAAGACAAATATTGTTTTCTCTAAGACAAATAGATAGACAGAAAGGAAATAAACCTACTTGTGATCCTTTTAGCTCTCATTCTATTAGGGTCCCGTGATTTAGTAGATTGGTAGACCAAATGCACAGGGTAACATTAGACCAGTCTTTGGAGTCCTAGGACCTAGCCTTCCTCAACCCAGAGAGGGCTCTATCTATTGTATGAAAAGGATGTGAACTTGTTTGCTTTAGATGGTTGATTTTAGGCTATTTTTTAAATGTAGGGTTTGTTTGTTTGTTTTGGTTCTAGATCAACTTCCAGTTGAACACCGTCGGGTTCGAGAGGTATGGTCTCACTGATTGGATGGATAGTGTCCATAGGTAGTTGTGAGGACTTCATTTCGATGACAGTGGATAAAACAGGATGTGTAGAAACAACTCGAGAATAATCTGGTATATGTGATGAAGATGACATACCATAGGTACTGATGGCACTGTTTTTGGTAGAACAATGTCACCTTCGCCGACCAGAAATGGCTTCCGGTGGTAAAGGTGTTTTAAGTTCTAGTCTACGCAGACGACGGGGAAAGGGATTTTATTCTTGCATGATGACTGATTGATTTTATTACAAAAAGAAAATAAAAAAATAAAAGGTTGATACTTGGAAAAAGGTTTACCAAGTAATTGTGAAATGCAGAATACCTCCTAGCGAACCAAGAAGTACGAGCAGGCAATCTCCCCGAATGTTGTGTTCGGTGTATCACAAGTTACAAGGCAGCCGAGTCGGTTACCTAAGGATCGTAAGCAACCTAGAGTTTTCCTTCAAAATATACTCGAAGGTACGTGTAGGCCCAAGTCCGTATTATCATTGTCTAATGTGAAACTGCACAGTGAGAGCACCCCCTTATAATTTTCGTACTAGGACACTGCCCTATATACCCAAAGGTACGTGGATGAGCTTTGATATACTTACGTACATGGAGTTAGGTATCACACTAGGAATGTATCATAGATAAGTTAGCAGCAACTGCTATGTTTAACGATGTCAGAACACGTCTCTACCCTAGAACTTCTTGTTAGTATGAATCTTTCGTCGTAAAAGATCACTTTAGCTATGCATAACAAATAGCCCTAACATCGATTATGGCTGCCAAACATCTTTAAATTTGTGATTAGGTGATCCAAATAATGCTGCACAAATCCAGATCTAAGCATAAAAGACATTAAGCAAGTAAAGTGAAATATGGTTCCATGCATCCAATAGACAAGACAAGAACAATGTATTTGAAAGAATTTTTATATTATATTAAAAAGGGGGCACCTGAGAGGAAAAAAAGAAAGGTGTTTTCTGGTTCTCCTCAATGGGATGGGTTCTTGAAAGTCCTCAGCATTTCAGATCTAAAATTCCTCTCTCTTGTTGTTGTAGAAAACCCATACAAACATAGAACTCAATGGGAGCTCACAAGGCAAAAATGGAGAATGTGACCTAGTATAGATCTAGAGTGATCTAATGCGATTGGAGGTGACTAATGAATGGGGAAAACCCTTCTATTTATAACAAAATATTGGGGTGTTCTAGAACTCGGTGCATGAATAAAATATTGTTAATCGAATTCTAGAATTACTCTTTAGGAATATTTTATTATATTTGTTGGAGGGAAAAGGTCTTTTGACTTGGGTCAATTCCTTTATTTATAAAAAATAAATAAATAAATGATTTATTTATTATTTTAGGGAGATGGTGGGAATATAATTAAATAAATAATGATTTATTTAATTATTTAAAAATGATTTAGTCAAATTTAACTAGGAATATTATTTAAATAATGATTTAAATAACTTATTCCTAGGAAATAATTAAATAAATAATGATTTATTTAATTAATTTCCTTTTTTTTGGGTTAAATATGACCATTAAATGTAGACAAATGTTATTTCATATGGTGAAAGCAATTTTACTTAGGGTAAAATTGGTCTTACATGGTGTACTTGGGTTCATCTAATGATAATAGGCTAGATGACCAAAAAAATGGTGTAACAAATTGCCCCCCAACGTATGAGTGTTAGGAGCAAATCGTATGACCGAAGTAAGTTGTAATAACTCAATCACTAAGCATCAAGAGGGGAGTGAGAGAGAGAAATTTAAGGTATTCTAATGTGCTAAAGGACTAGACCCTGAGGAGATGAGACTTACAGGTGCAACAAGTCTCTAGTTGATGAAGTGGTACCTGTGTTAAAGGCAGCGGGGGAGGCATACCTATGCCCGCCGAGACAATAGTACAAATAATAAGGCACCCGAAAAGCCACGGAACGCAATAATAAAACATGTGCTGGCCTAAACATGAGCCAGAAAAATAAAATGATGAATCCCACATACATGCGATGCTTGGAATAACCGTCAGGACTTATACAATAATATGATAGTACATGAGATACAAATACACCCAAATGACCCCTACACACGGGGAAGGGCTCACACAATCTGACTGATACATGCAAATCGAAGAGGTGCTGCAAGCGGCTGAGGCCGATATCATCAAATGAGAGGAGCTGCATCAAGGGCTGAAATGAAGAAGTCATCCAGGCATCTGGGGGGCTACCTGCAGGGCCACCCCCTCATGAGGGTTGAGACATCTCACACACGTCCGGGAATCACCAAGAGCTGTTGTTGCATCACTGTACCATCAAGTGTATAGATCACGATCATGGTGAAAAGTGCTCGAAGCAAGGTACACTGCCCCCTAGACCTGTCTTTTGGAGTAAATGAGCTGATGTCGACAGAAGTAGGTCCGCCATAGGTGAGGCAATAAGGGAACCCCAACTAAGGCATGAGAGAAAATAGTAGAGCGACGAATAGATAGACACTAATGATGATGACGGAATGAGGGATACAGAGGAGCGGTTGGATGACGTCCCTTGTTAGATCATAAGGGGCATGAATGTCTTGGCAGCAGCTGACACAATATCAAAGAGGATAGGTGACAATGGTATTGAAGGCTGTAATGTGCAAGACGAGAGAGGGACCAAACGATGAAGGATGGAGGGCTATATCGGGGTACAAAGGGACTCGAGACAAATCCCATGATGGATGAGGAATCAACTCAGATGCTCTAAACAAGGGCGACTCAATGGTGCTGCCTCAAAGTAGAGGTCCAATGGGGGACCATAAAAGCATGAGTACAATAGGGTAGCTCATGACGAAAATCAACACGAACAAATACAAGTAAGGAGGAAAAGTGGTGCCCCAATTATAAGTGTTGTAAGTGAAGAAATTTGATTTTGAGAAGAGGTGAATAGACCCTTCATGGACAAAATGTGTCCTAGTGAAGTATCAAAACATGAAAAAATAATAGAGACCCATTTGAGTGCTCGGTGAGAGCTTTCCAACGGTGCAGATGGTGTGTCAAACGAGGCTACGGTTTGGTTGCAGTGGGCGAAAGAAAAAAATAGGGGTTTTTCTTCTAATAAGGCATTTTCCCTCCAAAATCATTCATTTGATTGTGTAGCTGTGGTGAATGTGGAGAGAAGAGAAGGCCCTAAATCTTGCGGCGATCGTAGCAGACAAACCGACCGTTGGAATCGTGATCCTTTAGTTGCAGGTAAGAGGCCTAATCCTACTCTTTGTTTTTGATGGATTCAAAGTTTAGATTAGGGTTTTAAATCTCAGCAACTACACCTACTTCATCATTATAGTCGGGTCGCACTTTTTGGGGCAAAAACTGCGACCTGGGACGCAGGTTTTGGCCTGAAAAGTGCGACCTGGCCCAGGATTTGCCCAAAAAGTGTGACCTGTTAGATGTGGGAGGTTTCAGTGCTGTTATGGGCTGAGATTCAGTTTTGGTGTAAGGTAATGCAGTTTTTATGATCTATGGACTAACAAAAATGATGGTTTTGTGCAGATATGGCAGATATACGGATCAAGTGGAGAGAGAGAGAGACCTAGGTACATTACGGACGAAAATCCAAGCGAATTAGGGTGTCCGTCGTGCACTGGCTAGGTATGGGATTCTGAAAGAAGTCATCCGGGAATGTGGGTGCCTACCTACAGGGCCACCCCCTCATGAGGGTTGAGACATCTCACACACGCTCAGGAATCACCAAGAGTTGTTGCTGCATCACTTTAGCTACGCATAACAAATATCCCTTTCATCAATTATGGCTGCAAAACATCTTTAAATCTACAATTAGATGGTCCAAATAATGTTGCACAAATCTAGATCTAAGCACGAAAGACATTAAGCAGATAAAGTAAACAGGTTCTACTTATCAACAGATGTACAAGAGCATCATTTTAATCAAGACAAGACAAGAATGAAGAAGATTGAAATGAATTTTTATATTATATTAAAAAAAGGGGAAGACTTGAGAGGAAAAAAACAAGAAAGGTGTTTTCCCCGGTTCTCCTCAATGGGATGGGTTCTTGAAAGTCCTCAGAGTTTCAGATCTAAAATTCCTCTCTCTTGTTGTTGTAGAAAACCCAGACAAACATAGAACTCAATGGGAGCTCACAAGGCAAAATGGAGAATGTGACCTAGTATAGATCCAGAGTGATCTAATGCAATGGAGGTGACTAATGAATGGGGAAAACCCTTCTATTTATAACAAAATATTGGGGTGTTCTAGAACTCGGTGCATGAATAAAATATTGTTAATCAAATTCTAGAATCACCCTTTAGGAATATTTTATTATATTTGTTGGAGGGAAAAGGTCTTTTGACTTGGGTCAATTCATTTATTTATAAACAATAAATAAATAAATGATTTATTTATTATTTTAGGGAGATGGTGGGAATATAATTAAAAAAATAATGATTTATTTAATTATTTAAAAATGATTTAGTCAAATTTAACTAGGAATATTATTTAAATAATGATTTAAATAACTTATTCGTGGGAAATAATTAAATAAATAATGATTTATTTAATTAATTTCCTTGTTTTTGGGTTAAATATGACCAGGAAATGTAGAAAAATGTTATTTCATATGGTGAAAGAAATTTTACTTAGGGTAAAATTGGTCTTACATGGTGTACTTGGGTTCATCTAATGATAATAGGCTAGATGACCAAAAAAATGGTGTAACACTTCTAAATTTTATCATTAATGTTACAATTCTTTCTTAGGTTGATTGATGTAAATTTTATGTTGATCTTGTTTAAAACTTTATCTTTTAGGTTCACTATGTGATGTAAAGGGAAAATCGTAAAATTCAAACTAAATGATAAGAAAACTTTTCAATTCAGTTTTTTCAATGAAAATCCTAGCTACTAAGGGGAAAGATCAATAATATTTTGAGCATGCAACAAAGAGCACAAAATAAATGTAGATTTTCGTAACTTGTTCCTATGCAACACACACAATCTCTAAATGCACATGCATGTTTTTATTTTCAGTTCCCTTTAATGTGAATGAGTAAAAGAAACTAAATGCACAAATTAATAAAACAAATGTTTTCTTTTGAGAAATGAGGAAAGAAACAACAATTTCTCTTTGAAAAATGAAGAATGAAACTACAATTTTCCTGTACAAAATGAGGAATGAAACAACAATTTCCTTTTCAAAAACATAATTAATCTAATGAAAAATTAACTACTTTGAATTTGATTTTCCAATGATAAAGAAAACATCTAATGAAACATTGAACAAATTACTTTTCAAAGGAGGAAGAACAAGGAATCTTTACTGGCCTCTAAGAGCAATCAGACATCTGAGAATTCAACAGAAAATTGGCTGAAACTGAAAGCAAAGAAAAATTTTGATGGAATTTGGTTGGCTGAGGGGGCAATGCACCCTGTAAGGGCATACAGTGCATTGCAGTGCACCCCTAAAAGGAAGACAATGCACTACAATGCACTGTACCTTGACCAACAGTACGTTGGGCGCAACTAAGTTTGGAAAACAAGCAGCCTAAACACACTTCTAAGGCAAAATTTTCATTGAAATGACTGATAAGATAAAGTAGAGTCTACTAGTGAAGGTAAAAAGAGACAGAAACACCAGGAATGATGGATTTATCCCTAGTGGAGTCGCCAATTTGTTATATGGAATTCTAATCTACAGATAAACTAGATTCCCCGAGTGTGGTGTTCCTTCACTCAGAACAACAGAAGAAAGACAACTATTATTTTCTCCAAGACAAATATATAGATAGAAAGGAAAGAAACCTACTTGTGATCCTTTTCGCTCTCCCTCTTCTTCTGTCATTGTTTCCGTCGCTTTCAATCCAACTAAAGCCGCTAGATCGATTCATGCAATCAAAGACAAATAATAGCAAACAACATACAAATATACATGTATCTACTTATCTTAACAAAATCGAACTGATTAGATCCAAGAATACATATACAATTGAGAATGTGATTCACAATATATAAGCATACATATGAGAAAATTAATAGATATCTTTACTAAGAAAGTAGGAGGAGAATATTACAACCAATATATCGATTCATCATCAACCTGCTCCAACTTCATTCCATCCTCATCACACCAAGCATCATCTCAGCAGCATATCAATAATTCCAGCTCTCATCAATTGAGAATACAAAAATATAAAATTACACAATTTCTTCCTCCTTAGCACTTAAATTAGTGCTCAATTTATAGGGAAACTGAAGATAGTTTTCTCAATAAACAGAATTGAATGGATTTCTAATAATAGATGAGACATGTTCCCAAGTTCAGAGGTGGTGGATAGACACTTTTATTCAAAGTATGAAACCTATGAGCTCTTCTAGAAAACAATGTCCATGTCGAGATTCCCAGAACAATGATGATTTCGCTCCCAAGAGACCAACGCACCCTTGAGTGTTAGGAAGTGCACTGTAGTGCACCTTTCCATGGAGGTAAGTGCACTGCAATGTAGTTAGGCCCTTGTAGAGGAGAATTGATGAGTCAATGGGTCATATAATATATGCTTCAAACCTTGGAAATCTCATAATTAAAGCCATCAATGGAATGTTCTTCACTTAGGGCATGTAGCAACTTGTAATATTCCTTCTTAGAAATTTCTACACTCTGGAGATTAAAACCATTGTTTTCAGAACATTACGTTACAAAACTGAAAAATAGGACTTGGATCCTTTATATTACAGTTAATAACCCTTTACATATAGAATGGGAGCAGAAACAAATCATTTTAGCTATGTTAAATAGATCTCCCCATGCCAATACACCTTAAAAACACCCAAACCCCATGACTTCACTAAACAGAAATTCTGGAGCATGTAACAGCATAATTCTTAGAGGGTTTCTATAGAAAAATATGTGTCATAATGGATCTGGAGATTTCATTAATCAAAGAGCCAAGAAAATGGAGGTTTTAGCCTCTTTTACAGAAAATAGAGACAACCCGGCAAGGGTTTCATATGAGCCCAAGTACAAGATGACATATCTGCATAAAATGACGTAATTTACTACAAATTTGTATATTATATGGCTGAATAATACATGAAAGCACAGAAAAATGGCTGAAGAGCCTCCCTACTAGCCTTCCAGGAGAGAAAAACGCCTCCTTCTCCAAGAAAATAGCACCAAATCAAGGGATTCAACCCTACCACAACATCACCTTTAGAAATGACGCAGTTTTTGCAAGAGACTGTGCTGTAGGAGTTGGTGACTGCTTGACCCCAAGTTAGATAGTGGAAATGTAGCTCAGAATTCTCTTCTTAGATCCCTTCAACAAGCTAAACCAAGGAAGAGAATGGAACTCCTGCCTAAGAATCCCTTGCACTAAACAGTGCAGCAAACCTAGCTAAATAGCTGAAGCATGCAAGAAGTCATAAGACTCAAACATAGACAAGATTTTTAATGACTCTCATGGCTGCCATACCTTCCTCTTTATTCTTGGTGAGCCACCTTACCCTAGGCCCCACACATTCATGAGGTTACTTCATTGCAAAGAGTCCTCCATCAAAATTGTGTTGTTCCCACTGGTTTCCCTCCTCATTTAGCAGCGATATTGACATGGTCAACAAGGTTCTAGTCCTCATGCATTGCCCCCTTTTCACACCAAGGGTGGCTTTATTTGGGCTTCTTATTCAAACCCCTTTTCACATAGGGAATGTTTTATTCCTACTAAAGAGATTTAAGGGTCTCTCTACCCCATTTATTCTGCTAACCTACAAAATAGAGCAACATATAATATTCCAACTAATTGGGAATATTACAGTCCTCTCCTCTCAAAAGTTTCTTGTCCTCAAGAAACAACAAAGAAGGATTGTATAATATCTTCTCTCCTTCCCAAGTGGCATCCTCATTAAGAAGATTCCTCCATCGAATCAAAAATTCTTTGATTACTCTGCTCCTTAGTTGCCTTTCCTATGTATCCAGAATTGCCTTAGGTTGCAAAACTAGATGGCCCTCATCATCAATAGGTGGGATATCCATGTTGGCAACTAAATTCTATCCAATGGCCTTCTTGAGGCATGAAACATGAAAAATATTGTGGATCTTGCTCCCCTTGGGAAGCTCTAGCTCATATGCAACTTCCCTGACACGACAAACCACCTTTTATGGCCCATAGAAACGTGGTTTGAGATTTTTAGCCCCTTTCTCCTTGAGTGTAGATTATTTATAGGGCTGAAGGTGAAGATATACTAGTTCATCCACCTCAAACTATCTCTCTATCTGACCATGGTCTGCATATATCTTTTGCTGATTTTGGGCAGTAGCAATGTTGTATTTAAGGGCCCGAAGTATGTCTTAATTCTCCTGAATCCATTCCTTTGTTCTGGGAGCCTTGCTTGCTCCAAAAATGATATCAACAAATGAGAGTGCATCACACCCATAGAGTGCTTGAAATGGGGTCATACCAATGGACATGTGGTAAGTGGTGTTGTAACAATACTCCCCCAAATGGAGCCAACGAGGCCATGCCTTCTACTTCCCTACAACATAGTTTCTCAAGTAGCCTTCTAGCCACTTGTTCATTATTTCAGTCTATCCATTGGTCTGTGGATGGTAGCTGGTACTTGGTGTCAATTCAGTCCCCAATAACCAAAATAGTTCTTGCCAAAAGCCACCCATGAAGCAGTTGTCCCGATCAATCACTATGGTCCTTGGGAGACCATGGAGTCTAAACACATCTCTAAAGAAGAGCTTAGCTACCTTTGAAGTAGTATAATGTGCATAAATGGAAAATAAGTGTGAATACTTTGTTAGTCTATCAACAACTACAAAGATATAATTCTTACCCTGAACAATAGGTATACCGGTGATGAATTCCATGGAGATGCTTTCCCATTTTCCATTTGGAATGGGTAGTGGCTGCAATAATCCGACAGGATGAGTGTGTTCTTCATTATTTTGCTGACAGACTATGCACTCCTTGATATGTTGGAGTACATCCTCCTTGAGACCCTTCCATGAGAATCTCTCCCTTATGGCCCGGTAAGTCTTTGTGAATCCTTGATTCCCTGAAAGTGGGGAATCATGCGACGCTTGCAAGATCTTCTCTATGAGTTTAGATTTCTTGGCCAAAAAGACCCAGTCCTGGTAATAGATGACTTCATCCATTACTCTATACCGCTCATCAACTATCACCCCATCAAGTATCTCACATGCAAATTTATCCTTGAAGTACTCAACCAACAGTTGAGCCTTCCAATCTGCGTACATGCCCCTCAAGGACAACACTGTTGGTCTCTTGGATAGAGCATCAGCCACTATATTTCTCTTCTCCTTGACATACTCTATGTCAACTTCATAAGCTTGGATTTCGCTTACCCATTTTTGTTGTCTTTCTTGGAGCTGCTTTTGTTCAAGAAATAATCTGAGACTTTTATGATCGGTTTTCACCCTGAATTTATTCCCCACCAAGTATTGTTCGAATTTGGCTAAGGCATGCATGATAGCCAACATTTCTTTATCATAGATGGGGTATATCCTTTCATGTCGTAGTAGCTTCCTGCTCTCAAAGGGTATAGGATGCCCTCCTTGCATCAATACTGCTCCAATCCCTTCACCTGATGCATCACATTCTAACACAAAAGGTTGAGATAAATCAAGTAAAACTAATACTGGGCAACTACTCATTACCTCTTTGAGATTATCAAAATCCCTCTGCACTGTAGGTGTCCAGCTAAAATCTCCCTTCTTGTTCAAGTCTGTAAGTGGTGCTGCAAGTTGAGAGAACCCTTTCACAAACTTCCGGTAATATGTGCATATGCCTACAAATCCCAGGAGTTCTCAAACATTCCTTGGCTCAGGCCAATCCTTGATTGCACAGATCTTTTCTTTGTGCACTCTTACTCCATCCACTCCAATGATGTGGCCTAAGTAGAGAATATGAGTGAGGCCAAACTTAAATTTCAAGAGTTTAGCATAGAATTGTTGCTCCTTGAGAATATGCAACATTGTCTCAATATGTTTCAAATGTTCCTCCCATGTGCGGCTGTAAATCAGAATATCATCAAAGAAGACCAATACAAACTTTCTTAGATGACCATGAAAGATGTGGTTCATGCAATATTGGAATGTTTCTATGGCATTGGTTAGACCAAATGGCATTACTAAGAACTCAAAATGCCCATAGTGACATCTGAATGTTGTTTTGGGAATGTCTTGATCTCTTACCCTGATTTGGTGATACCCGGATCTCTAGTCAATCTTGGAGAAATACTTGGATCGTCTAAGCTCATCCATCAGCTCATCGATCCTGGGAATTGGGTATCTATTCTTCATGGTCTTCTTGTTTAGTTCTCTATAGTCAATGCACATCCTCAATGTGCCATCCTTCTTCTTAACCAAGACCACTGAAGATGCAAAAGGGCTAGTGCTAGGCCATATATGACCTAGGGCTAGTAGTTCTTGAATGGCCCTTTCAATTTCATCCCTATAAGCTTTGGGATGCCTATAAGGGGTATTAATCACGTCTTGAATCCCTTTCTCTATCTCAATAGTGTTCTCAAATCCCCTATCAGGAGGTGTCTCCGGTAGAATATCCCCAAATACTACAGAATATCGGTCTAAGAGAGCCTACAAAACAGGGTGTACTGGTGAATCCTTGACTCCAACTTCAAATAAACACAATTCTACTGCCCATTCTATGTCTCCTTTGCATAATTCTGCCTCCATCTTGTGATTTGAAACAATCTGAGGGGGGTAAGTGTGCATCCCTTTGATTTTTTTATGCTTACCATCCTCCTTCCTTATCCATTCTATCTCTCGAGTATCCCAATCAATGGTGACTCTGCCAAGAGTGATAAGCTATTGGACACCCAATATTACATTGGTGTTAGGAATATCAACCACAAAAAAGTGGTCTATCATAGTGTAGGTTCCCATAGTGATAGACAATTCCAGAACATACTTAACACACTGCAAGGTTCTGGCTTCTGGAACCAAGACTGAAAATCCTTCAAATTTTTCCATATGGATGCCCCTCTTCTTTACAAGTTGTGAATCAGTGAAGTTATGAGTAGCTCCACTGTCTACTAGCACCGATACTCTTTGCCCCATAACAGTACCTCTAACTCTTAAAGTTAGATATTTAGCGACTCCCCTCAACACTGCAAGAGCTCCTCCCCTTGGAGCAAAAGTTTTTACTGCATCTTCTATAGGTAGTACAGTGTTGGCCCTCTCCTCTTCTTTAGAAAAAATCTCAATATAATGAGCCTTCCCTGCAACACAGTCATGGTTTGGCACCCATGGCTTATGACAAGTGAGGCAAATTTTTTCCTTCCTTAATCTCCTTTGTTTATGGTCAACAATTGCCTTCTCTAGCCATGAAGAATCCTCCTGCTACAGTAATGCTTTTGCTTTG
The DNA here is from genome assembly GCA_034641835.2 of Pinus albicaulis. Taxonomy (NCBI): domain Eukaryota; kingdom Viridiplantae; phylum Streptophyta; class Pinopsida; order Pinales; family Pinaceae; genus Pinus; species Pinus albicaulis. The sequence continues at coordinate 1,039,632,795 of CM076578.1, forward strand.
GGAAAAGCATGTTGCAATTCTCTAGCCTTATCCACAGCCTCAAGGACTGTAGTTGGCTTGGTGGATCTTACCAACCCATGCAATGGTTTAGTCATCTCATCAATAAACAAACATACACTTCTGCTCATAGTAAGGCTAGATAACATTACTAAAAGTTTCAAATACTCAGCAATATAATCTTCCAAATCTCCCTTTTGTTTGAGCTTGGTTAGCTCAACAAAGTGGAACTCTGGATCTCTTGGATCAAATCTCTATACTAGTCTCTTGGTGAAGACTAAGTATGGAGTGATGTGAGCATGCCCTAGTTTAGTTAGCCCATGGAACCACCACTCATGAGCCTCCCCTTCTAAGTGCAACGCAACTATTTTGATAGCTTCTATTTCAGAAACTCTATTGAGCTGAAATTAAGTATCCTGCTTCTCCACCCAAGCCTTGGTTGTGCACTTAGGTGATCCATCATATATAGGCAAGAATAATCTCCCCATACTGTGTTGTAGGTCTGATTTCTGCATCCATCCTTCCCTCTTATGGTGATAGCAAGATCTCCTCCCTTCCTTGATCTGGCAGAATTCTTGAAATCTCAAGTGTTCCTTGAACCTTTGGGATTGGGACTCATACTCCACAAAGTATTCACCAAGGGTTTCTTCCTCCCTGTCTTAAGATAATAATTAGGGCATAGTGGAGCATTGTAGCGAAGGATGTGTGGCTGATTATTCCACACAAAATGAGGTGCTGGTGCTTGATTCCTGGTAAAACCCCCTAGGGCCTTCTTTATGCCTCATCCCCTTGAGATCTCTTGAAATTTTCTACATGGTTTGAAGAAGGAGATTTGAAATATCTTTCTCCTCCATACTGTAGATATATTGTCCCCACAAGCTGAGCCAAGAGCAAAGCTCTTTTAATATCCCAAAATGGGAATGCAGCAATGCATAAGCACAATACTGGAATAGCAGGGTTAAATTAAGTCATAAAATGTGTTGAGAAACACATTTCCATCAATTGAATGAAAACAGCAGCAAAATAAGCACTTCTACATCCTCCCAAGTGGGGAAAATGCAGCAATTTGACCCTGAAAACGTTATTTCTAGAGAGTTACATTTTAACTGAGAGAAATAATTTTTGGTTCCCTTATAATATGTATTAATTACCTCACACAAAAAAGAGGAACAAAAAAAAATCACTTATGATAAGTTAAACAAACCTCCCAACCTTAAATTAGCTTAAAAATGGCCAAACCCCATGACTTAAGCTATGTAGAATTTATTAAGCACATAATAGTGTTATCTTCTGAGGGTTTCTACAATAATAGGACAAAAAATCATGGATCTAGAACTATATGGAACAATATGCTAAGAAAATGAAGATCTGGCCTCCTTAATACATTATAAAGATAACTCGGCAAGGGTTTCTTGAAAGCTTGAGTACAAAAAGAGCAGATCTGAATATTCAGCTCTAAAAAATGCAGTCTTACTGAAAAATTAAATACATATAGTTGAATAATACAAATAGGGATGAGAATCCCTTCTTCTAGCTTTCCAAGAGAAGGTTTGGCCCTCTCCCTAGGAAACTAGCTCAAAATCAAGGGCTTAAACCCTGCTACAACAACTCTATGAAAAATGACGTAGTTCCTGCAAGGGACTACATTGTAGGAGATGAGGAATAGTTTGGAAAATTTCCAAGATGTGAACTAAGCCCAGAAATCTTCCTAGCTGGTCTCTCAAGAGAAGGAAGGCTCCCTCCACTGAGAAACAGACCTGAAAGTTGTGTTATCAAACCTCCACTGCAACACCTTGCAACACAACACTATTATACTACAGAAATAATGCTGAATTTGGAGACTAGTGCCTGGCCTCAAGCCTGAATGTGGATCAATACAGTACTAATCTCTCCCAAGATGCCTCTCAAGGGAAGAGGTGGGATTCCTGCTCGGGAACACCTAGTGCTAAACAGCACTGCAACCCTGCTAAACAGCAAGAGGAAGCCAAGTCTAAACATACCAATATTAAATGATAATATCAAAAGCATGAATCAAAAAGTCTCCCATCCACTCCATATATAGAAAGTGAACCTCTTCACATTGGGTCCCATCCATATGTGCCATCAAGCTCATGCAAGTTGTCTTCCACCAAAACTACGTTGTTCATCAAGGAGATTCAATGTATCTAGAGAGCTTTGTTGACTTGGTCAAAGTTGACTAAATCAACATGATCCCATCTCTGCTCACACCCAAGGGTGCTCAAATTTTCTTCTTATTATTCCTCCTTTCACATTAGGAGTGTTATTGATCCTTCTAAAGAGGTTAATGGGCCTCCCTACCCATTTATTTACCTACCTAGTGATAAAACAACTCTAATATTCCATTTAGCTTGAAGGCTAAATTTTGGGAATATTACAGTCCTCCCCTAAAAAATGTTGCTTTTCCTCAAGGAAATGTATAAGGAGAGCAAAAAGTCCTCTCCTCCTCTTCTTATGTCCTCCTAATCAAAATTCCCCACCACTACTCAAAAATATCTGCTACAAATATGCCCTCCAATGTTTCCTCCCAACCATGCAAAACCATATGGCTCACATCATAGAAAGGTGGAAGGTGTAAGTGGAAACATCCTTGCTTTCCAATTTCCTTCTCAAGGTAGGAGTGATGAAAAACATGGGGAATCTTATTCCCAATGAGTGACTCCCACACCCATGCTATTATCCAAATGAAATGAGCCAATCTAGGTAGCTCAAAAAGATCCTTAACCCCCAGTTCATACAATGTGTTGGGGCTGCATGGAGAGATTGGATCCTCCCATCCAAGTGGTTTTTCTCTCCATTTATGGTAATTATGGGGCTCTTGCTGATCTTGGGCTGAAATTTCATGACCTCTAAGAGTGGCCCAAGATACCCCACCAAACAAATAAGCCATGAAGTGCCTCCTCCAAAAACTCAAGTTCTTCAAATTGCTCCTCCCACATGAAGAAAATAGATGTGTTGTGGAAATCATGGTTTTCCCATTGTTTCTCTTGAAACATACAAAATGTAAAGTAGCGAGAATAATACTCCCAATGGGCATCTCCAACTCATATCCCACTCTCCAAAAAAAGCTCCCCATGAACATAAAATTATCAGCAATACATGGAAGCAAAAACCAATAGAAACAAGTTGTCATATGACAACCGAAAAGTGGATCAAGGTCCCACGCATGGAACCAATGCAGTGCATCCTTTGCCTGCATCAAATCAAACAATAAAAATTCTTTTTCTAGCCACTTTTTTGCTTCCACAATCATTCTACAAGATATAAACACGAAAGTACAAAGTGGTGTCAATGGTGCACACCAAAAATCATGTGGCTTCCCCCACAAACCACCAATAAGATAGCCAATCTTAATGCTGCAAATGGCTTCAAGTACATGATCATACAATATGAAAGAAGGGATAATCCTTCTTGGTACAACATGCTTCTCATATAAAGTAAAGAAGTATAAAACATAATGTGGAATTATAAATTCTCCACCATGTACTTGGGACCTTGAGCTGAAATGGCTCAACCGGAAATTCTCCCTCACCTCTAAAGAGTAGGGAAGTGGCTTTGACATCCTCTCTATCACCATCCAGGCTATGCATATCTCCATATGTTGACATATATCATGCTGGATGCCCTCCCAAATTAACTCCTCTGCCAAGTAAAGATATGCATCAAAGTGCATGGAAAAGAAGTCCTCATGTGCTGCATGTAGTAGCTTCTCCTTGAGCTTAGAAGCTCTAGTCAAGAAGACTCTTCCGTAAGAATAGATGACCACATCATCCACCATATATCTATCATCTCCATTAGGGTCATCAAGAATCATGCAAGAACCAAGATCCTTGGAGTATTCTAGCAAGATTTGAGACCTCCAATATGGATCAATCCTCCTAAGAGATAGTGCTGGTGATCTGTAATGTGAAGCTCTCCACATGCTGATGTATTTTCCTTTGATATCCCTCATGCCAAAGTCATCCTCGAAATTGCTGCCATGCCCATCATGCAGTTGATCATGCTAAAAAAGAAGTAGTGATATTTGGAATTTTGTCTCCCATGAGAAGCTCTCATCCAAAAGAATCTTCCAATCTTGGCCCATGTAAGCATGAGTGGCCTCCATCTACTCCAATGTATGGAGGATTCCTTCCTCAAATGAAGAACCCTCTATTTCTCCAAATCAATGGACTAGCTCCCTTGCACCATGAAGGTGTCATCCTCCATCACTGCAGCAACTTCTGTCAGAGAAGTACAGATAGAGAGAGTGGGTGGTGCTAAAAATGAGAGAGTGTCCCCCTCCTCCTTAAGTTTATCCCAAACTCTCTGCACTGTACTAGACTCCTCCAAAGTCTTCACCTCTCTGAAATCTAAGAGGGGTGAACCAAATGGCAAGATGCCTCTTACCAACTACAAAACTGGTGGCCTCCTAGGTGGAATACCTCCATGTAGTGAGACATTAATGTCAAGAGTAGACTGTACATATGGTTGAGCAACCTTGCCCTTGCCCTTACAGTGCAAATCAGTCTACCTCTTCCTTGCATTATCTCTCTGAAATAGATAGGGGTGTGTGCTCCTCATCAAATGATGATGTCCTTCCTCCCTATCTTCCCCTTCCATATGAAATGCTCCACAATCATGTTGTCCATTGATTATGCCTTGAACTCCATATGTGAGATCCTAGGGAACTTCTTGCAATGCTACAAGAAATCCTCCTGTTGGAGCAAGTGCTCCTCCTTCCTTTGGATGAGGTACTAGATATGCTCTAGATGTGACAGTGTTGTAACCCCCATCCTTCTCTTCCTCTTCAATATGAATAGGAGGTAACTTCTCAATAAGAGGATCCTCTTTTGAAAAAGGAATCTTCATGCCCTGTTGTCCAAAGGTATGAGACAGAGCTCTTGCCTTCAGCAAGGTGTTATGCAAAATGTGGGTTTATCCAACAGTTTTCTGAAGTGGATTTGAGTTTGTAGGTCCTTCCAACTTATGCAAAAGTTTTACTTGTCTTGGTTTGATTGTTTCATGTTTTTTATAAAACCTTTCTACCAATATCTTAGTGAACTTTGCAAAATAAGAAGTATTGACATTTTTCAATGAGAATGACTCAAACATCCACCAAGCATAGGCCTTACCTTCAAAATGTTGCACTGCAACTTTGATGGCTTCATCTTCAGAAATTTGGTGCTGCTGCAAATAAGTGTGCAAATCCTCCACCCAAGCTTTGGCTTAACAAATTGGGGATCCATCAAAGGTAGATAGAGAAAATCTATCCATGCCATGCAGCTTTTTCCTCTTCACCTTGATCTCACAAAACTCTTGGAAAGTGATATGATCTCTAAAATTTTCAGTTTGAGATTCATACTCTTGTTGAAAATTACCAGGAGTTTCCATCCTTGGCATTTCCTCTTCTTTCATCTCTTTCATGGTAGATCTAGGCATTTGATTGTGCTGTGCATAATAGGGTGTAGCTGCATGCTCACACCTATCATGTGCCAATCTAGATCTGGCTCTAGATTCAAACTTCTCTAGAGATTCCATCTCCTCTCTCATATTCTTAAGATCTTCATTGATGCCCTGCATAGATTTTGGAAGAAGCTTTGAGAGCCTCTCCTCCTCCTTTCCTCCGCATAATTGAGTCTTCTCTTTTCTGTACATTTCTCCTTCTCTTGATTGCATCATGGCTGAGTTCCACAGGCTAAGCCAAGACTATGCTCTGATACCACTGTAATATCCCAAAATGGGAATGCAGCAGTGCATAAGCACAATACTGGAATAGCATGGTGAAATTAATTCATAAAATGTGTTGATAAACACATTGCCATCAATTGAATGAAAACAACAGCAAAAGAAGCACTTCTACATCCTCCCAAGTGGGGAAAATGTAGCAATTTGACTCTGAAAACGTTATTTATGGAGATTTACGCTTTAACTCAGAGAAATAACACTTGGTTCCCTTAGCATATGTATTAAGGCCCTCACATACAAAAGAGGAATAGAAAAAAATCACTTATGATAAGTTAAACAGACCTCCCAACCTTAAATCAGCTTAAAAATGGCCAAACCCAATGACTTAAGATATGCAGAATCTCTGAAGCACATAATAGTGTTATCTTCTAAGGGTTTCTGCAAAAATAGGATATAAAATCATGGATCTGGAACTATATGGAACAATATGATAAGAAAATGAATATCTGGCCTCCTTAATGCATTATAAAGATAACTCGGCAAGGGTTTCTTGAAAGCTTGAGTACAAAAAGAGCAGATCTGAATATTCAGCTCTGAAAAATGCATTGTTACTACAACATTACATAAATATAGCTGAATAATACAAAGAGGGATGAGAATCGCTTCTTTTAGCTTTCCGGGAGAAGGTTTGGCCCTTTCCCTAGGAAACTAGCTCAAAATCAAGGGCTTAAACCCTACTGCAGCAACTCTATGAAAAATGATGCAGTTCCTACAAGGGACTATGCTGTAGGAGATGAGAAATATTTTGGCCAACTACCAAGACGTGAATTAAGCCTAGAAATCTTCCTAGTTGATCTCTCAAGAGAAGGAAGGCTCCCTCTACTGAGAAACAGACCTGAAAGTGGTGTTATCAAACCTCCACTGCAACACCCTGCAACACAAAAATATTCTACTACAGAAATAATGCTGAAGATAGAGACTGGTGCTTGGCCTCAAGCCTGGATGTGGAGCAATATAGTACAAATCTCTCCCAAGAGGCCTCTCAGGGGAAGAGGTGGGATTCCTGCTCGGGAACACCTGGTGCTAAACAACAATGCAACCCTGCTAAACAATAAGAGGAAGCCAAGTCTAAACAGACCAATATCAAATGATAATATCGAAAGCATGAATCACAAAGGCTCCCATCCTCTCCATATATAGCAAGTGAACCTCTTCACATTGGGTCCCATCCATATGTGCCATCAAGCTCATGCAAGTTGTCCTCCACCAAAACTGCGTTCTTCATCAAGGAGATTCAATGTATCTAAAGAGCTTTGTTGACTTGGTCAAAGTTGACTGAATCAACATGATCCCATCTCTGTTCACACCCAAGGGTGCTCAAATTAGCTGCTTATTATTCCTCCTTTCACATTAGGAATGTTATTGATCCTTCTAAAGAGGTTAATAGGCCTCCCTACCCATTTATTCACCTACCTAGTGATAAAACAACTCTAATATTCCATTTAGCTTGAAGGGTAAATTTTTGGAACATTACAGCTCTGATACCACCATAATATTCCTTCTTAGGAATTTCTACACTATGGAGAGTAAAAACATTGCTTTCAAAAAATTACGTTACAGAACTGAAAAATAGGACTTGGATCCTTTAGATTACACTTAATAACCCTTGCGTATAGAATGGGAGTAGAAACAAATCATTCTAGCTATGTTAAACGGATCTGCCCATGCCAATACACCTTAAAAACACCCAAACCCCATGACTTCACCTAACAGAAATTATGGAGCATGTAACAGCGTAATTATGAGAGGGTTTCTACAAAAACATATGTATCATAACATATCTGGAGATTTCACTAATCAAAGAGCCAAGAAAATGGAGGTTTTAGCCTCTTTTACAGAAAATAGAGACAACCCGGCAAGGGTTTCATATGAGCCCAAGTACAAGATGACATCTCTGCATAAAATGGCACAGTTTAATACAACTCTATATATATGATATGTCTGAATAATACATGAAAGCATAGAAAAATGGCTGAAGAGCCTCCCTACTAGCCTTCCAGGAGAGAAAAAACCTCCTTCTCCAAGAAACTAGCACCAAATCAAGGGATTCAACCCTACCATAGCATCACCTTCAGAAATGACGCAGTTTCTACAAGAGAGTATGTTGTAAGAGTTGGTGACTTCTTGACCCCAATTCAAATAGTGGAAATGTAGCTCAGACTTATCCTCTTAGATCCCTTCAACAAGCTGAACCAAGAAAGAGAAAGGAACTCCCACCTAAGAATCCCTTGCACTAAACAGTGCAACAAACCCAGCTAAATAGTTGAAGCATGAAAGAATTTATAAGACTCAAACATAGAAAATATTATGAATGACTCTTATGGCTTCCATCCCTTCCTCTTTATTCTTGGTGAGCCACCTTACCCTGGGCCCTACACATTCATGAGGTTACTTCATTGCAAAGAGTCCTCCCTCAAAACTGCGTTGTTCCCACTGGTTTCCCTCCTCATTTAGTAGCGTTGTTGACCTAGTCAACAAGGTTCTATTTCTCATGAATTTCCCCCTTTTCACACCAAGGGTGGCTTCATTTGGACTTCTTATTCAAACCCCTTTTCACATAGGGAATGATTTAATCCTACTAAAGAGATTTAAGGGTCTCTCTACCCAATTTATTCTTCTAACCTACAAAATAGAGCAACATATAATATTCCAAATAATAGGGAATATTACACAAATAAATTAAGGGGATGATAAATCCTGTTCATTTCCCTTTGGGGGATGATGCCTAATTTGACCAGGACTTGGGGAATTATGCCCAAATTGACCTGTAACAGATATGCCAAATTTCCTACATCTCTGAAAAAATGTTTTCAAGTGTTGTAAGTGCTGCTCATATGTCTTGGAAAAAATAGTAATATCATCAATATATATCACAAAAAATATATCCTTTTCATTTGTGAAGGCGATGTCCATCACTCGCTGAAAATTTTCTCTTGAATTTTTTAATCCAAAGGGAATTTTGGCATACTTGAAGGTACCCCACGGTGTTGTAAAGGTTGTATTTTCCTGATCATCTCGATGGACTAAAATCTGATTATACCTGGAATATCCATCTAGCAATGAAAGCCTCGGATCCAAGTACCTGCTTGCTTGAGGGGTCCTGACCCAGGTTCGGTGTGTAAGGTTTGCCAACAAACCCCTATACTACTAGCCCTTTTGGTAGTGACCTGCTTGCGCAGGCCAAAGTCTCACCTGAAGTAGTATGGGTCGGTGCTGGAACCAGGTTTCTGCACCATGAGAAAGGATGGGTAAGGAAAGCAGAGCTGTGCTAGATCCTGTGATTCCTAGATTACCTTGTTCTGCACAGAGTTAATTAAGTCTCTATTCGCATCCACGTGCACTAGATCTATAGTTATATGATTTTTGTAAAATTAACACATCATTACATAAAGAGATCATAACAGATCTAGATCCAAGAATGCAGTACACAGATGTTTCACGGCTTAAAGACAGAAAATGCACAATATAGCAATTATCAGTAATTCACACAAAAGTACTCACAGACTCAGTTCTCTAACAATCTTCCGCATTCATTCATTCATCAAGTATTCCTTACAATTCCCTTCCCAACCTGTGCACATAGCAGCAGGGTCCACACACAGCTGGACTTGGATCTCTGTGCACACAGCCAACAGGAGTCCTTTCCCCAAAACACAAATAGATTTCTTAAACCACTATTCACTTCAATACCTCATCATTTCTTATCCTTACAATACAAAATGCATCTCTATTTATAACAATCTAGCCTAGACTTTCCTATGGTCCGCAACCCATGGTTTTTGGACCCCTAGTTTACCCTATCACCCATTACAATGCTTTCGGGACTTTGACCCACCCCAAAACCCCTGCGCTAGACTAAATATAATAAAAAATATTCAAAATGGACCAGTTTCGCAGCTTGTTAGGAGACCTCATTCCAACAGTCCCCCAACACAATCTTGTGACTCGTCCCGAGTCACTGCAGTGGCACGGCCTTTACTTGTGCGTGCAAGGTAGACAGAGTGCATACGAGTGGGGGGGAGCACTTCCTGACTCTGGGCCACAGCTTGTTGTGTAATGTTGACAAGTGTCAGGGACGCAGGGTCGTATGGAGCTGCGGTAACCTTTTCTAACAGCTGGTGGAGGGACGCAATGGCAGACTGAGCATCTGCGGTGAGCTAGAGTGCGATGTTGGCCCATGGTTTCAACCGTTTTCGGATGACATGCTTGTTGTGGTGAAGGTTCTCAAGCTTGTTCAAGACGGCTAGATGCCGTGCAAAGATGGTGGAGGCTCTGACCTTATCGATAGTAGCCTCCGCCTGCTGTAATTCCTTCTGGATATGCTGAAGCGTAGAATGGTACTGGACAGTCGTCCATAGTTGGTTATCTGTTTCGACCAATTGGGCGCCCCGCGTCAGCTGCTCCTGAATGATATGCGTTACGTCTGTGACCACTGCAATCTGCTGGTCCCGTACTTCTAGAGGTATGTCATACTACTATCACGTGGCCCAGTCATGGTGGCGAACCTTGTGTGACACTTTGGTGTATAGTTCTTGTAGCTCTATGTGAGATAGATGTGCTAAATATATTTGGATGTCCCCAATATTTGGATCCTGATTGTTAACTAGGGAAGTGCGAGGGAGTGAACATACATTGCTTCTACTGGGCGGTACTTTCGATTTGCGGAGAAGTCGCAGCATGTCCCTGTATCTCAGCATTCCTCCTTGGCGCAGAACCAGTTGTGACCTTATTGTGATGCTGCTGGCGGTGGACTGTGGTATGAGCAGACATTCCTCTGCTATATCTTCTAAGGCCCTCTGACTGGGTCCCACGGATGTCCCTGGAGTGCAAAGGTCAATTATTCGTATTGTGCAGTACTGGTGCCTCTCCGTGCATGGCTCGCAAACAATTCTTTCTGTACGAAGCCAATGCTCACTCCTTTGACTGCACTCAGAATTCCCATGGCCTCTCGAGATGATACCTGTGGGTACCGAGCAGCTCCAGACCAGATCATTCGGTGGGTTAGGGTCCATCATAGCAACAAGAAAACAGGCAGCCCAGAGAATGTTAATGAGTGCAAAAACCCAATACGCAGATAGCAGGAGCATGTTGTAGAGTGAATAAATAGCCTTGTGTGACGTCATGTAGCCACCCACACACCGTCCGGAGCTATTTAATGGTGGAGTAGCCCATTCGTGAGACTAACCTTCACTCATGCGAGTCAATCTTACCATAAATGGCTGCATTGATGATCTGTCACCTATTTTGCGTACTTGTAAGGTTCATTTTTTATCACATCGAGAGGTGCTGAGGGGTGTCCGTCGTGTCTAAATTCGTTTCCATGAAATGTCAAACAGTGGGTGACGCTTGTGTGCCATTCGTGTTCCCTGAATTAAGGTCGATGCTAGGTGTCTCAGGACATGGTGGAGGTACCAGATTTGTAAGTTGGCCACCAATCTTCTCGATCCATGTGCCTCGCCCTTGGTAGGGACGTTTCTGTATGATAGGTCTGCGTCATGCGTTGTTCGGCCATCTTTCACTTGAGGCATCCGAAAATTCTCCCAATTGCACTTGGGTTCAGGTAGGTCCGTAATCGAGCACACGCATAGGTTAGTAGTACCTAGGCAAGCCTATCTGGGTAAGGTTTGCTCACACTCTTGAGTGTTGTATGTTAGCAAGTATCTGCGTAGGTCAACTAACCTCAGAGCCCATCTGGAAATCGGGGTCCCTAAGCGCAGGATCACCCTGCTCCAATACTTCTCCTGAGTGAAGAATACCGACCCTTGTGTAGGTGCTCCGCGTAGTGTTAATGGAAGTGCTCCTAGCCTGCGTTCAATAGGAATTTTAGGTTCAAAATTCTTCTTATTATAACCTGCTTTTGTATGGAAAGGCAGGTCTCTTTCCGTGGTAGAGATGCGATGGAAATTCCTAGTGGTCCGAAGATATTGTAGCGCCGAAACCTCGTGCAATCAACCTTGCCAATTTTCCATCTCCTCGTCAGAGTCAGAAAACATTCACTGTCCTTTTTCCAGCAGAGCACTCCTTCATCTGTGGGGTCAACCCGATCTTCATCCCACACAGTTAATTTATAAATGTGATCTATTTCATCCTCCTCAGAGGCTGGCTCTGTATACCATGCACCCTCTGTTGGATCAAGTGGTACTATGATGCACATACCTTTGTTTTCAAACACCATGCTGCACTTTTTGAGATTGATGACACCCCCCATGTCTATTGCCTAGTCCAGTCCGAGGAGCGCAAGGTAGGGATCCGCATCTTCCACAATTTCTATTACTTCAAAGTTAGCTAGGACCCTTACCCCTGCGATGTCAACCATGACTTTTGGTAACCTCCTTAGAGGGATGATTTTTTGTTAATTGGCCATTCCCAACTGGATGGTGGACCATTCTAATTTAGGCTCTCCCATTCATTGTCATTTCTGTTTCAGTAATACATTCACATCTGACCCAAGATCTAAGATAACCTGATCCATGTTTTAGTCACCAATATGCGCAGTCAACCGCATCACTCTTCTGGTGCACTTCTTATAGCTATATAGTTTGTGTACATCATTAGTCTCAGGGATCGAATTGGACCGAGCTGCGCAGGTATTCAGTAGTGCTTGGATATTTCCTATAGCATGTGGATTTCGTAGCAGCTTCATACATGCCTTTAAAAAGGGCTCCACTCCTTCCTCTATCTGAGGTTTCGTCGGCAGCTGCGCGGGGACTACCAGTGGTGTTTGTTCCTTGAAAGGCACTCCTTCCTTGGAGGCAAGCTCCTCTTTTTCTCCCTGGGTGACCAGTGTGCTGCGTGTCATGAATTTTACACAGGGATCTGCCTTTCTTACCTCAGTTTTAAATCTTTGTACGTTTTGCGTAGGGGTGGGCTGCTTTTCCTACATATTGGATATTAAATTTTGGAAATCCTCCACCACATGGTCCAACTGCCTACAATATTTTCACGATGGCCTGGTGGGATTTGGGCATTCTCTGTCAAAGTGCCCTATTTCTCCACAGTTATAGCATATTAGCTGCCCACGTCCTCGGCCTGCGCTTCCTCCTCGACCTCCTCTACCTCTAGCTGGTGATCCTCCAAAGTGCACCGAAAGTCTTGGTGATGCAGGGTCTGATTGTACCCTATATAAGTTTCCGCGATCCATCATTAAGTCATAGGTTCGATAGTTCTGCTCGTTGTGCCCCACTGATCGACATAATTTGCACCATTGTTGCTTTATTTCTGGGACATATGCACCTAGCCGAGGGCAATGGTTCATATCATGTAGTCCTTGTTAGTATGAATCTTTATTCGAAGTTTACAAAAAAATACCACTTTAGCTATGCATAGCTTATAGCCCTAATAGCAGAAGTGACTACTAATATCTTCAGATCTACAATTAGATGATCAAGACAAATGCTGCAAAAATCTAGATCTATGCATTAGAAGACATTAAACAGTAGAAAAATAATATTTACTCCATAGATCCAATAGACAAGACAAGAATATATCCAATGAATAATTTTATTAATGGCACCTAGGAGGAAAACACAAGAGGGTGTTCCCTGTTCTCCTCAATGGGATGGGTTCTTGTGAGTCCTCAGCACTTCAGATTTAGAACTTCTCTCTCTTGATGGTGTAGAAAACCCAGACAAAAATGGAACAGTATGGCTATGATTATGGATCAATAGCCAGACCAAGTGTTGAGATCCAAAGTGATCTTTTAGACAACAAAAGGTGACAAATGAATGGGAAAACCCTTCTATTTATAACAAAATATTGTGTTAGTCTAGAGATTGATGCATAATTAAAATATTATTAACCAATTCTAGATCCAACTTTTATGGAATATTTTATTATATTTGTTGGAGGGAAAAGGAATTTGACTTGAGTCAAATCCCTTTATTTGTAAATAATAAATAAATAAATGATTTATTTATCATTTTAAGGATGTAATTAAGTAATAATAAATAAATAAATGATTTATTTACCATTTTAAGGATATGGTTGAGTAATAATAAATAATCATTTATTTAATTATTTAAGGGTGAATTAGTCATATTTAACAAAGAATATTATTTAAATAAGATTTAAACAATTATTCTTTAGAAAATAATAAGATAAATAATGATTTATCTAATTTATTTCCTTTTTTTGGGTTAAATATAACCAGAAATATTAATTAAACTTCTGTTTAACTAATTATTTCTTGAGGAAAATCAAACAAATGTATATTTATTTAATATTTCCTTATGGGGTTTCCTGTTTAGACCATAAACAACTTAGTAAAGGTGATTTACTAACTTATTTTCATAGTGAAAGAAATTTTACTTGGAGTTAAATTGGTCTTACATGGTGTACTTGGGTCCATCTAATGATAATAGGTTAGATGACCAAAAAATGGTGTAACAGATTTCCCCCCAGCGTGCGAGCGTTAGGAGCTAATCATATGACCGAAGTACGTTATAAGAACACAATCACTAGACATCGAAGGGGAAGTCAAAGAGAGAGAAGTATAAGGTAAACCAAAATACTGAAAGAACTAGACCCTGAGGAGCAGACTTAAAAGCGTGACAAGTCCTTTTGAGTTAGTACCTGCTATAGGCGGTGGGGGAGGCATACCTATGGCCGCCGAGGCAATAGTACAAACAATAAGTTGCCCGGAAAACCACGGAATGCAATAATAAAGCATATGTTGGCCTGAACATGAGCCAGATAAATAACACAATAATGAATCCCAAATACATATTGTGCCTGGGATAACAGCCAGGACTTTGTACAATAATATCTTAGTACATGAGATATAAATGCAACCTAGATGCCCCTAAAAATAGGAAAGGGCTTTGCAAATCTGACTGATACATGCAAACAAAATGGCACTGCAAATGGCGAAGGCTGACATCATCAAATGTATGGAGCTGCATCGAAGGCTGTAATGAAGAGGTCATCCGAGTGTGTGGAGGAATACCTGTAGGTCCACCCCCTCATGAGGGCTGAGACATCTCACACACACTTGGGAATCATCAATGTCAGCTGCTGTATCACTAAACCATCGAGTATATGGATCTTGATCATGCTGAAAGGAGCTGGAGCTGAGAAATAATCAAGTCAAAGGGAAATAAGGAGTCCCTTTGCCTGATCTGAGGTGCCGAACTAGAGTGGAAGCTGGAACCAAGGTACACCGCCCTCTAGACCTGTCTTCTGGAATGAATGAGTTGATGTCGACAGAAGGAGGTCCGCCATAGGTGAGGCAATAATGGATCCTCAACTAGGGCATGAGAGAAAATAGTAGAGTGACTGACAGACTGACACCAATGATGATAATGAAATGGAGGGGGATGAGGAGCGAATTGATGAATTCCCTTGTTAGAGCATAAAGGGCATGGATGACCTGGCAGCAATTGACACAACATCATGAGTGATAGGGGATAGCAGGACTGAAGGCCATAATGTGTGACACGGGAGAGGGACCAAGCAATGAATGATGGAGGAATGTGGCGAGAGGTGAAGGGACTCGGGATAGACTCCATGAAAGTAATGACGACTCAACTCGGATGCTCTAAACAAGGGTGACTCTATGGTGCTTAGCTTAAATTATCTTAAAAATGGTGCCAACCTTAAATTAGCTTAAAAATGGCCAAACCCCTTGACTTAATCTATGTATAATTTCTGAAGCACATAATAGTGTTATCTTCTGAGGGTTTCTACAAGAATAGGACAAAAAATCATGTATCTAGAACTATATGGAACAATATGCTAAGAAAATGAAGATCTGGCCTCCTTAATACATTATAAAGATAACCCGGCAAGGGTTTCTTGAAAGCTTGAGTACAAAAAGAGCAGATCTGAATATTTAGCTCTAAAAAATGCAGTCTTACAGAAAAATTAAAGAAATATAGTTGAATAATACAAATAGGGATGAGAATCCCTTCTTCTAGCTTTCCAAGAGAAGGGTTGGCCCTTTCCCTAGGAAACTAGCTCAAAATCAAGGGCTTAAACCCTGCTACAATAACTCTATGAAAAATGACGTAGTTCCTGCAAGGGACTACATTGTAGGAGATGAGGAATAGTTTGGCCAATTTCCAAGATGTGAACTAAGCCCAGAAATCTTCCTAGCTAGTCTCTCAAGAGAAGGAAGGCTCCCTCCACTGAGAAACAAACCTGAAAGTTGTGTTATCAAACCTCCACTACAACACCTTTCAACACAACACTATTATACTACAAAAATAATGATGAAGTTGGAGACTAGTGCCTGGCCTCAAGCCTGGATGTGGATCAATACAGTACTAATCTCTCCCAAGATTCCTCTCAAGGGAAGAGGTGGGATTCCTGCTCGGGAACACCCAGTGATAAACAACACTGCAACCCTGCTAAACAACAAGAGGAAGCCAAGTCTAAACATACCAATATCAAATGATAATATCAAAAGAATGAATCACAAAGGCTCCCATCCACTCCATTTATAGCAAGTGAACCTCTTCACATTGGGTCCCATCCATATGTGCCATCAAGCTCATGCAAGTTGTCTTCCACCAAAACTGCATTGTTCATCAAGGATATTCAATGTATCTAGAGAGCTTTGTTGACTTCCTCAAAGTTGACTAAATCAACATGATCCCATCTCTGCTCACACCCAAGGGTGCTCAAATTTTCTTCTTATTATTCCTCCTTTCACATTAGGAGTGTTATTGATCCTTCTAAAGAGGTTAATGGGCCTCCCTACCCATTTATTTACCTACCTAGTGATAAAACAACTCTAATATTCCATTTAGCTTGAAGGCTAAATTTTGGGAATATTACAGTCCTCCCCTAAAAAATGTTGCTTGTCCTCAAGGAACTGTATAAGGAGAGAAAAAAGTCCTCTCCTCCTCTTCTTATGTCCTCCTAATCAAAAGTCCCCACCACTACTCAAAAATATCTGCTACAAATCTTCCCTCCAATGTTTCCTCCCAACCATGCAAAACCATATGGCTCACATCATAGAAAGGTGGAAGGTGTAAGTGGAAACATCATTGCTTTCCAATGTCCTTCTCAAGGTAGGAGTGATGAAAAACATGGGGAATCTTATTCCCAATGAGTGACTCCCACACCCATGCTATTATCCAAATGAAATGAGCCAATCTAGGTAGCTCAAAAAGATCCTTAACCCCCAGTTCATACAATGTGTTGGGGCTACATGGAGAGATTGGATCCTCCCATCCAAGTGGTTTCTCTCTCCATTTATGGTAATTATGGGGCTCTTGCTGATCTTGGGCTGAACTTTCATGACCTCTAAGAGTGGCCCAAGATACCCCACCAAAAAAATAAGCCATGAAGTGCCTCCTCCAAAAACTCAAGTTCTTCAAATTGCTCCTCCCACATGAAGAAAATAGATGTGTTGTGGAAATCATGGTTTTCCCATTGTTTCTCCTGAAAAATACAACATGTAAAGTAGCGAGAATCATACTCCCAATGGGCATCTCCAACTCATATCCCACTCTCCAAACAAAGCTCCCCATGAACATAAAATTATCAGCAATACATGGAAGCAAAAACCAATAGAAACAAGTTGTCATATGACAACCGGAAAGTGGATCAAGGTCCCACGCATGGAACCAGTGCAATGCATCCTTTGCCTACATCAAATAAAAAAATAAAAAGTGTTTTTCCAGCCACTTTTTTGCTTCCACAATCATTCTACAAGATAGAAACATGAAATTACAAAGTGGTGTCAATGGTGCACACCAAAAATCATGTGGCTTCCCCCACAAACCATCAATAAGATAGCCAATCTTAATGCTGAAAATGGCTTCAAGTACATGATCATACAATATGAAATAAGGGATAATAGTTCTTGGTACAACATGATTCTCATATAAAGTAAAGAAGTATAAAACATAATGTGGAATTATAAATTCTCCACCATGTACTTGGGACCTTGAGCTGAAATGGCTCAATCGGAAATTCTCCCTCACCTCTAAAGAGTAGGGAAGTGGCTTTGACTTCCTCTCTATCACCATCCAGGCTATGCATATCTCCATATGTTGACATATATCATGCCGAATGCCCTCCCAAATTAACTCCTCTGCCAAGGAAAGATATGAATCAAAGTGCATGGAAAAGAAGTCCTCATGTGCTGCATGTAGTAGCTTCTCCTTGAGCTTAGAAGCTCTAGTCAAGAAGACTCTTCCGTAAGAATAGATGACCACATCATCCACCATATATCTATCATCTCCATCAGGGTCATCAAGAATCATGCAAGCACCAAGATCCTTGGAGTATTCTAGCAAGAGTTGAGACCTCCAATATGGATCAATCCTCCTAAGAGACAGTGCTGGTGATCTGTAATGTGAAGCTCTCCACATGCTGATGTCTTTTCCTTTGACATCCGTCATGCCAAAGTCATCCTAGAAATTGCTGCCATGCCCATCATGCAACTGATCATGCTAAAAAAGAAGTAGTGATATTTGGAATTTGGTCTCCCATGAGAAGCTCTCATCCAAAAGAATCTCCCAATCTTGGCCCATGTAAGCATGAGTGGCCTCCATCTACTCCAATGTATGGAGGATTCCTTCCTCAAATGAAGTACCCTCTATTTCTCCAAATCAATGGAGGAGCTCCCTTGCACCATGAAGGTGTCATCCTCCATCACTACAACAACTTCTGTCAGAGAAGTACAGATAGTGAGAGTGGGTGGTGCTAAAAATGAGAGAGTGTCCCCCTCCTCCTTGAGTTTATCCCAAACTCTCTGCACTGTACTAGACTCCTCCAAAGTCTTCACCTCTCCGAAATCTAAGAGGGGTGAACCAAATGGCAAGATGCCTCTTACCAACTACAGATCTGGTGGCCTCCCAGGTGGAATGCCTCCATGTAGTGAGACATTAATGTCAAGAGTAGACTGTACATATGGTTGAGCAACCTTGCCCTTGCCCTCACAGTGCAAATCAATCTACCTCTTCCTTTCATTAGCTCTCTGAAATAGATAGGGGTGTGTGCTCCTCATCAAATGATGATGTCCTTCCTCCCTATCTTCCCATTCCATATGCAATGCTCCACAATCATGTTGTCCATTGATTATGCCTTGAACTCCATATGTGAGATCCTAGGGAACTTCTTGCAATGCTACAAGAAATCCTCTTGTTGGAGCAAGTGCTCCTCCTTCCTTTGGATGAGGTACTAGATATGCTCTAGATGTGACAGTGTTTTAACCCCCATCCTTCTCTTCCTCTTCAATATGAATAGGAGGTAATTTCTCAATAAGAGGATCCTCTTTTGAAAAAGGAATCTTCATGCCCTCTTGTCCAAAGATATGCGATAGAGCTCTTGCCTTCAGCAAGGTGTTATACAAAATGTGGATTTATCCAACAGTTTTCTGAAGTGGATTTGAGTTTGTAGGTCCTTCCAACTTATGCAAAAGTTTTATTTGTCTTGGTTTGATTGTTTCATGTTTTTTATCAAACCTTTCTACCAATATCTTAGTGAAATTTGCAAAAGAAGAAGTATTGAAATTTTTCAATGAAAATGACTCAAACATCCACCAAGCATAGGCCTTACCTTCAAAATGTTGCACTGCAACTTTGATGGCTTCATCTTCAGAAATTTGGTGCTGCTGCAAATAGGTGTGCAACTCCTCCACCCAAGCTTTGGCTTAACAAATTGGGGATCCATCAAAGGTAGATAGAGAAAAGCTATCCATGCCGTGCAACTTTTTCCTCTTCACCTTAATCTCGCAAAACTCTTGGAAAGTGATATGATCTCTAAAATTTTCAGTTTGAGATTCATACTCTTGTAGAAAATTACCAGGAGTTTCCATCCTTGGCATTTCCTCTTCTTTCATCTCTTTCATGGTAGATCTAGGCATTTGATTGTGCTATGCATAATAGGGTGTAGCTGCATGCTCACACCTATCATGTGCCAATCTAGATCTGGCTCTAGATTCAAACTTCTCTAGAGATTCCATCTCCTCTCTCATATTCTTAAGATCTTCATTGATGCTCTGCATAGATTTGGGAAGAAGCTTTGAGAGCCTCTCCTCCTCCTTTCCTCCGCATAATTGAGTCTTCTCTTTTCTTTACATTTCTCCTTCTCTTGATTGCATCATGGCTTAGTTCCACAGGCTAAGCCAAGACTATGCTCTGATACCACTGTAATATCCCAAAATGGGAATGCAGCAGTGCATAAGCACAATACAGGAATAGAATGGTGAAATTAATTCATAAAATGTGTTGATAAACACATTGCCATCAATTGAATGAAAACAACAGCAAAAGAAGCACTTCTACATCCTCCCAAGTGGGGAAAATGTAGCAATTTGACTCTGAAAACGTTATTTATGGAGATTTACACTTTAACTCAGAGAAATAACACTTGGTTCCCTTAGCATATGTATTAAGGCCCTCACATACAAAAGAGGAATAGAAAAAAATCACTTATGATAAGTTAAACAGACCTCCCAACCTTAAATCAGCTTAAAAATGGCCAAACCCAATGACTTAAGATATGCAGAATCTCTGAAGCACATAATAGTGTTATTTTCTAAGGGTTTCTACAAAAATAGGATATAAAATCATGGATCTGAAACTATATGGAAAAATATGATAAGAAAATGAATATCTGGCCTCCTTAATGCATTATAAAGATAACTCGGCAAGGGTTTCTTGAAAGCTTGAGTACAAAAAGAGCAGAGCTGAATATTCAGCTCTGAAAAATGCATTGTTACTACAACATTACAGAAATATAGTTGAATAATACAAAGAGGGATGATAATCGCTTCTTTTAGCTTTCCGGGAGAAGGTTTGGCCCTTTCCCTAGGAAACTAGCTCAAAATCAAGGGCTTAAACCCTACTGCAGCAACTCTATGAAAAATGACGCAGTTCCTACAAGGGACTGTGCTGTAGGAGACGAGAAATAGTTTGGCCAACTACCAAGACGTGAATTAAGCCTAGAAATCTTCCTAGTTGATCTCTCAAGAGAAGGAAGGCTCCCTCTACTGAGAAACATACCCGAAAGTGGTGTTATCAAACCTCCACTGCAACACCCTGCAACACAACACTATTCTACTACAGAAATAATGCTGAAGCTAGAGACTGGTGATTGGCCTCAAGCCTGGATGTGGAGCAATACAATACAAATCTCTCCCAAGAGGCCTCTCAAGGGAAGAGGTGGGATTCCTGCTCGGGAACACCTGGTGCTAAACAACAATGCAACCCTGCTAAATAGTAAGAGGAAGCCAAGTCTAAATAGACCAATATCAAATGATAATATCGAAAGCATGAATCACAAAGGCTCCCATCCTCTCCATATATAGCAAGTGAACCTCTTCACATTGGGTCCCATCAATATGTGCCATCAAGCTCATGCAAGTTGTCCTCCACCAAAACTGCATTGTTCATCAAGGAGATTCAATGTATTTAGAGAGCTTTGTTGACTTGGTCAAATTTGACTGAATCAACATGATCCCATCTCTGTTCACACCCAAGGGTGCTCAAATTAGCTGCTTATTATTCCTCCTTTCACATTAGGAATGTTATTGATCCTTCTAAAGAGGTTAATAGGCCTCCCTACCCATTTATTCTCCTACCTAGTGATAAAACAACTCTAATATTCCATTTAGCTTGAAGGCTAAATTCTTGGAATATTACAGCTCTGATACCACCGTAATATTCCTTCTTAGGAATTTCTACACTATGGAGAGTAAAAAAATTGTTTTCAGAAAATTACGTTACAGAACTGAAAAATAGGACTTGGATCCTTTAGATTACACTTAATAACCCTTGCATATAGAATGGGAGCAGAAACAAATCATTCTAGCTATGTTAAATAGATCTGCCCATGCCAATACACCTTAAAAACACCCAAACCCCATGACTTCACCAAACAGAAATTCTGGAGCATGTAACAGCGTAATTATGAGAGGGTTTCTACAAAAAAATATTTATCATAACATATCTGGAGATTTCATTAATCAAAGAGCCAAGAAAATGGAGGTTTTAGCCTCTTTTACAGAAAATAGAGACAACCCGGCAAGGGTTTCATATGAGCCCAAGTACAAGATGACATCTCTGCATAAAATGGCACAGTTTAATACAACTCTATATATATGATATGTCTGAATAATACATGAAAGCATATAAAAATGGCTGAAGAGCCTCCCTACTAGCCTTCCAGGAGAGAAAAAACCTCCTTCTCCAAGAAACTAGCACCAAATCAAGGGATTCAACCCTACCATAACATCACCTTCAGAAATGACGCAGTTTCTACAAGAGAGTATGTTGTAAGAGTTGATGACTTCTTGACCCCAATTCAAATAGTGGAAATGTAGCTCAGACTTATCCTCTTAGATCCCTTCAACAAGCTGAACCAAGAAAGAGAAAGGAACTCCCACCTAAGAATCCCTTGCACTAAACAGTGCAGCAAACCCAGCTAAACAGTTGAAGCATGCAAGAATTTATAAGACTCAAACATAGACAAGATTATGAATGACTCTTATGGCTTCCATCCCTTCCTCTTTATTCTTGGTGAGCCACCTTACCCTGGGCCCTACACATTCATGAGGTTACTTCATTGCAAAGAGTCCTCCCTCAAAACTGCGTTGTTCCCACTGGTTTCCCTCCTCATTTAGTAGCGTTGTTGACCTAGTCAACAAGGTTCTATTCCTCATGCATTGCCCCCTTTTCACACCAAGGGTGGCTTTATTTGGACTTCTTATTCAAACCCATTTTCACATAGGGAATGTTTTAATCCTACTAAAGAGATTTAAGGGTCTCTCTACCCCATTTATTCTTCTAACCTACAAAATAGAGCAACATATAATATTCCAAATAATTGGGAATATTACACAAATAAATTAAGGGGATGATAAAGCCTGTTCATTTCCCTTTGGGGTATGATGCCTAATTTGACCAGTACTTGGGGAATTACGCCCAAATTGACCTGTAACAGATATGCCAAATTTCCTACATCTCTGAAAAAATGTTTTCAAGTGTTGTAAGTGCTGCTCATATGTCTTGGAAAAAATAGTAATATCATCAATATATATCACAAAAAATATATCCTTTTCATTTGTGAAGGCGATGTCCATCGCTCGCTGAAAATTTGCTCTTGAATTTTTTAATCCAAAGGGAATTTTGGCATACATGAAGGTACCCCACAGTGTTGTAAAGGTCGTATTTTCCTGATCATCTCGATGGAATAGAATCTGATTATACCTGGAATATCCATCTAGCAATGAAAGCCTCAGATCCAAGTACCTACTTGCTTGAGGGGTCCTGACCCAGGTTCGGTGTGTAAGGTTTGCCAACAAACCCCTATACTACTAGCCCTTTCAGCAGTGACCTGCTTGTGCAGGCCAAAGTCTCACCTGAAGTAGTAGGGGTGGGTGCTGGAACTAGGTTTCCGCACCGTGAGAAAGGATGGGTAAGGCAAGCAGAGCTGTGCTAGATCCTGTGATTCCTAGATTACCTTGTTCTGCACAGAGTTAATTAAGTCTCTATTCGCATCCACGTGCACTAGATCTATAGTTATATGATTTTTGTAAAATTAACACAGCATTACATAAAGAGATCATAACAGATCTAGATCCAAGAATGCAGTACACAGATCTTTCACAGCTTAAAGACAGAAAATGCACAATATAGCAATTATCAGTAATTCACACAAAAGTACTAACACACTCAGTTCTCTAACAATCTTCTGCATTCATTCATTCATCAATTATTCCTTACAATTCCCTTCCCAACCTGCGCACATAGCAACAGGGTCCACACACAGCTGGACTTGGATCTCTGTGCACACAGCCAACAGGAGTCCTTTCCCCAAAACCCAAACAGATTTCCTAAACCACTATTCACATCAATAGCTCATCATTTCTTATCCTTTACAATACAAAATGCATCTCTATTTATAACAATCTAGCCTAGACTTTCCTATGGTCCGCAACCCATGGTTTTCGGACCCCTAGTTTACCATTTCAGCCATTACAATGCTTTCGGGACTTTGACCCACCCCAAAACCCCTGCGCTAGACTAAATATAATAAAAAATATTCAAAACGGACCAGTTTCACAGCTTGTTAGGAGACCTCATTCCAACAGTCCCCCAACACAATCTTGTGACTCGTCCCGAGTCACTGCAGTGGCACAGACTTTATTTGTGCGTGCAAGGTAGACAGAGTGCATACGAGTGGGGGGGAGCACTTCCTGACTCTGGGCCACAGCTTGTTGCGTAATGTCGACAAGTGTCAGGGATGCAGGGTCGTATGGAGCCGCGGTAACCTTTTCTAACAGCTGGTGGTGGCACGCAATGGCGGACTGAGCATTTGCGGTGAGCTAGAGTGCGATGTCGGCCCATGGTTTCAACCGTTTTCGGATGACATGCTCTTTGTGGTGAAGGTTCTCAAGCTTGTTCAAGACGGCTAGATGCTGCACGAAGATGGTGGAGGCTCTGACTTGATCGAGAGTAGCCTCCGCCTGCTGTAATTCCTTCTGGATATGCTGAAGCGTAGAATGGTACTGGACAGTCGTCCATAGTTGGGTATCTGTTTCGATCAATTGGGCGCCCCACGTCAGCTGCTTCTGAATGATATGCGTTACGTCTGTGACCACTGCAATCTGCTGGTCCCGTACTTCTAGAGGTATGTCATACTACTATCACGTGGCCCAGTCACGGTGGCGAACCTCGTGTGACACTCTGGTGTATAGTCCTTGTAGCTCTGTGTGAGATAGCTGTGCTAAACATATTTGGATGTCCCCAGTATTTGGATCCTGATTGTTAACTAGGGCAGTGCGAGGGAGTGAACATACATTGCTTCTACTGGGAGGTACTTTGGATTTGCGGAGAAGTCGCAGCATGTCCCTGTATCTCAGCGTTCCTCCTTGGCGCAGAGCCAGTTGTGACCTTATTGTGATGTTGCTGGCGGTGGACTGTGGTATGAGAAGACCTTCCTCTGCTATATCTTCTAAGGCCCTCTAACTGGGTCCCACAGATGTCCCTGGAGTGCAAAGGTCAATTATTCGTATCGTGTAGTACTGGTGCCTCTCCGTGCATGGCTCGCAAAAAATTCTTTCTGTAGGAAGCCAATGCTCACTCCTTTGACTACACTCAGCATTCCCATGGCCTCTCGAGATGATACCTGTGGGTACCGAGCAGCTCCAGACCAGATCATTCGGTGGGTTAGGGTCCATCGTAGCAACAAGAAAACAGGCAGCCCAGAGAATGTTAATGAGTGCAAAAACCCAATACGCAGATAGCAGGAGCATGTTGTAGAGTGAATAAATAGCCTTGTGTGACGTCATGCAGCCACCCGCACACCGTCCAGAGCTATGTAATGGTGGAGTAACCCATTCGTGAGACTAACCTTCACTCATGCGGGTCAATCTTACCATAAATGGCTGCATTGATGATCTATCACCTATTTTGCGTACTTGTAAGGTTCATTTTTTATCACATCGAGAGGTGCTGACGGGTGTCCCTCGTGTCTAAAGTCGTTTCCATGAAATGTCAAACAGTGGGTGACGCTTGTGTGCCATTCGTGTTCCCTGAATTAAGGTCGATGCTAGGTGTCTCAGGACATGGTGCAGGTACCAGATTTGTAAGTTGGCCACCAATCTTCTCGATCCATGTGCCTCGCCCTTGGTAGGGACGTTTCTGTATGATAGGTCTGCGTCACGCGTTGTTAGGCCATCTTTCACTTGAGGCATCCGCAAATTCTCCCAATTGCACTTGGGTTTAGGTAGGTTCGTAATCGAGCGCACACATAGGTCAGTAGTACCTAGGCAAGCCTATCTAGGTAAGGTTTGCTCACACTCTTGAGTGTTGTATGTTAGCAAGTATCTGCGTAGGTCAACTAACCTCAGAGCCCATCTGGCAATCAGGGTCCCTAAGCACAGGATCACCCTCCTCCAATACTTCTCCTGAGTGAAGAATACCGACCGTTGTGTAGGTGCTCCGCGTAGTGTTAATGGCAGTGCTCCTAGCCTGCGTTCAATAGGAATTTTAGGTTCAACAGTATTCTTATTATAACCTGCGTTTGTATGGAAAGGCAAGTCTCTTTCCGTGGTAGAGATGCGATGGAAATTCCTGGTGGTCCGAAGATATTGTAGCGCCGAAACCTCGTGCAATCAACCTTGCCAATTTTCCATCTCCTCATCACAGTCGGAAAAACATTCACTGTCCTTTTCCCAGCAGAGCACTCCTTCATCTGTGGGGTCAACCCGATCTTCATCCCGCACAGTTAATTTATAAATGTGATCTATTTCATCCTCCTCAGAGGCTGGCTCTGTATACCGTGCACCCTCTGCTGGATCAAGTCGTACTATGATGCACATAACTTTGTTTTCAAACACCATGCTGCACTTTTTGAGATTGATGACACCCCCCATGTCTATTGCCTAGTCCAGTCTGAGGAGCGCAAGGTAGGGATCCGCATCTTCCACAATTTCTATTACTTCAAAGTTAGCTAGGACCCTTACCCCTGCGATGTCAACCATGACTTTTGGTAACCTCCTTAGAGGGATGATTTTTTTTTGATTGGCCATTCCCAACTGGATGGTGGACCATTCTAATTTAGGCTCTCCCATTCATTGCCATTTCTGTTTTGGTAATACATTCACATCTGACACAAGATCTAAGATAACCTGATCCATCTCATAGTCACCAATATGCGCAGTCAACCGCATCACTCTTCTGGTGCACTTCTTATAGCTATATAGTTTGTGTACATCATTAGTCTCAGGGATCGAATTGGACCGAGCTGCGCAGGTATTCAGTAGTGTTTGGAGATTTCCTACAGCATGTGGATTTCGTAGCAGCTTCATACATGCCTTTAAAAAGGGCTCCACTCCTTCCTCTATCTGAGGTTGCGTCGGCAGCTGCGCGGGGGCTACTAGTGGTGTTTGTTCCTTGAAAGGCACTCCTTCCTAGGAGGCAAGCTCCTCTTTTTCTCCCTGGGTGACCAGTGTGCTGCGTGTCATGACTTTTGCACAGGGATCTGCCTTTCTTACGTCGGTTTTAAATCTTTGTATGTTTTGTGTAGGGGTGGGCTGCTTTTCCTACATCTTGGATATTAAAATTTGGAAATCCTCCACCACATGGTCCAACTGCCTACAATATTTTCACGATGGCCTGGTGGGATTTGGGCATTCTCTATCAAAGTGCCCTATTTCTCCATAGTTATAGCATATTAGTTGCCCACGTCCTCAGCCTGCGCTTCCTCCTCGACCTCCTCTACCTCTAGCTGGTGATCCTCCAAAGTGCACCGAAAGTCTTGGTGATGCAGGGTCTGATTGTACCCTATATAAGTTTCCGCGATCCATCATTAAGTCATAGGTTTGACAGTTCTGCTCATTGTGCCCCACTGATCGACAGAATTTGCACCATTGTTGCTTTATTTCTGGGACATATGCACCTAGCCGAGGGCAATGGTTCATATCATGTAGTCCTTGTTAGTATGAATCTTTATTCGAAGTGTACGAAAAAATACCACTTTAGCTACGCATAAATTATAGCCCTAATAGCAGAAGTGACTACTAATATCTTCAGATCTACAATTAGATGATCAAGACAAATGTTGCAAAAATCTAGATCTATGCATTAGAAGACATTAAACAGTAGAAAAATAATATTTACTCCATAGATCCAATAGACAAGACAAGAATATATCCAATGAATAATTTTATTAATGGCACCTAGGAGGAAAACACAAGAGGGTGTTCCCTGTTCTCCTCAATGGGATGGGTTCTTGTGAGTCCTCAACACTTCAGATTTAGAACTTCTCTCTCTTGATGGTGTAGAAAACCCAGACAAAAATGGAAAAGTATGGCTATGATTATGGATCAATAGCCAGACCAAGTGTTGAGATCCAGAGTGATATTTAGGCAACAAAAGGTGACAAATGAATGGGAAAACCCTTTTATTTATAACAAAATACTAAGTTATTCTAAAGATTGGTGCATAGTTAAAATATTATTAACCAAATCTAGATCCAACTTTTATGGAATATTTTATTATATTTGTTGGAGGGAAAAGGAATTTGACTTGAGTCAAATCCCTTTATTTGTAAATAATAAATAAATAAATGATTTATTTATCATTTTAAGGATGTAATTAAGTAATAATAAATAAATAAATGATTTATTTACCATTTTAAGGATATGATTGAGTAATAATAAATAATCATTTATTTAATTATTTAAGGGTGAATTAGTCATATTTAACAAAGAATATTATTTAAATAAGATTTAAACAATTATTATTTAGAAAATAATAAGATAAATAATGATTTATCTAATTTATTTCCTTTTTTTGGGTTAAATATAACCAGAAATATTAATTAAACTTCTGTTTAACTAATTATTTCTTGAGGAAAATCAAACAAATGTATATTTATTTAATATTTCCTTATGGGGTTTCCTGTTTAGACCATAAACAACTTAGTAAAGGTGATTTACTAACTTATTTTCATAGTGAAAGAAATTTTACTTGGAGTTAAATTGGTCTTACATGGTGTACTTGGGTCCATCTAATGATAATAGGTTAGATGACCAAAAAATGAGTAGCTGTAGATTTCCTCAAAGAGGCAAGCTGCGTTCAATTGTGCCCAGTTTCTCGCTAATGCTATACAAGAACATAACCACTAGACAGATTTGCTGGGAAGTCAAAGAGAGAGAAGTATAAGGTAAACCAAAGTGCTCAAAGAACTAGACCCCGAGGAGGCGACTTGTAGGTGCGACAAGTCTTTTTGAGTGAGTACTTGCTATAGGCGGCGGGGGAGGCATACCTATGCCCGCCGAGGCAATAGTACAAACAATAAGTCGTTCAGAAAACCACGGGATGAAATAATATAGGATACACTGGCATAAACATGAGCCAGATAAATAACATGATAATGAATCCCACATAGATATTGTGCCTGGGATAACAGCCAGGACTTGTACAATAATAGCTGAGTAAATGAGATATAAATGCAACCCAGATGCCCTTGAAAATAGGAAAGGGCTTTGAAAATCTGACTGATACATGCAAACAAAACGGCGCTGCAAGCGGCTGAGGCCGACATCATCAAATGTATGGAGTCGCATTTAAGGTCAGTAGGGCTTGAAGAGGTCATCATAAAATGTGGGGAACACTGCAGAGGCTAACCCCTCATGATACGAATATCTCTAATAATAATAACTTGGGAATCATCGATGTCGCTATTGCATCACTAAACCACGAGTATGTAAATTCCTAGATCATGCCGAAAGGAGCCGGGAGTCGAGAGAAGCAATCAAGTCAAAGGAAAACAAGGAATCCTTCGCTCAATCCTCGTATCTTCCAAACGCAGGAATCTAGGACCAAGGTACACCGCCCTCTAGACCTGTCTTCTGGAATGAATGAGTTGATGTCGACAGAAGGAGGTCCGCCATAGGTGAGGCAATAATGGATCCTCAACTAGGGCATGAGAGAAAATAGTAGAGTGACTGGCAGACTAACACCAATGATGATGATGAAATGGAGGGGGATGAGTAGCGAATGGATGACTTCCCTTGTTAGAGCATAAAGGGCATGGATGACCTGGCAGCAATGGACACAACATCATGAGTGATAGGGGACAGCAGGACTGAAGGCCATAATGTGTGACACGGGAGAGGGACCAAGCAATGAATGATGGAGGAATGTGGCGAGAGGTGAAGGGACTCGGGATAGACTCCATGAAAGCAATGACGACTCAACTCGGATGCTCTAAACAAGGGTGACTCAATGGTGCTGCCGCATATGAAAAGGGGCCAATGGAGACCATAAAAACATGAGTACTAGATGGTAACTCATGAATAAAGTCGACACGAGCGTGGACAAGTATGGAGGCCACATGGTGCCCCCTGTATGAGTGTTGCAAGTGAATAAATTCGATTGTGAGGAAGGGTGAAGTGGTGCTTCTTGGACAAAATGTGTCCTGGTGAATTATCAAATCACAAAAATCTAATAGATACACATTTGAGGGTTTGGTGAGATATTTCCAATGTTGTAGACAGTTCATCCAACTGAGCTACAGTGTTGGTCGCAGTAAACGAAAGAAAAATCAGGGGTTTTCTTTTAATAAGGCATTTTCCTTCCAGATTCACTCATTTTTCGGTGGAGCTGTGGTGAATGTCATGAGGAGAGGAGACCTTAAATCTTGCGGTAGTTTTAGCAGATGAACTTACCATTGCAAGTTGAGATCTATCAGTTCTAAGTAAGATGTCTAATCCTACTCTTTTATGTCATTGGGTTGAAAGTTCAATTTGTGTACCCAGAGCTCATGAACAGGCCAGGTCAAATTTTTTGGGGTTTGTTCTGCGTCCTGGGTAGTAGGTACTGGGTAGAAAAATGAGACCTGTCCCAGGAAATGACCTGGAAACTGTGAATTGTCAGAGAAAGGGGTTTTCAGTGCTATTTTTGGCTAATATCTGGGATTTGTATGGTTGAGGGGTATAGGTTCCCTCAAGCATGTTGTGGGCATGCAAAAATGTATTTAGAAAAAAGGGGAATCTAAAAACATTTTCATGATGTGGTGGGCCATTTGTTCTTGGTTTGGTTATGTAGTTTGAGGAAGTAAATATATGATTACCCATCTCTTTTGGTACTGCAGATATGAATCAAATGGATTTTTTAAGTTTTTGGGTTGGCATTCATGGTGGTACTATCCCAAAGAGAGGATTTTGAGATAATGAACCGATGTTTGCCCAAAAAACCGATAGGTTGGTCAACCATAATGTCTATGAGACTGGGTTGTTGATGAAATATGAAGGAATGATTAGGGGTATCATCCTTAGAGTGATCTTGAAGTGATATGGGACTCTAGAGGTTCTTCTTAGTGTGGAAGAATAATGGGACTAGAGTGGTGGAGAACTGCTTCTCCTGGGCTCTCTAATATGGTTGCCCCCCTTACCCAAACATTGGGTGTCAATGTGATGGCCACAAGGTGCATGTGATTCGAATGCATCAATTCGATGTAAGGGGGAAGAGATAAATTCAGGAGTGGTGGCTATTTCTATAATTTCATCATCGTAATAGAAGATGGGGTGACTGATGGAAGAAAGACCACCTAAAATGGCGAAGTGACCTTACTCCTCCTCATGAGAGGAGAGGTTTGCATGCGCATCGTCACTAGGGGTGACAGAGAAGGAAGCAGATAGAGGATCTACTGATGTTGAGATTAGGGAGGGTGTGGAGGGGAGGTCAGGAAAAACATCAGGGGAGGTTTCATCAGGGACTTCCGACCAAGGACCCGTGATTTCAACATCATAAGGGGGAATGCGAATGGGAGCATATGTGTCTTCTAGTGTTGCCGAAGCAAAATGCGAGAATAAGGGAGCGGTTGACTCACTACGCTTAGCCTTGAATTGGCGTAAGGCTTCTAAAGAGGAACAATACTCTTCAAGGTGAGGGCAAAAGTGAGTGTAGTGGCCATGGAAATCACACAAAGCATAGGGGTGATTCGTGCGCAATGGTTTGAGTTTCAGGATTGAATCGGGCATAGTGACATATACCTTTGGGATATCTGTTGAAGATTGCAACAAGAAACAGTGAAGGAGGCATCGTGAAACATCATCCCTGATCCTAGTTGGAAAATAATCACCTAAACTAGGTGGGGCCCACACAGGCTATTTTTAGGTGTATGTCTATTTTTAGACATGGTGAGCATATTCTATATGTAGCAGGAGGATATTTGTAGATGGTTTGTCAAATGTGAAAAATAGATGAAATTCTATTTTTAGAATATTGGGCGAAGTCTATTTATAGAGCGTTGATCTAAAAATATATGCATGTCGAATATTATTAGCTCTTAATAATATTTGGACTCTAAACATCAACTTATTCTCTTGGAGCACTTCATTTTAGTGCATAGATGTGGCACAAAAGCTGACAGAAGAAATTATGCACTTCCTAAGGGTTTACTGGAGTTCATGCATGGAGGACTCAGTTAGAACTAAAGTGGAAACGTTATGACAGAGTTGGAAGAGTAGTTCATGGAGTTGTGGTTTAGTTTAACTCAGTTAGACCAAGTTGAGCTAGTTGTATCTAGTCTAACTGAATGATACACTAGTGAGAGAGGAGTGAATTAATTAGTTAATTAATTCACAAATAATAACTCATTAATCAACTGAACAATACAATATTTAACTACAGTGAATGTCAGATCCAGTGGAGACCCAGTGCAAAGATAGGTCAAAAGGGTGAGATAGACTATATGTTGTGACCATAGTGATGCATGAATTGCATCTATATATACATTGGAGTTGCCAATGATAATCACGCAGTCAAGGAGAGTGGGATTACATCGAATTGGTCTTTGTAATTAGCTTGGATTGCGTAGTGGAGGCAGGCTAGTAGGTGGCAAATATCGGTGCATGGATTTGCAAGATTGGGCCTGATTAGTGTATGACGATTATCCTGTACTGAGAGCTTGTGATAAGCTTTGTATGTTTTTATGAGATTTTCATATGATATCCATGTTACATAATATATAGTTGGGGTTTTCAGCTTCAGGCTTTCCCGTTAAACAACTGTGTTATGTGTGTTTTTATTGCTTCATGTGTTTTGCAATTCTTGATTAAATTTCTGCAAGAATTATAGTGGAAGGATTATGTATTTTGTAAGAAGATAAATATTGTGAGATCAGGAGAGTTTGGATATATGCATGCTTATTTTATATAATTTCTACAATATCAGATTCCGAAAATGTCTCATTGACCATGGACTTGAGGTGAGGTAACTCTGGACAAGTATGGGTGGCGTGGCTGACAACATCACACAAAGCACACTGGATGGTATGCTGTGGAGGCCGAGAAGGGGTAGGGTTTGTCAGTGTGGCCTTGTCCTTTGAAGCCCTCTTGCGAGCTTTTCCCTTCTTACCCGAAGCAGTCACAATGGGAGGTGGTTCCTATTGAGGTGAATGAGGCACTGTTGCAGCGGGAGAAGTCATAGGGACCGGTTGAACCGGGGTCAAAGCAAGATAAGGTTTAGGCTGACCGAGCGGGGTGGCGACTGGAGGATCAAGGTACCAGATGGGAATCCCAAGAGTCAAGTTAGGAAGAGAGAGGGTGGCCATAACAGGTACAGTGTACACTCCTTGGGGGGGGAGCTAGGAACAGTATCTGACCAGAGGGGTAATGACCGGGCGGGATGGCTCCAAGATGGTTGAGGCTGGGAGGAACTGTCCCAGGAGGCTAAAGGGGGCCATGAGTACCAACTGAAGGTGAAGGACCAGGAGAAGAAGGTTTAGAAGGCTAATCAGAGGACATCATGAAAATCTGGTAATCAGGGGAACTAGATGGAAGAGATTGAGTGGCCACCTATCCTTCAGGTGGTTGGGTAGCCAAAAATCCCTATTGGGGGAAAGGATCCAAAAGTACAGCCGGCTGACTAGGTGCAGGACTAGGAGGAATGGAAGGGATGGCTTTTTTTCCTCTCAATGTTGCTTGAGATTCCCATAGTTGTCGCATTTGTGGTAGGAGAGGCCCCAATCATGCGTATAATGACCATAAACACCACAACAAGAACAGGGATTTTTCGTACAAATAGGCCTATCCTACTTGGGTTGAGTAGTGTTAGGAGAATTACCTTGATTAGGTCTAGGATTACCAGAGGCAGCTTTATTTTTATTTCCTTTCCTCTTCCTTCTTGAGGGAGGAGAATTAATCGTGCCCTTCTGTGCGTATACCTGCCTCGGAGGGGGTGGCGATTGTTGTTGCGGGGGTTGAGAAGGAAAGGGAGGAGGAGGTGCTAATGCTGGAGGAGTTGGAGCACCAGACAAATAAGGATAATAAGGAGGTTGGGCAGCAGTGTGGTAAATAGGAGGTTGTGAAAAAGGAGGAGGCATGCCGTATCGTAGATACGTGCTACTGGGAGGGGGAAAAGTGTCAGAGGTGCTGGCCCCGCCATGAGAGAAACCATAGCCCATGGGGGGTTGAGCATACGGATTAAAGAGAGCTCCAACGATACCGTCGGCGGCATGAGATGCCCCCAGTGCGTTGGCACCACCGGGTCTGGAAAGATCAGGTAGAGCAGTGTTGAGGCTACTTTTTGTCTAATTTTCATCAGCTCCTTAGCCCCTTTTTTGCCTAATTTGACACCTATAAACCCTCTTGTCCCTCTCCTAAGTCTCTAAAATGACCAAACCTTCATCAACCACAGTTAAAGGTAAAAGCAGTATAAGTAGAGTTGTTTCCACTATTTTATAGCTAGTATTAGGCATTTTTTTGTAATATGCTATTTGTCAACTTATCACTATGGGCATAAAAATGGATATATTGTAGAATGTGTTGATTAGCTTGGAGGAATTTTCAGACAACCTACAATGGAGGTGCCAACATGGGAAGCTCCAGCTCAAGCCCCTGCTCAGCAATTCAACGACCTTCTAGCACTTTGGCATAGTAAAAAACTAGTGGAGGGCTAGCTGGCCATTCTACATCATAGTGCAGTTCAATTCATTCAAAGAAGATTTTTTTTTTATATATATAGCTGCAATCAGTTGTAATCAAAACTGTTAGTATGATTTAGGTCAGGAAATGCCAATTTTGTGGATTCCATATCTCTGGTCTCCAACACTTGCCATGTCATGGAACTGTTACTAAATTTAAGATGTAAGGATGCCTATAAAGGTATAGACTCGACTTTTGATGACAGAGGTTAATATACTACATCTTTCAGCTATCCATTTACATTGTGTTGTGCTCTGGTGTTCTAAAGCAGAAATCGATTTGAAATGCCGGTGTGTTCTTGATTGTTTGAAGATTTTCGTGGGTGTGATGAGTTTCTGAAGCAGATTGCTGTAGGTGTGAACTAAGTTTGTAATCAGCGTTTTCCTAGGTGTGGCAAGGGCCCACCACAACCGGTTCAGTTCGGTAGAATAGCTAGAGGTAATTCTTAGTCACTGTGTGGTTGAATGTGTAGTTGCAGCGTTAATTATTTTTAAAGATTGATTTGTTCTAGTTTGATTTACATTTGCCGGAGTTCATATTTGAATTACAGAATTGATTTGTGAAAATCGATTTGGATTTACATTTTCCGGAGTTTCATAGATTTAGATTACACCAGTCAATTAAATTGTGAGAGTCAATTTACGTTTAACAGGGTTTACATTTGTTGGGTTTCAAGAATTCGTGGATTTAAAATTGCAGAGTTCATTAAATTGTGGAAATCGACTTTTAGCATAGGTCACGTTTGCTGAATCTGGTGATTTAAAGTGCAAAGCTTCAATTGTGAAAATCGATTTGTGTTTGCTGGATTTACATTTGCTGAAGCGTCCAGAATTTGGGTGATTTCAATTGCAGAGCTAATAGTTGTGACAGTCGATGTATGCTTGATTTACATTTTCCGGAATCCCCAAGATCCCGTTGATCTGAATGTAGGAATGAAAAATAAATTGAATTACGATTTTGTTTAGACTTAATGTACGTTTGCCAGAATTCCCCAAAAAATCGTTGTTCCAAATTCTTAATTCTTGATTGCAGAATTTAATTATTCCTCGAAATCGACTTGTGTCGTGGCTCTAATTCCTGTTGCTATAATCTAAAATCATTGCTGATTAGATGCTCGAGTGCCCAGTTGTTTGATCGATGTCAGCATTGAGTTTACATTTCCATAACAGAGTAAGTTTATATCCCCAGGATCAGATTGGAATGTCCTCTTAAAAACCCTGTGATTATAGCGGAAGGTGTGTTCGATTTCTCCCATAGAGACTGCGTTCGATTTGTCACCACATGCGCATCGTTTTGACTTGAGCATTTCCCAGAAATAGAATTGAGCAAACAATCTATCCTCTCCCTCAACAAACAAATTGCTGACTGTATTTCCGCATGGATGAACAAAGCTTGATTGTATACATTTAATTCAATCCTTTGATGAGAACATTTTTCTAAACCAATTCCAATAGCAGAGCACAACTCGGATTGCAATTAAGATTCAATGGTTCACTGTTCTGTGTGTTGAATGAACCTATGCATTAAGTAATCAGTGACCTGTAGATGTGCATAGCCCAGATTGATGCCACTGTGGTAGTAGAGAACTTTCATGATGTGTTTGGATCCTTTTATATTTTGATTTAAAGAAGCAGTGTTGGATTGCATTTGAATTCTAGCTTACTGTTACTTAAAAGATCAACATAGAAGTATAAAATAGAGAGTGACAAATTCTTTTGAGATCTCAGATAGCAAGACATTTTGTGTCCAGTGTGTTGATTAGGTGGAAGAAAATGGATGATGTATAGAGTAGTTTCAAGCAGAGAACTTTTCCCATTCCTTTAGCATATTTAAATTGGTAATTGCAGTTGCATTAGTGAGATCCCTTAGTGAAAATGGTATTCCTTGAAAACAGAGTTCTAATTAGATTGGACTGATGTTTGGGTTGGTGTGTTAGGTTTCACAATTTCAATCCACAAAATTTAACCATTGCAACCTGATTCGAAAGGCAATCATTTGTTGAACATTGAAACCTTCTTGCAAATCCCAGGGAATGATTATATAATTTCCATGATAGTGTCAACTGTGAAAACCAAGAGTCAA
Source organism: Pinus albicaulis (assembly GCA_034641835.2). NCBI lineage: Eukaryota > Viridiplantae > Streptophyta > Pinopsida > Pinales > Pinaceae > Pinus > Pinus albicaulis. Next base: position 1,039,669,009 of record CM076578.1, read on the forward strand.
ATTCATCTTTGTCTCTGTTTTACACCTTGCTGTGACATGTGTTGATTAAATTCATTATATTATTGCAGAATGACTATCATAATGGAAGCCTAAGTAATCATACCTAAGTGTAATTGGAAAATTGTAATTAGAAACTCATACCCAGATAATAGTTGCACACTCCGATAGCTTGAGTCTGATGTAATTTGGTTGCCAAGTAGAAATTAAAATTTCCAAGAGTAAGTGACATATGTATACATTGGAGGATTAGAGGCTGTCATGACTGGAGTCTGTGTGAGAAATTGATATCCAAACCAGTGTGATGCTGCACTTTTCCATTTAACCCTAGTATAGTGGAGTTGGCATGGAGTATTGTTATCAGAAATAATTTGAGATATCATTTGTAATTACAAGTTTGCTGTGTGAAGTGTGATATCATTTATCAGTTCACTCAGATTAGAAATTCCTTTCAAAGTGTGACCTCTGAAAAGCAGAATTGGGGTTTTTAAGGTTTCTCTTGAAGCAGTGAGTCATTACTGTCGTTGATTAGTAATGGTTTTGATTCCAGATTTAGATAAATAGAATGAATATTTCCGACCAGGATTTGCTATGAATTGATTTATTTTCAAGGTGTGTGTTTATCGATGTTTTTGTGTGCCTCCATTCTTGAATTAAATAGCATAAGGAATCGTGCAAACTTTGAATCTAAGAGCTAAATATTGAGAGCGCAGTACAACTCATGTTTATGAGCTCGAGTTGATACATAAATATTGGTGAATTAATTCGACAATTATTTCACACAACATTTTGGCGTCGTTGCCAGGGAGGCTGTAATTTCAAGATTCAGGTAATAATTATTGTTTGAAGTTTCAAAGATCTTGCAGGACTGTCAGAGGGTGGGGAGAGTACGGTAAGACGTGAGTGAACAGCCATGCATCCACTTTTGCGGGGTTTCTCCAAAGTCTGACTGATTAATGTTTATTCTCAACTTTATTCTTATTTCCTTATGCGTATAAGTAGACCTAGGGATAATAAAGGTATATTTATTTCCAGTTCTCAATTTCCTGAAAATTTTGGTCTGGTAAAAACTCCATTAACTAACCCCGCTGATCGTTACGCAGGTACTAAAAACGAAAAAGGGAGTACCAATGGGAATGAGATTTTGGAAGGGGAACTTGCAAACCAAGAAGAAATAAGGTTGTCCATTAGCTCTCTCTCCACCAACATCAGTGACAATATGGCAAACAATAAAGGTGAGAACAAAAAAAATCAGGGGAATCATGAAGAAGAGGAAGGACCCACATTCTTTGGAGGAAACAGGAATGGCCGGAGGGGAGAAAATACTGATGGACCACGAGGGGGACTAAACGACGAGGATGAAGAAACTACCTTTGGGTTTCCTATCCTCGACATCACCAGGAATATCACAATGAAGAGCATTCCAATGACCTCCCTGCCGCTCTTTTATGGTAATTCTTCCGAGGATCCCGATGCTTTTCTTTTCGAATTTGATATTTTGTGTAGAAGCTATAATTACTATGATGATGCACACAAACTGAAACTGTTTCCAGCCACCTTGAAGGATGCTGCACTTCGATGGTTTATGAGCTTAGGGGAAAACACCATATACACTTGGGATGACATGAAATATATATTCCTTAAGAAATACCAGGATTTCTGCAAAACTAGGGACCTAAATGATATTCCCAGAATGCAACAACTAGATGACGAGAGCCTAGAAGAATATCTTGAGCGCTTCCTGTATCATTTTCACAAATCCCGAGGAGCCCATCTAGAGGAGAAAATGGTCAGAACAGTCTTTCTAAAGGGATTAAGAGACGAATGCATTGAGACTCTAAATCTCTTGAGTGGTGGGGATATTTACAAAAAGTATTTTGCTGAAATAGCTGAACTTTTTCGATCCTATTCTAGAAGCCAGGCTAAAGTAGGTAGGAAGCTGCGTGATAGTCTCCGAGACACTGGACCTAGACACCAGAAATCTGCTTCTACTGATGTCACTAGGGTCGAACTAGGGAACCTGCTAGAAGACTTCAAAACAGAAATCTTAAACGCCATTGGCAACCAGCTCGACACAATGAAACATAAGAAGAAACAAGAAGACGAAAGGGCTGCTATGGCAATCTTTTTTCCCAGATGTAGGCAAAATCATATGGAAAGAGAGTGTCCCATCAAAAGTATTGAGGTTTGTGGAATTTGTGCCTTAGAACATGCCACCAGTAAATGCCCTTCTCTTCCCGGTCTACAGGCCATCTATAAAGGGAATGCTGAAACAAATGATCCATCGCAAGCAAGTAAAAAGCCCTTTTGGAGAGGCCCCAATCAGAACATGTTCCCAGAACCTAGTCCCCAAGGGTATAGTCAAACGCAACCCTAGAACTTCCAGCCAGCATATCCTCCTTGGGTTTCTCCTCAAACCCAAAACATCCCATGGAACCATAACTGGAGGACAAACCCTTATACCAACCCCTATCAGCCACAGAGCCAGTTCTATGCGCCCTACCCGAATATGCCAAGCACCCTGACATATCAACAAGGGTATAATCCTCACACCTATTAAGGGTACAACCAAACCATGCAATCCTATTAGCCAGGGTATAACCCTCCCACATATCAACAACCATTGTTGCCATCCCCTCCCTTGCATCAACTTTTACCTGCACCATATGACCCATCATCATCTTCGCAAGCACCTCCAAACCCACCTCGCCCTACATCATTGCCTGCACAACCCGTACCTAACCCAAACCACAATAGACCACCTCAACCTGCACAGAACATAAACATCCAAACCTTCCCTACATACATGATCACTACCATCCCCATGAACGAAATTCAGTTACGATCAGGGAAAACAATTAATAACAGGAAATCAACTGTTTTCATAGAGGAAGTCCCATCCACATCATCCGAAAACCATATGAAAAATGAAAAACAAAAACAAATACAAGAAGAAAATCAAATGAACCACCCTACCCAGAAATTCTCCTTGTAAAGAAGGAAGAGACTCCTTCGAAATATAACCTAGAAGATGAATTAAGGAATGTCTGCATTAAAATTCCACTCTTACAAGCTATCAGAGACATCCCTATTTATACCAAAATCGTCAAGGATCTCTGCATAAAGAAGCTAGGTAGGAAAGGTTATAAGAACCAGAGCGTAAAAATCATGAGCCAAATGTCCACCATGATTTCTGACTTGCCTGCGAAGTATCAGGGCCCTGGGAATCCCATTGTCACCATTGAAATAAATGGAGTACTTATGCCAAACACACTTGTAGACTTAGGGGCGGAAATAAATGCCATGACATATGAGACTATGAAATCTTTGCAGTTTCCAGGGCTTAAACCCACCCCCATCATTTTTTAAATGGCAGACAAATCCATCATCAAACCAATAGGAACCCTAGAAGACATAGTGGTCACTATAGCTTCCTGGCAATACCCTATATATTTTATCATTATTTCTCCAAAAATGTCGAGACCTAGACATCCTGTAGTTCTGGGACGCCCTTGGTTGGCAACTGCGGATGTCGTCATAGGGTGCAAAAATGGAGAAATGATCATTTCCAATGGTTCCACTAGCCAAGCCTTGTCTATTTTCCCCCCTAGCCAGACAGTTGCAGAAGTACCATTATGGCTCAAGAGCCCCTACGGAGATGAAGACTGTATGTTTCCTTTGCTTACATTAGAACAGTCTAAAGGTCTCCAGGAACAGTCCGATGAACATATCTTGCGCCAGTTTTTATCCCACAGTTCTTGTATTGATTATCCGATTTCTTTTAATGGTTACCACCATGTTTTCAGTGATGAGTTCTAGGAAGCCTGCCATCCAGCCGTGTTCTCATCTTTTGCTGCAATAGAGGAGAGAGATGAACTCACTACAGAGCCTGTGGAAATTACTAAAGTAAGAACCTTACACATTGGTGCCGAATTGACCACGGAACAAAAGCTACAAGTGATGGATATGAATCGTAAGAAATCTGGAGCATTCTCTTGGGATTACCTTAACATGCAAGGCATCCATCCAGACACCTGCATCCATCACATTTACACTAACGAAGAGATGAGACCCTCCCGACAGCCACAAAGATGAAAGAACCCAACATTGAAAGAGATTGTCAAGGAAGAGCTCCAGAAACTCCTAGTTGTGGGCTTCATCTATCCTATTTCAGATAGTAGATGGGTGTCACCTCTGGTGGTGGTGCTAAAAAAGAATGGCAAGTGGTGTATCTGCGTTGACTACAGAGAACTAAACAAGGCCTCATTGCGCGAATACTTCCCTCTGCCCTTCATCGATCAGGTACTTGACACACTTTCAGGTAAGAAATATTTCTCTTTTTTAGATGGGTACAATGGATATAATCAAATCCAGATAGTTGAAGAAGATCAGGAAATGACCACATTTACATGCCCTTGGAGCACCTATGCATATAGAGTCCTCCCTTTTGGTCTTTGTAATGCCCCAGCTACGTTTCAAAGAGCTGTACTCGTCATTTTCTCCGATTTGGTCCATGACTTTGTAGAAGTCTACATGGATGACTTCATAGTCTATGGAGATGATTTCGGTCAAGCCTTGGCCAATTTAGAAAAAGTATTGATTCATTGTCAAGAAGCAAACCTAGCCCTTAGCAGTGACAAGTGCAGAATGATGCAAACAAAGGGAATCGTTCTGGGTCATCATGTGTCATTAGAAGGAATTAAAGTTGATCCGGAAAAATTTGAGGTAATCTCACTTATTCCCTTTCCTAGTTCGCAAAAAGAGGTAAGAAGTTCTCTGGGCCATGCAGGTTATTATCGTCGCTTTATCGAGAATTTTACTAATATTGCAACACCATTATTTAATTTATTAACTAAAGATGTTGACTTTTTATGGAATGTCAACTGTCAACAGGCCTTTCAGATACTAAAAGACAGACTGTCTACCGCTCCGGTGTTGAGAGGACCAAACTGGTCCCTGCCATTTCACATATGTGCCGACGCTTCAGACACTGCACTAGGAGTAGTTTTGGGACAAAGGGAAGATCGCTATCCTTATGCTATCAATTTTATTAGCAAAAATCTTTCCCCTGCCGAATTAAATTATACAGTCACTGAGAAAGAATTGTTAGCAGTTGTGCATGCCATTGGGAAGTTTAGACATTACATTACCGGTTATGAGACTTTTGTCCATACTGATCATTCTGTCATTAGGTTTTTAATGAATAAACCAATTACAAATGGTATAATAACTAGATGGCTATTGCTTTTGTAAGAATTTAATATAACTATCATCGATAGGCCTGGAAGGGATAACCTAGTAGCTGACTTTTTGTCTCGTTTTAATATTGGACAAGGAAGCATGACAACTCCAGTACCTGATGAATTCACAGACGAAGCACTATTCACCATTTCTGCCATCAATCCTAGTTCGATGATATTGCAAACTATTTGGTATCAGGGAAATTACCACAGAGCATGTCTGCTAGGGAAAAACATAACATTATACAACGCAGTGCTAATTATTCCTGGATCTAGGGAGATTTTTTTTACACAGGACCAGACCTGATCATGAGGTGGTGTGTGCGGGAAGATGAAATGTACGATGTCTTGAGAGCCTCCCATGACGAGCCTTGCGGGGGGCATTTTGCCGACAAACAAACCGCGTACAAAGTTCTCCGTATAGGGTATTATTGGCCCTCACTCTTTAAAGATGCCAATAAATTTGTCTCCAGCTGTGATGCTTGCCAGTGGATGGGAAGGCCAGTTTCCTTTGACGAAATGCCTCTTCAAACCCAAATAGCCATTGAACCATTTGAGAAGTGGGCATTGGATTTTGTAGGGCCCATCTCTCCGATGTCGAAGAAAAAGAAATACATTTTGATATGCACCGATTACGTTACCAAGTGGGTGGAAGTGAAAGCATTGTATGCTGCCACGGAGAAGGCAGTAGTAGAGTTTCTGTTTGAAGACATTTTCACAAGATTTGGCGTACCGTGCGAGATTTTCACAGACCAAGGTACACAATTCACATCAAAATTGGTCAAGGCACTCACTGAACAATATCAGATTAAGCATTGTAGATCTACTCCCTACCACCCTCAAGCTAATGGGCAAGTAGAGTCCACAAATAAATTCTTGGAGTCCATCCTCATGAAAACTGTTCAACTGCACCATAAGGACTGGGTGGACAATCTGTTGGAAGCCTTATGGGCTTACAAGATTACCTAGAGAAATGTGACGGGACACACCCCATACAAGCTATTCTATGGGAAACAGGTACTTTTTCCCATTGAGTTCCAAGTGAAGACATTCATGACAGCCGCCCAATTGGGAATGAATCTGACTAAAGCCCAAGAGCAGAGATTGATGCAACTGAACGAGCTTGATGAGATCCGACAGGATTCATACCACAAAACCTTGCTAGTATAAGATCAAAGAGCCAGATGGCATGATAAGTTCATCAAAAAGAAAGTCTTTCGTGTAGGAAACTGGGCCCTGTTGTACGACAGTAAGTTCAAACACTTCAAGGGTAAGTTTTCTAATCATTGGTTGGGACCCTATGAAGTAGTTAGTTCTTGATGTCTGGTCAAGACGTATTAAACCATTGATAATGAGCGTGATTTTCCTTCGTAATAGAATATCCATTAATAAAACATTACAAACCCTCATGATTTTCTGTTAGATGATATTTTATGATCCTGATTAAAGAGTCTGTCATGGAAATGACTTCGTTTTCTGCTGATCTGCTGATTGATTCTTGTTCATCTACATACATGTGATAGTACAGTATGTACATATGATATATGATATATATGAGAGATATACATATATTATATATACAAAAGATATATATATACACATACACTACGCTATATACGATACATATACACCATGCTACATATACAGATATACATATACACATACATATATATGTGTATATATATACATACATATACATGAAAGATTTAACCGTTGACCGCCATCTCCATATCATAAAAATTTCAACTAGCAGCAGATAAACCCACAGAAGCAAAAAGGCCTATCTTCATCCAAAACACCTGACACCACAAAGAACGCTATTCCTTCTATTCGAGTCTGGAAAACAGCCTCAGAGACCCATCCATTCCAAGCTCCAAAATTTATGATCAGCAGTTTATGGATTTTGGCATGATTTGTTTCTTTTCCAGTCCATGAAATATCATAGTAAAAACTCTCTGAGTCTCAATGCACCAAACTCTCCACACATTTTCTGCTGAACCCATCTTAGTCATGAAACAATATGTGGGAGTTTAGGATCAATGGAAGATTGAATGTCTTTTCCTGATCACTAAATGTCAAAGAAAAAGAAACTCATTCTTCTGCAGGTGACATTTCAAGCTCCCTAAACAGAAATGCCCTAGGCAGTTATCATCTTTGGCCTGGATAAAATCCATGAGATGGTGAACAGGTTCCAGCATCGCCTCACAAAACTGGGTGGCACTTTGTTAAAGAAATTGGAGGTTCTATGTTCTATCCTGCACAATAACCAGTTCCATGCTTCAGTTACCCTGAATTTGTCATCTTTGTACGTGGAAATTCACTGTTGGACCAAAATATTCACTGTGCAATCTGCTGTCCAGAAGCTACAACATGATCATAAATGATCTATGGTACAAATGAACTGTGCAGAGTTCTATTTTTAACAGCAGTTAAAGTCCTGGAATTGCAGACCAAGTATAAAAATCTGATTGTTGTGGATATTATTATTTATTGTAATTTTTTTTATTAAGCATGATCATCATTGCAGCAGAGCTACAAACAACAGAACTGCTCCTGTATTAACAAAAGGTGATGATATGTCCATTCCCAATATCATTTAAGTGACAAGGTATGTGCTTAAATATGCTTAATCTAGTTATAGGTAGTTTAATTAATTACTACAAGTGCATGTTTTTTACCACGTTCCCTTGCACCTCATCCCCGTATTTTGCTACTCCCTCTCCCTCATCTTCTTCCCAATTTCCTTCATCACCCTCATCTTCCCAACGCAAGTTTCATATCCCGGATAATATTTCCCAAGATATACATGCCTTTACCCCTACCCCACAGCCCGTAAGCCCGGAATAGAAAGGTCCTTTTCCAACGCGGGGGTATGGGCCACATGCCCGGATGAAGGTCATCCCCAACAAATCAACAGTCCTACAAAGATATCGGCCCACCGAAGAAAAATAAAAAATTAAATAAAATTTAAATATTAGATCGGTAAAACGAATAAAGTCTAAATTAAGGAGCAAGGCTCACGAGGTTTCGAAACTCTTCCAATAAGTAAGTAAGTTAAATGATCAGTTAAGATAAGAGAACCTCTGGTGTATGTGCGGAATGAGGAGCTTCGGAAGGAAGGATCGAAGGTTGAAATCATGGAAAACATCTAAAATTGCTTCTTGAGAGAATGATGCTGAAGATTGGCTACACGGTTGCAAAAATGCTCAACCTCATTACCGGAAAAATTTGGAGAATTTGGCTCAGAAACTAATTATTGATTGGACGAGTGATGACTTGGAGGCATGAGGTCATGCCTCGGCCTCAGTGTGGGGGAGATGTTGAGGCTACTTTTTGTCTATTATTCTTCACCTCCTTAGCCCTTTTGGCCTAGTTTTGACACCTATATATTCTCTTTTTCCCCTCCTAAGTCCCTAAAATGGCTAGACCTTCATCAACTATGGTTAAAGGTAAAATCGATGCAAAGTAGAGTTGTTTTCTATTCTATAGCTAGTATTAAGCATTTTAGTGATATAATTATTTTTGAACTTACCACTATGGGAAGAACGATGGATATATTAAGGGATTTTTTTGGTTAGCTCTTGACTTGGAGGAGGAAGTTATGTCTCTTCAAACATCCTACAATGGATATGCCGACATAAAAACTCTAGCTCAGCCCCATCTCGGCAAATTCAATATCCTTCTAGCACCTCGACATAGTCGAAGTGGTGAAGGACCGGTAGCCACTCTATGCATGGTGGAGTTCGATTGATTAAAATTAGGACCTTTTTCCTTATAGTTTCAAGTAGTTGGTAATAGGGGGCGAGTAGTGTAAATTAGGACGGGGAGTAATACTAATTTTGTGGATTCCATATCTGCGAGGTCTTCAACGCCCTACCATGTAATGAAACTACACTAATTTTTAAAATTAAGCATGCCTATAAAGAGCGAGAGAATCACATTTTGAAAAGGAAGTGAATATGTTATTACATCTTTCGTAGTCAATTTACATTGTGCTTTGGTGTTCTAAAACGAAGTCGAATTTAAATGCTAGTGTATTGTTGATTGACTAAATATTTTCGTGGATGTGATGAATCTCGAAATAAACTACTATAGGTGTAAGTTAGTCCTATAGTCAACGCTTCCGGATGTGGCGAGGGCCACCATAGCCGATTCGGCCTAGTAGAATTAGTTAGAGGTAATTCGTAGACAACGTATTGGTTTAAATTTCTTATTGTAGCATTGATTATTCTTGAAGATCGATTTATTTTTTAGCTTGATTTACATTTTCCGGAGTTCGGGAATTCGTGGATTTGAATTACGATTTAATTCGTTGTGAAAATTGATTTATGTTTAGCTTGGTTTACATTTGCCGGAGTTTCAAAGATTTGAATTGCGAGTTAATTTGTTGTGAAAGTTGATTTATGTTTAGCATAGTTCACATTCTTTGAAGTTTCAAGAATTGGATGATTTAAATTGCGAGTTAATTAGCTGTGAAATCTATTTATGTTAGCTTGATTTACATTTCTTTGATATCCAAGAATCCGTTGATCTAAATGTATGAATGCGAGTTAATTAAATTTACGATTTGGTTTGGCTTGACCCCTGTTATTTGGAGTTCGGATATAATTAATTTAAATCGCGAATTCATTGTCTTTGAAATCAATTTGTGTTTCATTTTGCTTTAGATGTTGTGGTGTATGGATATCAATTGATTTAAATGCCGGATGGAAAAACCAATTTCTTTCAAAATTCGATCTTGAGAGTTAGTTAATTCATGTGTTTTAGTGACTTAGTGTTAAATTCCCAAATTGCATTGCTAGCATGGTAGAAGAGAAATCTCGGTGCTAATGGAATGTTTCCATAAGGGGGAAATTGTGTATCCACGAGAATTTAATTACCAATATCATTGTGACTATAGCAAGCCCAGTTGCTATATAAATTACGTTTCGACCTTCACTTGTTTGCATCACCATAGATTGAGCATTTCTCAAGAAACGAGCTTGAGTACATACCCCCCATGACCCTAGAGAACAATTTGTTGTGTGAGAGGTAGACCCTTGGTTTGTACACATTCAAATTTAATATTTGTCTTTGAATAAGCTAGGCCGAAACATGTATGGTAATTTCGGGGGAATTAACACTTTAGGGTTGGTTAGGATACAACCTCCACGGAAGCGAGGGCATACTACTTGAGAGACTCACACAACCATGCACATTCGGAAAAACTAAATAGAGCGAGAATGAGAGATTTACTAGTGGGTCCTACGTTTGAAGTAGATCCACGTGGTTAAACTCCTACCTTGATCCTTCCTCCTTAACACGAAATACAAGAAGAAACTAGCACAAAGGACAAGTTGTACATCATATATCTACTCTATATGTTAGTGAGATTCATATAAAACATTAAATAAATCATAATGAATGCTTGTATAACAAATATTCTCATACATAAGCATACACTAACACGTTTATTTCGGGAACGGCATGATACTTCGTATTATAAATAGTACGTCTGAAAGTAATCAAGTGGAGAGATCACACGATCCTTCCAAGGCCTTCGCGAGGCCGTCGTCGGATCGTCTGACCCCTTGCCTCACTAAGACTCCTTCCCAAGGCGATTGCATACGAGATAACATATAAATGGATGTATATCTCAAGGAAACAAGGTTTCCTATAATGGTAGGAAAGTGCGGGAGGCACGGGGAATCGAACCCAGATGAGGAATGCCAACGAGTATAATATCAATAATTCTCTCTCTCCCTTGGGCCACACACGAGGGCTTTTTATAGTCCCTCCAGTAGTTTCGGAGTTGAAGCTTGATTGGCCACGGGGTGGGGTGGTTAGACTACGAGTAACCATCAACCCGGCGCGAAATTAGGGATTTTATATATTTTTAATCATTTTTAATGGCATACGCCGGAAAAGTCTCGTGTACTCGCGTATACACGCGGAAAAATACAGGCATAGTCGCGTGTGAAGTTTTGCAACATTTTTTAAGTGAATTTGTCAAGTACGCGGGAATGGGTGCCCATAAAGCCATAAAGCAATCATGAATCATGTCAAGGTGAGAAAGGATGCTATAACGGATGCCCCCTAATATATGAGGTCGGAAAGGGGTACATGATGGCCGAAAATGTATTATGCACATAGAAAGAACTTCGCAAGGGACAAGAGAGGACTTCACGATTTGACACTGCCAAAAACCAATGAAAGAAACCGGAAAGTGTAACACATCTTTGAGGCGGGCATACCCATGCTCGGTCAAAAATACATCATATATATAGAGAAAGTCTTGAATAGATCCAACATGTATACAAGTATATTTGAGACCGAAAGTACGTAGTGAATCATACGAAGACGGGGGCCCGGAAATAAGTACGAATCAATGTCAAGTATCACATATAGAAAAGGCGGCAACAATGGTGCAGCTTGGATATCGATCAAATAAGTAAACCCGAATCTCCAAGTCACAGGATCATGAAGTGGTAGATCAACGGTACAATCCACGCAGCACTACGAGTTAACATATAAGATCTTCTTTGTCTTTGGCTTGCAACATATAAGGGTGGAAGACAACAACGGCGAGCGAAAGGTGTCAACGGTGAACCGAAATGCGATGCTACCCGGGTCTTCACCGTCTGGCACAATTCTACACAATGGGAATAAATAAGCTGGTGACCATGTGAGAAATCGTTGGATTACGGGCATTGATGTATCCGTTAACCAACGCGAGACAACCACCGATAATGATAATGAGTGTCGAGGTGCCCCGGTACAATCGACAAGTGCGAATGAATGAGTTGAAGTCGAACACTTGAAAGAGTCTATAAATCGGGAGGCAATGATGAATCCCCCTTTGTCGTATAGCGAAGAGTACGCCGCGATGATTGCAAACCCTAAAGGTGCGACAAAGACTCTAGACCTTATTCCCCGAGCAATGAGTCGAGTCGATGGGAAAAGATACGCGGAAGGAAGGCATTAAGGCATCCCACATCAGGTCCGGCGCGAGTGTAACCCGCGAGGCCAAGATTTGGAAGGAATCGGTCGAAGTAGAGTGATGGAACCAAAAAGCGAAGTACGTTTCCGACGTGCACGAATGAAGCTAGCGCATGGAAGAAACCCTACGAACCAACCAATAATGAAAGGCGACACGAGAGGCGAAATCCCGCAGGTGGGGTCGAATGGAAATCCAGTCTTCCTTACGAATCCCAAGTGTGATAATGTGGCGACGTCGAACACGGGGGGAAACCACTCGGTCGAGCCCATGATGATGATCAAATGCGAGCACGAGATACCTATCGATAATGAAGTAGGCCCAAGGTGCGGCTCTGGGTTTGCTCTCGAGCAATGTGTCGTAGTCGATAAGAGACAAACCCGTCGTGAGAAGTCGATGAGGGGACCTTCTCGAACCGACACGGCCAGAGGATCAAAACATCGATGTGATAGAACATGATGCGGCAGACGGGGCCGGCCCCGAATAATGAGTCGGGGAGCACCGCGGAGATGGCAGAGCTCGGCGAGGCTAGACTTCTCTTGAACAAAAACACGACTCTTGTGATGACCATGGCGATAAAGTGACCTTGTATAAGTTTGTCTGCCGGAGGCAAAACAAACTCTCCATATGATTGGAAGAGATAACCAACGGGGAAGGGCGCGGTGGCTGTGGTAAGGCGAACCTGGGTCAAAACTAGAACCATCCCATGAAGGAAATATATATATAAGTATATGTGCTTTGTTCAAGGGCGACAAAGGCGACTCTGTCTTGCCATCAAAATAACGAAGATACATCCGTTCCCGCTCTTTTTGTTATATTTAATTTTTTTGTCTTTTTCATAATAAGCACGAAAAAGAATAAAAAAAAGAATAACTGTAGTACAATGGATAGAACGAGTATCGAAAACGGAATGCACTGGTTCTGGGATTGGAACAATCCTATGCTCAATGCAAGGTGGCGAAAGGCGGTCGATACTCGGAGGAACGTTCCATGTGGGTACAAAGGTGTCAAGTCGTGATAGCTAAGTGCATGCAATGGTTAACTTGTACGGAAAATTCAAGGTCAAAAGTTGGCTTAAACATCGAGTCCAAATGAAGCCGGCTAAAAGCCGGGATAAACAAGTAGCCAATATGCAATCGTGTAATACAAGCCCAGAACGACACCGAGGCCCCTCACCAGGGTATAAACGGGGGAAAAATGATAAGTGATGAAGGAGAAGAATGAAGCTTCAACACAAAGACATGGCGGGACTAAAGAGGACTCCCGAGCCTACATAAAAAGTAGCATGGGCAACAAGTGATAGCGAGGAACTAACTAGGAAGCCCATGTAAAGGAAGAGCTCTACCATCGAGTCATGATTAAAAATCGGCGAGTGAAATGGGTGTAATGCTCATGACACGATGGGATCGACCCTAAGGCGAGTGATGAGTATGGAGGCTAGAATGCAAGATGCGGCGGAAAGTGATTCCCTAACCTATATGCCGATGAAGATCATATACTGCTTAGTGAAGGTACGGGAAATCATGGATCAAGGCGGGAAAAGTCTCAAAATCATCAAAATGTGCACGAAAATACTAGCGGGTACTTCCAAGCAATCGAGTTATACGACATAAGACGGATCGAAAAAATAAGCATAAAGAAATTTTGCGAAAATTTTCAATTTTTAGCCATAAATACACAAATTACCTCTCAATTGGTTCATTATTGCATAGGCGATTTGGAAAAAGAGCTGCGGAGCTAAAAACTTGTTTCGGCAAATCGGGAACAACCGACGTCGGAACTGTTGAAACTTCGGGTAGGCTCCTTAATCATCCTAATTTATTCATTTTTGTCGTTTAAAATTAAGTGATTTTTTGCCCCGGAAACCCTTGCTAAAAATTGTGTACGCGCATACGCGGGTTCAATGAAGGCAAGTCGCGTATACACGCATTTGTGCTGAGGAAAGTAGCGTATGCGCAGGTCAAATTTCAAAAAGGTATTTCTATTGAATTTTATTGAAATTTCTCGGGATGACCATCTCATGGAGGGAACGTGAGCATAAGCGCAATAGACCAGAGGTCATGCGGGATCGCGCGGCACAAAATGTCCTCCGAAGCTTGTGGATTGTTGGAATTCTTTTTTAAAATGCAATATGAAAAGTAATGTGCGATTACTTGAAATGCTCGTAAATTGCGGGAACCGGATACGAGTTGCTTCATAATTGATCGGATGCCACTACGCATAGAAGTGGAGGATATATGCTTCATCCTTTGGACTCTCCGGAGGGGAGATCCGGTGGACTTGCACGGAAAGCCTGGGGAGGGTTGACCGTGGAAGACTATGTCCAAATATATTGCGTGAATAATTCCAAGAAGGTTGGAACACGATTGCAATTAGAGATATCGAGGATTTGCACATAAATATCCTCTTGTTCACCATCGGCGAGTAGCGGGGATACGCACTCACTACATCGGGCGTCAGCGCGATGAGCATGGGCGAAGAGTGTTTGATTCCGTCTACGGTGGTGCACGACACGCTTACGAATATGAAACAACGGTGACCTCCATTCGCCAAACAAAGACAAAACACTTTGGCTATGGGACCATTTTGACAAAATTCTTCTTCGAGAGGGTTCCGGCTTTGAGACCCGAGTCATCTCGACTATCGGCGGCCCGCGGGACCCGAGGAGGTACTTCGTGCGCGGACATGATGAAGGGCGGGGCGGCGAGGTACCCCGAACCACCGGGACGATGAGTTCTTCCTGGTGGGGAGAACGGATCATCGCGGTGGATGACTATCCCTATGCCGGGATGGACTTCCGGGGAAGTCCGGATCTAGTACTTCCACCGGAGCGACGTAGGGAGCGGTCGGTAAGTTTGCAAGAATTTTTTAACTTATATGATTTTTTTGGATTTTTTCAAATATGTATGAAAAATGAAAAACCAACATGTTTTTGGATTGGATTCATAATAATTGACAATTAAAAATGATCATGTTTGAGATGTTGGACGAGTTCGTGCGAGGGCCTAACACATCACAAGCGCCGCGGTGAGCGGAGACGGTTACGACGGGACACTCCGGACGTGCGAGAGAAACTTGGAGGGACTGACCCCTTAAATCCCTCGCTACGGGAGGACTTGCCGGGGAAGCCGTCCGGAGAGACGGGTTGTGGAGTACCCCGGGCCCGGGTTAGACTATTCCGGCAGGTGTGGCCCCTTGCGGTGATGTTCTATAGGAACACGACTTAAGGCGGGGTCCTCGGGAGTAGGCTTGATTTATATCGTAGATAATTGTATATTCTTTTGAGGCTGAACATGGTGGGGCATAAGCCCAAGTTTTGTACGGCATTTATGGATCCAAATTTTGTAAAGTTTTTTGACATACGATGATATATATACGGCGATATTTGATGTGATGTGATAAATGTCTATCAAATGTATGATGTTTTTGATGATTAGAATTTATTGTATTAGATGATTAATATGCCAATCTAGAAACGATTAGCTAATGAGTCGGCAAACCAATTGTCGGCTCGAGGAATATGAATGAATGTTAAAAATTGAAATGACCTTTGTAACAAAAGCGTACCCTCGAGAACAATCGTAATAAAAATGGATCTCGTACTGCCGATAAGTGTTGTTATTTGCGACACCACCGGTAGAGTCCAAGAAAACTACCAACGAATCAACACCCAAAGATATTGCCTCACGAGTAGATGAATGACTACGATTTGTTACGCACTCACGTTATTGGAAGCGAGTTGATACGGAACTCCTCTTGATACCAACGGTGACGGAAGGATAATGAAGCACACCAAGCCGCGGAAGCTAAGTTCGGGTGTGTCTACTGGCACCATCGGCGAAACCAAAATGACTCATGACATCAACACAACACATACAGCGAATCAAAAACATCACCATCATCAAAAAATCGAAAATCAAACGGATATGTACAAAGCAAAAAAAAACTACTATATACAAAGCAAAATGCAGGCCAAAGCCTGAGCATAATACTTCTTCAAATAGAGCCCATTTCGGGGCTCGGCAACTCGTTCCCTTCGAATTCAACCAAGGTATACGCTCCTTTCTTAAGGACTTTTTGACGATATAGGGGCCATACCATCGATTTAAACTTTCCTACCCCCGAGCATCTTTTTCTTGGGCATAAACCAAAACAAGGTCACCTTAGAACCCTAAGCTTAACCGCCTTATCGTCTTAGAACTTTAACTCGAGTTTTTATGCGCTTCATTCAGCGTGGCGGCATCTGTGTGCTCATCAAGATGTTCCCGGATAGAAGAAGCCGCTTCTGCCGGACTAGAAGTGTCGGAAGAAGCTCAACAACTAATTTAAGGGAAGGAATCTCGCATTCAATGGGAAATACGGATTCCACCCCGTGGACTAGCGAAAGCAGTAAAGCCAGTTGCGAGTTTTAGCGAAAACGTCACAACCCATGCCGAGTGCGAGATATAGCATAATGTGCAGTTGGATCTATGTTTATCAATTGTCCGTTGAAGAATTGTCTTGATTTATTCATAGCTTCCACTTGCCCATTGGCACGAGGATAATATGGAGATGAATGCTCTGTAGGGCTTAATTTAAGAGGCCAACTCGGCCATCATACTATTAAAGAAGTGTTGCCATGGTCGGTGACAATCTCTCTAGGTATACGAAACGAGCGATAACTTGGTTGAAGAAGAAGAGGCTGCGATCTCACCATCGTTCCCAAAAGTAGGCATAGCCTCGACCCACTTCGTAAAGTAGTCTACGCCTACGATAATGTACTTGTGACCTTTGCCGGCGGGTTACCGTAGTATAATCCATACCCCACTTTGTAAAGAGGTCGAAGACGATACTTATTTGGAAAAAAGCGGAGAGTTTGGATGAGCGCGCATTTTTCGAGTATACACGACAAGGATGACACTTCTTGACCGATTCAATACAATCCTTTGAAAATCGAGGGCCGGTAGCCGGCACGCAAAATATTTTTGAAGTGCAGCAAAGGCACGATAAATGACCCCCACAAGCTCCCCTTTGTGAGAATCATTGAGCACGGCCTCGGCTTCTTCGAAAGTTAGCGAGCGTCTTAGGATTGAATCAACCCCTCGACGGTACAAGGCATCACCAATAATCGGATAATTCTTGGCTTGGTAGCGCGACTTACGACGCTCATCTTTCGAAAAAGAGAAAGAGGGAAACTTCGCGGTTTGGAGATATACAATGATATCCCCATACCAAGGATCTTGTGGAGAGATTAGAAACAAGTGTTCGTCGGAAAGGACTCATCATAGATCATCTCTCCCCACAAGGCAACTCGGCGTCAATTCCTTGAAAAGACTAATGACTTCTTGGATTTGGCAGGACATGAACTCTAGATCAAATTCTGACAATATCACAATCCATCTATTATATTTTCCCCCAATCACTCGCTGCGAGGACAAAGTAAAATGGATTGGCGGTGCCAAGACATAAGTTTGCGTATGTAATCTTAGGGTCGTTGCACGACGCAGGCTTGCGGCTAAGGCTAATTTTTCTATCGGGGTGTATCGTAGTTCGGAGTCCTACCAGGTCCTCGACTAAGGTAGTAAATAACATGCTCAATAAGAGCATCATCCTCCTAAACGAGAACCATACCAATGGTAGATTACGATGTAGCCGGATACAAAAGAAAATCTTTGCTATAATCGGGTGGACTCGGTAAAGGAGCGAGAGGTCAATGCCTTTTTCAAGGCATCGAATGAGCGTTGAGCATAGTCGTCCCAAAGAAAAGGAACTCCTTTCTTGACGAGTCTCATATATCCCTTTGTGATCTCGGCTATAGTTAACGATAAACCTCACGAAGAAAATTAGACTTCCCTTGGAGACTTTGGTGACGGATTGAAGACGGGGGAGGCAACGTGTGCCTCAACCTTGAAGGGATCTACCCTTATCCTTCCCTAGACACGATAAATCCCAACATTGGCTTCGGATGTTACCGCAGCACTTGTTCGGATTGGCTTAGTTTATAAAAACGACATCTGTCAAATATCTGCGGAGGTGACACGGATGATCCATCCTCTTTCGAGAATAGGCGGCTAGATCATCTAAGTATGCCTCGATAATCTTCTTGATGTCGTCGAAGGCATAAGACATGGCCTTTCGAAAGGTGGCTCTGACATTTTTAAGACCAAAGGCATTTTCTTATATGCAATCGTACCCCGGGGAAAAATAAATGCGGTCTTATGTTGATCTTACGGATAGATAGTAATTTGATTATAACCGGAGAAACCATCCATGAAGGAGAAAATCTGGGTGCACCCAGAAGCACACTCGTCAATAATCGATCAATGAAGGGTGTGGTCTGATATCTTTAGGACACGCCTTATTCGAGTCTACGAAATCGATGCACACTCGAATCGTTCCTTGCTTTTATCAACGGGAACGGGGTTTGAAACCCATTCGGTGGGAGGAGCGGGAAAATGAATCCCGCCTTAAGCGGCTTTTCAACTTCGGCTTTGATAAATTTGCTACCTTCCTAGGATGCTTAGGACGAAGTTTTTGCACAATAGGCTTAGCGTTTTCATACGTCTTGATCTCATCATGGACGATAGATGGATCTATGCCGAGAATTTCCTCATAAGACCAAGCAAAAACATCCCTATACTCTTTGAAGAGCTCGGTATAGATTTGAACCTCTTCATGGGAACATTGACTCCAATGAAAACGTTCTCGATAATGTTGGGATTCCTGGAGATGTTCACGGGATAGTAGGAGAGATCCACGGCCATGTTCCCTTCGACGCAAACTTTGTCTTTGGTGCTAAGGAGCTCAAGGCGGGTGAACGGGTCCGAGAGGGCGGGGGGGACTTGGAGAAACTTGTTTCAACTTCGCTCAAGTCGAGGTAGGAAGTAAGGCAGGTGATGCAAGTCATCCCACGGTCTATCTATACTTTGTCATCGCTTCCCGAGGATGGCCTCTTCGGATGGAAGAGTGGTATCTAGACAATCACGGGCGAGAAGAAGAAGTAGCGTCCGGCCGGAGCCACATCACCATCCAACTCTTCACGGTGAAAGAGGAGGCTGAACGAGATTTTGCGGAGTGTCAACAATAGGCCGATATGCAATCTCGGTACCCGAAATCGGGAATGCCATTCCACCCACTTGCCCTTCCTCCAATGTGGGCATTGGGGGAAGGTAAGGTCAGGGTCGAAAAATAATGAGTTCGAAGAACTCTCTTCGAAGGAGCCTTGAGGAGGATGAAATAGCATTAATAGACACCTTAGGAGGAGGAGAGATCAAAAAGAACCCATCGAGAAGAATACATTCCAACTCCCTAGATTCTCGACGGGCGCCTTAGTATTATCCAACTTAGGCAAAGATGAGTCGAAGGGCGCATCCGGGTACACGGAAGGGACGAGTCCGGTTGATCCTTTATGTGATCCTCCCTTCGTGAGGAAACATACAATTCGAAATAGTGAGGATGCAATAGCATCCATCTCTTATATCCGAGTTCCTCCCCAACGAGAAGGTTGTAGTCAAAGGCTGCATCCACTACCTCAACCTCTCTATGTTAACGGTTTTGCCCCCGACACGGATGGGCAAGGCGGGGACAATACCATGGGGTCTGTGAGAATGATCATCGAATGCGGTAAGAACGGTGCTAGATGGAACGGCTTTGGGGGAGATCCAAGTGTCTTCCGACATGCGAGAGACATCACGCGGTAAGAAGCGCCCTCATCGACAGCAGAGTACGAAGATATTAGTCTTCGATACGATGATTTAATATGGAAGGCCATATGATGAGGAAGTCTCTTCTTAAAATTATTCATATCAAAAGTAATCGAGAAGAGATTTTCGGATCAATAGCCCCAATGGCGACGAGCAGAAACGCTGTGACGGCCAGGACAAGGCTGAACACCTCTAAAGGCGACATAGCACGAGGACTTTGCGCCGGATCTTCTCTGATCGGTGGATTACGGCGACCCTCATGTTCGGATTAATCATTGACCGCTTAGAAGATGCTTTCGACATCAGAGGCATAGACTCAACGGTTGGCTTCGTGATGTGAGCGGCTCGGTAGTATCGAACTTCCTTAGCTTTCAAGATTCCTCTCGCCATAATCACGAGGATCTCATAGCGACATCCATGTCGGCACTCATCATAAAGATATTCGATGGAATTTCCCCTTCCTGAGCACCTCCGGAGGAAGCCCCGAGTTCACAGTTCGCGCCAACAATTAATTGCTGCCCTTGGAAAAGTGTTTGTTAGCACGGCACGGGAACTAGAGAACCTGTCGAGATAACGGCGGCGGGCATCTGAATTTTCGGGCAAAGGTGCGTGAGATGGTCTCTGACACAAAGCTTGCACGGAAACTTCACTTTCCTTTTTCTCCTTTTGCCCTTCACCAACACGCTCGTTGGTCTTATTTGCATTGCCCTTCCCGTTCTTGCCCTTCTTCTTGTTATTACGTCCCTTCTTCTTCCCATCGGACTGTTGATTTCCTTTGGGTTCAGAAGATTGGACAGCATTAATGGACAAAGACTGGGAAGGTGATGAATCGGCAGGCACAGCCTGACCAGAAGGAGCAGATTGTAAAGACAACTGCTGCAATTGAGAAAGCAGGCTGGCTGCACTACTACTGACCGATCCGACAAGTCCGTCACCATGCGGACCGGGTTTGGGTTTCGATAGATCCAATTTGGAGCGAGGAGCATTGGGCAAATACTTGTAAATCATGCCAGACTGAGAATAGATCAACTCTAACTGCTGGGCCCTAAAGATGGCCTGCTCCTCGGAATATACCCCTGACATGGATACATCCTTTGAAATGTCTGACTGAAGCGATTTCAAAAACCACTCGAGAAGGAACTCACCTGGAATATGGGCTTTGATAAGCCTCTTCCTTCTCCTCCATTCTTGAATGTGATCAGAAATGTGAGTTGCCTCATCCTGCTTAAAATTAGCCAGGAGTTCGGTCCCAGCCTCATATCTGACAGGCAACTGAAAATGGTTTAGAAATGTGACAGCCAGTTCTCCAAATGTAGCGAAACTGCCCCCAGTGAGCTCAATATACCATTTGGCAGCATTTCCAGTTAGGGTGCGTTGAAATAATCTCAACCTAATCGAATCATCGATCAGGGAGTTCGAAGAACACCATAAGTGGAAAGTGGTGATGTGGTCAGCCGGATCCTCCCCATTCTTACCTTCAAATTTTGGAATATCTGAAGGAAGTTTGGTGGGGACCGGAGGCCACCCCGGACTATAACGAATCGGATCATTAGTCAACTTCGACAGATCTGGCAAGTTTAACGTTGCCAGAAAAGGTAAGCGAGGCGGAGCCTGAGGATTCCATCCTTGATGGGATGGATTCCCAACATTCTGAAAAGAATAGCCTGGATTTGATGAGGCACCAGGTTGCCAAAAAGGACTCGTAGAAAATGGAGAAGAACCTCCTCCCATCGCAGAGTTACCAAAACCCAGACCAGTTCCCCCCGCTGAAGTATTGAATGAAGAGGAGAGCCCCTTATAGGGGTTCCAGGCATTAGAAAGAGGAGAAAAGGTCTGGTAAGCACTCGACGAAGGGAAAGAAGCATTCCCTTGATGACCTGTGTAAAACTGATTCCCTGCCCCCGCTGTAGTAAACACAGGATTCCATCCCGTAAAAGTAGTCGAACTTTGCCCCCCAGACCAAGGGTTGAAACTCTGGGTCTGGGACGTAAATGGAAACGACCCTAAAGAAGGATTGGAACTGGGAATATGCCCAGTCCCAAAGGGGAAACCCTGAAACAAAGCTGATCCACTAGCCATGTTAGACATGGGCGTAGATCCAGCTGCACCGGCGGAAAAGGAAAAAGAGGGATTTCCACTAATGGACATCCCTGAACAGAAGGGACCAGAATGGGAAGCATATGCTTGGGTGAACCCAGAGCCAAACATAGCAGCACTAGAAGCAATCGAAGATGAAGCAATAGTGCCCCCTGCTTCAACAAAAGCAGGAGTCTGAATGCCTGCGGCACTCACGGTAGAAGCCGCGTTCCCAGTCGTGGCCATCGAAAGATAAGAATGATACGGAAGATCCGGCGGTCTCTCAGACTCTGGTTCGATGTACTGAAAAACAAACGGATAATCAGGAGGAAGAGGAGATGGACCTGTAGCAGGAGGCTCAGGTATATCTTCTATCTGAAAATCTTCTTCCTGAGGAAACAACACTCGCGAGGTGAGCGGAACGCTCCTCTCGGGACCGACACCAGAATCAGGTATGAAACCTTCAGACCTTGGTGGAGGATCTCTCTCCACAGCGTCAGAATCCACAGGGTGGTAACCACCTGCTAAATCGCTCCTACGCCTTCTCGAAGAAGGCTCTGCACTCTCGGGAGATAACCCCCGGATTCTCCTCGAACGTCGAGGCGCTTGATCAACCACTTTTATAGATTTTTTAAATTAGACTCAAAAAAGTGAAAAGCTAGGCAAGCTAGGAGCAAAGAGCACTCACTAAAATAAAAATCCCTGAGATACAGTCAAGCAAACAACCTCCAAGTATTTCCGCTCCGGGTGATGAGGACCGGACACCAAAATACAGGAGAGCGAAATATAGGACCTCCCGAAAGCAGTCTGGGATGATTAGGGCCCAGAACAACTAGCGAAGGTATCAGAAACAGTTACGCCGACCTCCTAACAACAGCCTTTGCCGGCTCAAGCACCCAAGCTTCGCAAGGGCACCCCCCAGAAGTACTGCTGAAAGTGATGTGACGTCTGCCTCAGGTACCACGGGTATTCCCCCCCGCAGTCACCTGTGTGGAACCTAGGAGTGGCAACTATGGACACCAATCCATATCAGAAGCCGGGCGGAATGGTCTTGAGGTCAGATTCAGCTAATCGGAGGGGGGGTATCCCTCTTCTTAACCTTCACTTCCCCTCGCGCTTGACTCTCGGATGAGAGCTTTCCCGATCCACCTCACGGAGTTGGATTTCGCTCAATTAATCAACTTCTATGTTTGTTTGAGTGGCCTTGGAGAGTTAACTCTCCACTCACCTATTCCAAGGCCCTACAACCTAGCTAGTTGGTGATTGACACTTAGTAAAACTTGCTAGTTGATTTTAGATTAAATCGCTTATTTTAAGGGTTGTTATATTAAGTCACAAGGATATGGAGATGAAACCAATGGTGTTTTTGACGCAAAAGAAATTAATAAAAACTTAACTACATGCACATGCAGTTCTTTGTCTTTCAATGAAAAGTAATCTCTATACAGGTTCTACGAGACTAAAAAATTGTATTTTTCTTTTCGAATTGCAAACTCACACTCACAAAAACTAAGAAGCTAACTAAATGATTCAATGCACCTAATGCAAATCACTACAAGCATGTAAATCCTAAGATGCAAAAAATCTCTTAAAACAGAGTGAAATTTCCCAAAAAGCTCCTTCAGTTTTAACTCATCTTTTGTTGTCCAGAAAGCTAATTCTTGAAAACAAGAACTCTTAATATAAGACACCAAAAACACTTAAAAACAAGAAGAAGAAATCAAATGACAACTCCTCCTCAAAATCAAGCCGAAAAGAAGCAAGAAACTTCAGAAAAGCTCCAAAAGATATGGCCAAACGAAAATGAAAATGCAACAACAAAAACAAAACAAGACACAATTTTTTTTGAGTTTTTGAAATGCAAAAACAAAAAGCAAAACAAATGTTTTTTGGGCTTTTTAGTTTTATAAAGCAAGAGCTCGAAAAGACCAAGCACAACTATCAAAATCCAAACCAAAACGAGACCGAATTTCAAGCACAAACTTCAACAATGCTCCCAAACCTTATAAAGCTAACTCGTAGCAAGATCAATAAGAGCAAGAGAAGACCAAAAACTCAGCCAATCAGCCTAGACAAATAGTGCAAACTCGTTGCAACCAAAAACTCCAAAGAAGCAAGAAAATCTCTTCAAAAGTTGCAACAAAACCCTAGCCTATGGAACTCAAGAAAACCAATAAAAAACGAAGCAAAAATCGCAATGTGAAGCACAACACAAAGATAGGAGCGAGTCAGTGAGCAGAAGCTCTCTGTTCTGATAAAGCAGAACAACCAAGAATGCTTAGAAAGCGATCTTGGAACTCAATCCAGAAGTGCCAGCACCAGAAACAAAACTTTTGCCAAAAGACTAGTTTCCACTCAAACGAAAGAGAGAAAAGACATGAAACCACTTCCTTCACACTCCAGTAAGTACAGAGACACTGTAGACACAGGCCTCCACAGCTAGAAAGGACCAAAAACTCAAGAATCCTAAAAATTCAAAATCTGCCTAGGTATACGCGGCTTCACAGTTGTGCAACCAGCATGCATACGCGTCTGTTCTAAGGGAAACTCGCGTATACGCGGTTTCCTTCAGACAAACTTGCGTGTATACGCGACTGTGTGCAAAATAAGGCGCGTATGCAAAGGTAAATAATGAAAAAAAACAAAAGAACAAGCCTGGAAAAGACACCAAGACTTCAGACTGACTGCAAGAAAATAAACTGGACTGCAAATGATAGATAAAACTGTTGGCAACCTACCAAACAGCTGAAACAACCCAACAGGAGAATCACAAGAATGTGATCCCCAGCGGAGTCGCCAGTTCTGTTTCGGGGAAATAACACCCTAGAGGTTGGTTGGGATACAACCTCCACAGAGCAGGGGCATACTACTTAACAGAGACTCACACAACCATGCACGTTCAGAAAAACTAAATAGAGCAGAATGAGAGATTTACCCGTTGGTCCTACGTTTGAAGTAGATCCACGTGGAGTCCAAACTCCCTGCAACCGTCCTTCCTCCTTAACCTGAAATACAAGAAGAAACTAGCACAAAGGACAAGTTGTACAGCATATATCTACTCTAAATGTTAGTGAGATTCATATAAAACATTAAATAAATCATAATGAATGCTTGTATAACAAATATTCTCATACATAAAAGCATACACTAACACGTTTATTTCGGGAATAGCATGATACTTCTGTATTATAAATAGTACGTACAAAAGTAATCAAGTGGAAAGATCACCTGATCCTTCCAAGGCCTTCGCAGACCGTCGTCCGGATCCGTCCAGCCCTTGCCTCGCTAAGACTCCTTCCAAACTGGTGCATACGAGATAACATATAAAGGGGTGTGTATCTCAAGGAAACAAGGGTTTCCTATAATGAACTGGGAAAGTGCAGGAGGCACGGGGAATCAGACTTGGATAGGGAATACCAACAGAGTATAATATCAATAATTCTCTCTCTCCCTTAAGCCATACACATGAGGGCTTTTTATAGTCCCTCCAAGTAGTTTCAGCAGTTGGAAACAGTTGGCCACGGGCTGGGGTGGTTGAACTACCTGAGTAACCATCAACCCAGAGCGAAATTAGGGATTTTTTATATATTTTTTAATCATTTTAATGGCATACGCGGAAAATTCTAGCTGGACTCGCGTATACACGCGGAAAAGTACGGGCATAGTCGCGTATGGGGGATTTTACACTGTTTTTAAGTGAATTTGTCCAAGTCTGTAGGAATGGGTGCCCAAAATCCATGAAGCAATCATGGCTCCAAAAATTTAATCGCTGCCGCCCCCCCCTGGACC
The DNA here is from genome assembly GCA_034641835.2 of Pinus albicaulis. Lineage (NCBI taxonomy): Eukaryota > Viridiplantae > Streptophyta > Pinopsida > Pinales > Pinaceae > Pinus > Pinus albicaulis. The sequence continues at coordinate 1,039,694,769 of CM076578.1, forward strand.
CCCCATGGTAGCGATTAAATTTCGGGCGGCGTTGCCGCCCCTTTTAAGGTACAGGGGTCCAATGCTGTGATACAAAGTAAACAAGATAATCAGGCTCCACACCCAACACTAAGCCATTACCTTGTGGGTAATAGGCAGTTGAATGACCAAGTACTATTCCATGCCTGTGACAAAAATCAACCATTTTCTTTGATCCAAATGTAGCAGCGTTATCGGTGATTATTTTCCTTGGAAAACCAAACCGAGAGAGGATATGACCTTCTAGGAACCTAATGATGACTGAGTCTGTGGCATTCCTAGTAGGTATGGCCTATATCCACTTAGTGAAGTAATCTGTGGCTGTTAGGATCCATTTGTGTTGCCCTGAAGAAGCAGGGTGGATTTCCCCTATGAAATCTAGGCCCCATTGTAGAAAAGGACCTTCAACAGTGATCGGCTATAGGGGTAAAGGGAGGAGTTTTATTTTGCCTTCAAAGATCTGACATTTGTGGCAGGCAACTATCATTTTATGAATATCATTGAAGAGTGTGGGCCAATAGTAACCAGCTCTGAGTATTTTGTTTGCAGTGGCTTTCCAACTCAGGTGACCTCCACATTCTCCAGCATGGAATTCTTGTTTAACCTTCTCTGCCTCATTTTCAGGCAAAAATTTAAGCAATAGGCCATTAGGATTCTTCTAGTATAAGTATTCATTCAAAATGCAATAATTTATGGCTTTGAGTTTTAAGAATCTGGCCTTGGTCTTTGACAGTTCAGGTGGAGCATTAAGGTTGGTGAGCACATAAAGAATATCAGAGTACCAAGGAGAGTTCTGAAACCTCTCCTCGACAGTGGGGTTAGACAATCCCTCTTGCTCATCCAAGGCATTTGCCATGTTAATTTCAAGGGCTTGCAGATTTGATTCAGCCATTAATTTAGCTAGGCCTTGCCCTTTGATCAGTTTGGTGGGTTTTATCTCAAGGTCATATTCTAAGATTGTAGCAATCCACTTGCCCCTTTTCCCATCTGGGTCCTGGGACAAGATGTCTTTGACTATAATGTTGGGCACATAAGCCACGTTGTGAGAATGCAATATGTACACCCTGAAGTCTTTCAAGGCCTTGATCGGAGCATAGGCCCGTTTCTCCATTATGTTGTATTTCAAGGGTGCATCTCTAAGTGCTTTGCTAAAGAAGGCAATTGGCTATTCCATTCCCTCTATGTTTTTCTGTAGCAAGACTGCAGCCACTATGTGATCAGAGGCAAAGGAGAAGATCAGGAAATCTTTGGAGAAATCTGGGCTAATTAGAACGGGAGCTTGGGTAAGGGCCAGTTTCACTGATTCGAAGGATTGTTTAGCTCTAACAGTCCATTTGACTCCTTCACCTTTCTTCAGCATGTTCGTCATGTTCCTAAGGTGTTCAGCCAGATTTGGAATAAACCTCCTAAGGAAGTTGATCTTCCTAATGAAGGACTGCAACTCCTTGATGTTTCTTGTGTGTGTGATTTGCAGTATTCCCTCAAATCTCTGTGGGTCTATCCTAATCCCCTTTTCGGATATAATGTGGCCAAGAAGTTTACCCTCTTGTAGCCCAAAGACAGTCTTCTTGGGATTTAGTGACAGACCAAACCTTATACATTTTTCAAAAACTTTCTTCAGATGTTTCAGATGGTCCTCTTCTGTTTTGGAAAAGACTGTTATGTCATCTAAATAAATAACGATGAAGTGTCCTATCTCATCTGAAAAGGCTATGTCCATCGCTCTTTGGAAGGTGGCTCCAGCGTTCATCAATCCAAAAGGCATCTTCACACACATAAAGGTACCCCATGGAGTGGTAAAGGCTATCTTGAGTTGGTCTTCTGGGATTACTAAGACTTGGTTATATCCGGAGAAACCATCTAGCAGGGAAATCCTCTTAGAACCTACTACCTTCTGAAGAATGTGTTCCATCTTTGGCAAAGGGTAATTGTCTTTAAGTGAGGCTCTATTAAGATTCCTAAAGTCTATACACAGCCTGATTTCCCCTGTTTTCTTCCTCACAGCCACTAAGTTTGATACCCAATCAGAGAACCTTACAGGCACAATTATACCTTCTTCATACATTTTCTTAATCTCTTTTTCCACTGCAGGCAACTATTTCGGATTTATTCTTCGAAGTTTCTATCTAAAAGGTTTCTGATTTTATTTTAAAGGTATTTTGTGCTATATAATGTTGGTGTCATAGGCTTTTAAATCCTCATAACTCCATGCGAACACATCAACAAATTCCTTAAAAAGGTCTATGTATCTCTTTTTCATTTCTGTGGGTAAAGACTTGGCCAATTTAATCATTTTTGGCTTGTCTACTGTGCCTACGTTGCATTCTTTTACGTCGGAGTCTGCATGTTCTATAGTGGGCTTTTTTGCCACATCATCAAAGTCAAAAAGGTCTTCTAAGGGTGCCAGGCCTCTGGGCATGTTCTTATCTTTGGCCTGCATCACCTCCACCTCTTCACTATCTGCGTTTTCACATTTTGCGTTTGACTTTCCAGTTTCCTCATCTAAAGAGTTTATTTCTACGTTACAAGACGTTTCTTCTTCATCTGAGGATTTTTCACTTAGGCAGCTACTGTCAGATTGGGAGTCTGAATCAAAAAACTCAAACTCGTTCCTGCCTATTAGAAAATCTTTGATCTGTTTATCACCTTCAAAAACCTGCCAATATTTTTTGTTGTCTGGCACTGCAGGTTGGAATTTGGTCTGAATAATGATTTGCTAATCACTGGGAGTTTTAGGATATGCACTAGCTAGGCAAGCTAATCCGTTTGCAATGACATTTTTACTCCTAGGAACAAACACTATTTCGTATTCAACAAAGGTTTTCAACAAATCCATAGTGTCATTCCTATATGCTCTCAGCCTAGGATGTTTCGCTGTGTATTCACCATTTACCTATTTAATAATCAGCTCAGAGTCTCCACGCACGACTATCCTTTGAGATCCTAATTTTTTCAGCAGAGTTAAGCCCAGGATCAGAGCCTCATATTCTGCAACGTTGTTTGTACATTTGAAGTGTAGGTTGCAGGCATGGATCTCTACGTAATCACTCTCTGTGTTATGTATCCATACTCCTGCCCCAACAGTTCTCCTCGTGCAGGACCCATCGAAACTCATTTCCCACAGGGGTCCAAGCTCGTTTTCGTTATCTTCCCTTTCCCTACAGCCGGGTTCGCCATTTTTTTGCATTATAGGGTCTGCACTGGACTGTGGGTTGTTTAATTTTTCGTTATGAAAGTGGGAGTCGGAGAGGTGACTGGTTGGCTGATTGCGTTCTGTTTCTGGTTCACCTAGCATTGTTATTTCAACGCACTGCCTAAATTTTTCTACGTCTTCCTCCTCTGAGTCCAAGGTAGCCATTATATTAAAATCCATTTTCTCTATTTCATCAGGTGTACCATTGCTGGTATCTGCGTTTTCAGGTCCTGGTCCCTCCAAAGATTCATCATTGCAGAAAATAAAGGAATCCAGGTCTATGTGCACAGAGTATAGGGGAGAGTTTTTAGGTTTCTCAGGGCTACTGACTAGGAATTTCATTTGTGCTTCCCTGTACAGTTTTCTGAGTTGGCCAAAGATGGGGATAGTGGCATATGAGCCATCCATCTGCATTGTTCCTTGCAGCTTGGCTCCCCATGATCTTGACAATAACATGCCATATTTGGGTGGCACATCCGCCACCACAACATCCATGACCATGCATTTTGCTAGAATTTGGGTAAGGCTCACACACAAGTCTTTGATCAGGCCAAGACACTTTACTCTACTAGAGTCAAATGAATATAGGTCTTTATAGGGTCAGGTTATCTCTAGGCCTAATCTTTCCATCACTAATTTAGGCATCAGGTTGTGTGATGCTCTAGAATCATGCATTGCATTATGGAGAATCTTATCATGGATATTAATACTGATATAAAAAGGAGGCACTACCCCTTCCAGGAACTTTCCTTCTATCTTTGGACCAAACAGAAGGGCAGGCTGATCATCACTCAGATTTACAGTGTCACTGCTCTCACTTAAATGTAATGCCTTCAAAATTTGGCCTTTATATACATCCTGAGTGGTCAGCTCGGAGAGTGGGATAGAGATTTTAATTTTTGCAATCTCACTCTCCAAATTGAAAATGGACTGACTCTTCGGAATGTTCGACTCTGTTATGTTAGCCACTGTCTTAGTGGCCGAATCAGTGTGTTGATTCTCGTTATGTATAGCGTTTGTGACAGTTTCATCAGGAGCACTAACTGCAGTGCTAGTGCTGCTGGCTGGTTTACCTTGCGTATCAGTGTTTTGGTTGTGCTTTTCTCTATTCTTTCCAGAACTCTCAGCTGCTGATTTGTTGGTTTCAGCAGTTGCTTTAGAAGTTTGCTCATGTCTCTTCTTGATGGTAGTCTCAGAAGCTTTGGGTTTAGCATTTTATTAACTCTTTTTTCTTCTCAGTTCATACTGTTCTCTGAACTGCATCATGGCATTTTCAAAACCTAATCTGTAATATTCAGATTCCAACCACTCCTCCTCCCAACCTGAGGGTGGAGGCTGGTCTTCTTTTGAATAACAGTTATGGATTGAATCCTCTGTTTCAAACATATTAATTGTGTTTCCCTTAGACTCTTCTATGATTCCCTCATCTTCATCAAGAAAATTCTCTTGGAATGGGGGAATAACTTGTCGATCTGATTCTCTTTGTCTGTTGGGAGTATTATTGTTTCTCCTAAAGTTTTGGTTTTGGTTTTGGTTTCTATTCTGGTTACTGACTGTGACAACCATTTTTTCCATCATTTTTTGTAACCTTTCCACATTTTTAGACAGCTTATCATAATTTTGGTCAGATGTGGAAGCTATGTTATCATCTCTATATGTTACCCTTGTTTCAGATCTCAGTCTTGCTCTTTTCTCAATCAGATTTGCCTCTATGTTCACTGCTCCTTTTTGCATGTCCTCCAATGTGTTGTATTCTTTATCCCTAAGCTCGTAGGCCATGTCAGCATCAAAACCTTCGGGGTATTTGGATAAGGCCATGCCTTGTGGAGGTTTCATATGTGGAGGGAGGGCATTGTAGGTGATGTTGAACCTTGTTGTGTAATCGTGAACACTCTCTCCTACGTTTCTCTTAAGGGTCATGTATTCTGCCAGGAGTTGGCGTGGATTCGCCCTAGTTTCCCATTTGTTTATGAAAGTATGATATAGGCCAGGAAGATTGTTTATGTTACCTGGAGGTAGGCCCTTAAACCATTTCTTCACATCACCCCCTAAACTTTGGGAAAATATTCTCATTTTGACTGTATCATCATCAATTTCCATATAGTCAAAAGAATCTTCCATCTTATCTACGTGTTGTTGGGCTGTGATGGACTCCTTGCAGTGAAGTGTGGAATATTAGACTGATAATCGTTTAGTAAGGGTAATAGAGGCTGGGGTAAAACCAGAGGTGCATACCAAGCTGCCATGATGATGTTTTGATGAGCTAGAGGGGCTTGGGAAACAGGTATATGGATGACAGGGATGTTATGACCAGCAGAGAACTGATGAGCAGACCTAGGGTGACTTAGCCCCAAGTTTTGTATGAAATGTAAATCAAGAGGTGTAGATGGAGGGGTCTGTCTATTCTCAGGGTGTTTACCACTTTGAGGTGGTGCACTAGGAAGCTCAAAGTCTGGCTAGTCTAGGACACTAAATGACCTAGCTCTTGGTAAACTGTTTGGAGGGTCTAGGTCAAGAAATGGGTCTAACAGAGCTGCAAGTTCTTCTGGTGCAGAATTAGCTCTATGGATGTGTTTGGGAATAGTTGATATTTTAGGTGTATGAGCCTCCTTGAGGATGCTCTCAGGGTTGTCAACTATTTCAGGTGGGTCTGGGTCAGGGTAAGCTCTTGTATGAATAGTCCTAGAAGCCAGAATGTTGTTTCTGACCAAGCAGCTTAACCCTGCTTGTTACTTCTACTGTGGTTGATGTTGTTAAGGAGGCTAGTCTCCCAGTGGAGTCTAATGTGAACCAAGATAATCATCAGGCCTAGTGATCACCAGTGGAGTCTTTGAAACGTTTATGGAATATTGGAGTCGCCAGGTGGAGGGTTTAGGAGGTTTTTTGGAGGGTATAATGTCCACCATAGTGTTCCTGAGATGTCCCCCTTTTCGAGGATATCTTCAAAACACAGAAAAATCTAACCAGAGATTTACTGGGAGGGCATTTACTAGATATGTCACCTCTGAAAGAGTGTGAGATCTGGAGGCTACCTGGCCCTTTCCAGACTCTGTCCAAGAGTATGGGAAAACACAACAAATGGTATAGAGGTTGATGCGAGAATAGGAGTGTTTAACTGCCAACCTAACTAGAGATTGTAGGTCTTCTGAGGCTTATGATGTAGAAGGTAAGAAAAACTCAGAATTCCCCAGCAGTCGCCATTATGTTGGGGTTCCCATGTTTTGGCCAGATTGGCAAGACCGAAAGATGAGACAACATCAGAACCACTTTCAGACCTCAGGATCTAGCCCTCCTGGGTCCAGAGAGGGATATCTCTGTATGAGCAAAGGTTTATGTCTATGAAGCTCAAAGTTATGATCTTAGGCTAGTTATAGGCGCAAGGTTAGTTTGTTGATTGTTTGTTTTGGTTGCTGGTTATCAGGAAAGAAGGGTTCAATGTAAGACTAGGATGAGCAAAGAGGGATAAGGCAGAGGTGAAATATTCCAGGAAATATTCAAAGCCATTGGGCAATGGAGCCAGGAAAGGATTTTCTTGCTACTCAATAGTCAGGCTTTCAATTGGGCTAGTCATCTAAAACATAGGATCTTCAAGATGATTATGTAGTATGGAAAGTAGGAGGGAGGAGATAACACATATTCCAGAGCACAAAGTTACAGATCAGCAGGTCGTACAAGGATCCTAGTGGACAGGGCTAACACTAATCCCCAGTGTTCCCAAATCTTCCAACTAAATCTATAACAAGAAGCATCTAAGAACTGAATTCATTTAATTCATACATCAGAGAGCAGGCAATATCATCCACTAAACTGGTTAAACCAAGTGAAAACATTCCTTAGATAATACATTCAGAAGAGAAACATAAATGGCAAGGAGAGCAAAAACATAGGGTACCTAACAAGGGTAAATCCTATGCCAATATTCTGATGCAAGCCAGTAGAAATGAAATGAAATGAATTGTAAACACAAAGATAGGAAAACATCACCACTGCTTCAAATCAGGATCCAAAGAAATGTGCTTGTCATATTAAATGACAATACCAATCAAGTAAAATATTTCCCATAGTTGAATACTCAATCTGAAAACATTCCCTACAACCTATCTTGCAATATTTACACAGAGACTGTATCTCCAAGAAACTACCTGCAATTCTCTGATAACTGATCAACAACCTTTACAATGAGTTTCTCCCTCAGTTTATAGCTCTAGAGGAGCAGAGGAGGTAGGTGAAGAACTAAATGCAGTATTAAACTTCTGAAAAGAAAAGAGGGCCGAAACCCATTCTGTATAACTCTAATCTGTGGTTTTCTCTGGGTGGATGAATGATCTTCTTCAGATTGTGGATTACTCTGATATGACTCCAATGTGTCCTGGATGCAGTACTGTGTGGTGCTATTGGCGAATAAACAAAAGATACATAAATGATAAAGAAATCTGCCATACTGATGAAGTAAATGCTCTGATAGTACTGGGGCTGTTTCAGGGTAGAAAATTTCTCCAGAACACGGCATAGATTGAATGCTATATGGGCGCTTTGTCCTTCATGGAGGAAAAAACATTCTGCTGCTGTCTAAACCCCTGCTATGCATTGATTTATGTGTGATGTACCTCTCTGCATGATCTGTGGGATTATTGATCTGGTGCTTTGCCATCTAAGACTCAGAACTTAGGCTTAAATATCTTCATTTGCGTGCCTGAAGCTCTCCATTGCTCCACCTACACCTTTGACTGTGAAATCTGTGTGTTAATGGCGCCGGAAAGATTTGCAGAGTTTGAACTCTGCTCTTTAATGCAAGTCCTGTCGGCCACCTTCCCGGGCTATCCTTTCCTATCTCGGCCTTTAGAAGTGGTATTTTCCTGCGTTTACATCACTGTGACAGAGATAATCCGCTATGGCGATTTCCAGCCCACCTGCAACCCTGCAGAACATGAAAATGTTAAGAAAAAATGGAGGAGTGGCGGATGATGTGGATGGTAGTGGAACTGCAGAGGAATGGCGGAAAATGCTGTGGGATGGTGGAAGAAAGAGATGGCGCAGGTTGGAGGAATGCAGAACAATTATACGTGAAAACCTTAATAAACCCGACCTTTGAACAAATATATGGAACAGGTGGGCGAATGTACGGCGAGACACATGGAGGTGACGTGGCGAGACCGGGTGGCGACGGGATAGTTAACGGTGGGGAGAACAGATCTGGGCCGTTAGATCTGAGAGGAGATCGACGGTCAAACGCACAGTGGAGGGCGATAAACGGGGGGCCCAGGGGCATTTGGCTTGGATTAAATCATGGGCATCTCAGAGGAGCGACAACCGTTGGATGGGTGCTGACAGATCGGACGGATATTATGCATATCGCTCCGCGACTTGAGTCGAAAGTTAATGCGCGATGGAGGGCAGTTTCAGGGCCATACGTGGGGACACACGACAGAAGGTGTATGGAATCACTGGGTCATCGGGAAAAACCGCCCATCGTGCAAAGGCGGTGAGATAGAAACCGGGATGTTTTCTGAGTAGTGCACGGTGGGGACCACAGGGGCGGATGCGTTCCGGACTGTTGATCTGGCGGTGAATGGACGTCGATGGCGCGATCGGTGGTTTGAATGGGTGAATCACGAGCGCCGTGGGATTAAATGATCACTGTCCGATCTGTATGGATCAACGGTAGAGGAAAAGCCCGATAAGCACATGGGACAAGCGCCTTCGGGGCTAGTGCTTGGTCATGGTGTTGGGTTCCACGAGGAGGAAAGTGGAGGGAGCTTGCGGGAAGGAGCTTAGGCCTGTTATAAGGTTGGAAAGTGGGTTTTTAACCCATTTCAATGCATTTCAAGGGCCAAGGAGGGTAAAGATAGGGAGATGGAGGGGGAATTTGGGAAAACGAAGGGTGTGGGGTAGGATTTTATGAGGATTTGGGGAGATTTAGGAGTGTAAGGGGGACTTTGACAAAAAAGGGGACAATGGATAAAATGTGGCAATTATGTAGAGGTACAGGGGTAAAAATGGGTCCCTTGGAGCACGGTCTATTTCAAATCAAAGAGGCTTTACAGTGGGAAACAACATAGGGGATTATCAAGGCAAAGGCACAGGAGACTTCAAGGATGATGTGTCTCTGAAGGAGATGGATTCGTTGAAGGCTCAGGAACAATTTAGCCACCCTACTTTGCCTGTCAAAAATTTATTGGGGGGCTAACAGGTTACACAACATCCTGGGCCACTAGACGATAGGGGCCACCAATCCAATATTTATAATATGAAAGTGGTCAGGAAGTTCTCAATAGTATGACCAGAATTTTGGGTTCCTCAAGTTTTTTTTTTTTCAATAAACTTGCCTATCGAGAAAATGTAGTCTCTCCATAAATTACTTATTGCAACTAACAACTAATATCATTATTATTACTATTATTATTATTTATTTATTATTATTATTATTATTTTTATTTTTTTATTTTTATTATTTTTTTTCTGAATCTCTATTTGTTATCCATCGGCCCAGTTCCCAGAAAAAACCTTTTTCGACTCAAATTATACAGAATGTTTCATGTTGTATAATTTGAATCATTTTAATCATGAATGGAGCTTATCATTCTCTGATCAAAGTTATACGGAAAATACTAAAAAAAAAGAGAAATGGGCTGGTTGGACAAAAGATCCATCTGTATGTTACAATCAGATCGTTGCGAATATAGTTTAGTGGTAAAAGTGTGATTCATTACATTACATTATCAGCTCGAATAATAGAAGGATATTTTACATGGATCAAAGAATCCGAACCAGTACTAAATCTTGACTCCTAACCTCAAGCCATGCTTAATATCAATAGATGTCCAAAACATTAGTATTTCATATATTTTATGAGTCTAAACATGATCCAAAGTACTAAATCTTGAATCCTAACCATTGACTACATAGAACCAGACTAGTGATTACATATAACCATAAGCATATGCTTTTAAAAGTTTATAAAATACTACATACTAATCAATAAAAAAGTGATAATTGAAATCTCTTCATTACTGCTGAAATGATACAATAATAGTTTGCTACTGAAATATTTGACAGAGCACATGCTGGAGCACCCTGCACACTACTCCTATATTACGCTGAGTAAACTGAAACTGAAACCATGCCTCTATTACCTTCTCGAAAAACTAAAACTAAAACCATGCTTCTATTACCTTCTCAACATATGAGTTGCGGGCCTGAGCAGTGAGAAGTGAGTTACAAACCGAAGTTTAATTTTTAACCTAACCTAACTATATAGACGATAGTTTAATTTTTAAACTAACCTAACTAAACTACATAGCGAAAAATGTGGCAACCCTAAAGTTAAAACCTGTGCTCCCTAAAGTTAAAACCTGTGCTCCAATTTAAGGGTTGAAAATAGAAATCGAACCAGTCACCTAAATTGCAATAAATCAGTGAGTTGCAAGTAAAACTCACACTCATCACAAGTCAAACTCAGTCAACATGAGTTGACTTTCCAAGAGTTGAATCGGCAGTCGTTTGAGGGAAGGGTAGACTTTGAATCGTAATTAATCGTGAGTGATCGGAGATTCATGTTTCACTGAAAACTGAAACCATGCTTCTATTACCTTCTCAACATATGAGTTGCGGGCTTGAGCAGTGAGAAGTGAGTTATGGACGAAAGTTTAATTTTTAACCTAACCTAACTAAACCACGTAGCGAATAATGTGACAATATTAAAGTTAAAACCTGTGCTCCCTAAAGTTAAAACCTGTGCTTGCCGATTTAAGGGTTGAAAATCGAAATCGAACTACTCGCCTAAATTGCAATATATCAGTGAGTTGCAGGTCAAACTCACCCTGATCACAATTCAAACTAAATCAACACAATTTGACTTTCCAAGAGTTGAATCAGTAGACTTTGAAGCAGACTTTGACTCTTGATTAATCGAGAGTGATCAAAGATTCATGTTTCACTGACATAAATCTAGGTTAAAACTTACCTTGACAGTAGAACATAAATCTAGGTTAAAGCTTACCTCGAATGTAAATTAAAAGTCCTCCTTGTTGGACATTGGGTTCAACGTTCTGCGTGTGTTTTACGACACGGAATAACCACATCTCATGGATCCTAACTCTAGCGATTGTAGTGGAGACTAACGCCTATGGGTTTTGGTCTAACGACCTCTCGTGGATCCAAAAAGTGGTATCAGAGCGACAGGTCTCGAGTTCGAAACTCACCTGGCTCGTGATGGGGGGGAGATTGTTGGACATCAGGTTCAACGATCCTTGTGTGTTTAATGACATGGACTAACCACCTCTCGTGGATCCTAACTCTAGCGGTTGTAGCAGAGACTAACGCCTGCAGGTTTTTTTCTAACGGAAATTTTGATTCCAGCACTCCTCTGGTTTTGTTTTGTGTTGAGGGGACTGAAAAGGATTTCCAGCTTCTTTCACAAGAGTATTCTTGTATACGGTCCTTTTAGAAGCCTTGGCTTCTTAGTTGTTGATTAGTTCTCAGTCCTAGCTGGCTAAATTTAGACCCCACCTCCTTAATGGAGTTAAAAAATTTCGTTTATAGAGGTTTTGTGCACAAAATATTAAGGAATTGACTTCCCTCCATTTGAGTGACAAAATAATGTAATAGCTAAAGGGAAATTTCAATTTTTTTTTCATTTCAGTGACTTTGGGTGCTATTTCTTGCCGTTAAATGAAAATACCGAGTATGCTATTCATGTCTTTATAAGTAAAAAAAGAAGATGCTGGATTTTTAGCATATAAGATGATTTTTGTTTCACAAAACAAAGTAAAAAACCCATTATATGAAGGAAGAAGAGCACCACAGAAATGAGGAAAATATTGAGACATTGCATGGGCAGATTCAAATAAAATACATGGCCATGGGAGAATAACTCAACTCCTAGGATTCGAAATTCACAAATTTTTTAAAGGCAAAATGCATAGATTTTATATTAATTTAGTAGGACAATAATGTTTTTCATTGATTCCTGTTGCATGTATCCCTTTACAACATCAAAAAGTGAAAGGGTATCAACTTCAAGTCATAGGTGGTTCTAACTTTAATGTCCAAAATAATGTAATATGTATGGTAATACATGCCCTTGGACGTCATTTCTCGAGTCTTTTAAAGGTAGGCCTGAAGATGACCCGATTATTTGATATCCAAGGAATAGTTAACCATGAAATGGATAAAAGAACAAATCACATATAGAAAATATTTAATGAAAAAGGATGTACGGTTGGTACCTCTTATTAGGATACCATCAATCAATTTTTGTTGAAACTGGGCCTTGGATAGTTAATTTTGTTTTTGATAGTTATAACAATGGAATGATTGCCCTCTGCATAGTTACTTATTCTTGGTGGTTCTGATTCTTATCAGTATTTTACTGATCAGGGTTACAATGCACTAGGCCCTTATCTTTGCCACATCTTCCTCCGTTTTTTCTAGCAAAACATGTAGTCAACGACACAAATAATCACTTACTGTCTAGAATGATTGACATTTTTGGACAAAATCGATCATTCAGTTGTTGCAATTTAACCCATGCCATTAAAGTATTTTAAGAATGGCTCCTTTTTTAGTTTTAATTTTTTCCAATTTCTAATTAGTTAAAAATGTTATAATTTTATTAATATTAACAAAATTTCATCCGTATATATTTTTTAAGCATTCCAAATGGAAGAGTCTTTCATTCATCGAATCGGGAGTTGATGTGACAACTCCCGATCAGCCCTCTCCAGCGATCCCCTCCCTTTTCCGGCTTGATGGTCGACCTCGCGGAAGACGGTGATGACCCCTCCCGGTGGACGGCGACGACACTTCCCCTCTCGGCGGACGATGATGGTGACGGTAGCGTGGACCCCGCTTTGCATCCTCCACCACATCTCTCCCTCATGCCGCTCCTCCCCCATTTGCCACCCCCACCCACCACCCCCACGATGCCACCACTCTACACGTGCATGAAATTTGAATTTTGAAATTTGACTTTGCGCCGGTAATAACATAGCTCAACTGCCCATCCTTCGCAAATATTCACCGCTCCGAATGTGATCTGCTCGTCCTAAGCAGCTCTAAATCAGCTCAGAAACTCAAACCATCATTTATTCAACAGTCCAGGGAGAAGCACAGGTAAATGTTACTCAAAATTGTTTTAGAGTATCGATTTAGCAGTCAGTTTGTTAAAATTCGAATGAAGGCTTGTTAAAATTCGAATTAGAATGAAGGTTTAGCAGTTAGATGTAAACACTCTTTGAATTTTCATTATGTAAGAATAATTTAAATCCAGAGGAGGATATTCTCTTCACCCTCAGTGGTTTCTGCCTCAATGGTTTCCTACATCGACATTGTCATCTTTCCATCACTGTCCCTGCATTCAACTGCTACTTTTGCACCTGCAAAAAATACATCCATAGATTTGATTCATATAAATCATAATTCTGTTGTTAAGAATCATCATTTCTGCCCTCAATGGTTTCCTGGTGTCACAAAAATGCATCCTGTTAAATCTTTTAAACAAATAATTATGTGATATAATAAGAATATACCATAATTATATGATTATATTTGTACAATACAAACTACACATCAAAATATATTTATTTAATATATTTTTCTCTTGGACGGTTCATTGATTTCATAAATATTATTATCTTTGTTTGTTGCTTCTTAAATTTATATTATAGCCAAAAAATGGTTGCTTCCTAAATTTCTATTATATCCAACAAATGATATCAGTTGGTTACTTCTTAAATGTCTATTATAGCCAACAAGTGGTATAAGAGAGACTAGGTGTAAGAGTAATGTTCAACAAGTGAGTTGATTGGAAAGAGAAGTGAGTTTGATATAATCCCATATCATTCCCATATCTTTCAGGGTTTAAGTGTTGGGAACTATGTTTTTTACATAAGGGTAAGGCATAGAGGCAGTGCACAAAGATAGACTTGTAGTGGGAAAAATCACGTGGAGACTTACACAAGAATCGATATGCAACCAAGATCTAATTTGTGTGGAGTGTGTGGTTGATATATGCATCCAGAGAGTAGATATATGAGTTGATTTTCCACTCCGGGGAAGAAAAATTTACAAAATATTTCCTGAATATGGATAATGTTAGAGAGTCATGTATTTTGTTAGAATCCAGAAAAATATTGAGGTAGATGTATTCTTGAATATGTTGCGGGAAAGAGGAGCCCACTTTATAACATGATGTGTGTGTGAGGCAGCTTCCTGAACATGATTTGTGATAGGATGTTTAATAGAGATATATGCCATAATTAGGAGTCAGTATAAGTGGTTGTGGTGAATTGCAACATTGTGGATAGTGTTGTGTTATAAATCGTTGTTGGAGGAGGAGCCCCAGGGAGAGGTATTTATCCATTGTTCCTAGGAGAGATACATAAATAAGAGTTGAAGTTGCGAGGAGGAGTGGTAGCAGAATTATAATATGAAACATATTTGTGCATTAATCTTTGGTAAGTGGATATTTGATATGCATTTAGCCTATAGGAAAAAAAAATTAAATGCATATCAAATATCCACTTACCAAATGTGTCTTCCTATTTGATACTACCTCACACTATCTATAGTCTTCCTTTTGACTATTGAGAAACATCTATCCCAATAGTCCCAATAGTCTTCCTTTTTATAGGTATTTAAATTTTTTTTCCTGTAGGCACTGGAAAATCATTTTCCAGCGCCTACAGGAATTTTTTTTTATATGTTTCTTGCTCAATGATGTTGGTCCAAGAACTCTGAAATGTATTAAATTTTTTATGTTTCTCATCCCATTTCTTATAAATCCAAAGAATCTGTACACAACCATCATAACATCATAACATGTATTGTGCATAGTGCAACATGGTGTATAACCTTTTCCCTCTGCCCACTGGAAGTGTGGAACTGTTTGATGGTTTGAGAGTACAAAGTAAGGAGCTAGCAGTATCCATGTGAGTGTTTTGATGTCTATGTAAATATTAATGTGATGGGTTTGTACAATTATGAAGAGTGAACCATGACCATGGAAGTTCCCTGGAAATAAGCGCATTTACATTAAATCCATACAATTTTGATGGCTTCAATTTTGTGTCTCACACAATGCTCATGACGTGCCTATCTGGTGTTTAGTCCTCAAATTTCCGATGTGGAGTTCTGATCATGGTGTTCACCTCAGTGAAATCTATGGGAGCAGGTCTCTCTTTATGAGTAGGGATGGAATTGACAGGCAAATTATTTGTGAAAAAGGTTATTTTCTTGTTCAATATAGTCAAATTTTTTAGCATCCCATCCACATTCTATGTTAAAATGATTAAAATGAAAATCAACCTTCCATATTAAAATAATTAAAATGAAAATTAGAGTTGATAAAACTGTCTCTGTAGCACAACATTTTTGAAGCTGGGGTTCTTTTCTTACCACTTTTCACATACGAAAATACAGGATTTTCTCATTTCTACATCTAAGATATGGTGCATAGAATGTGCTGCACCATAAGAGTCAAACATTGTAAACTTCAATGGGACAGTTCCATCACGTGGTAGCATGTGGGTAGACAACAATTTCAAAGGTTTGTCAGCAAAATGATTCACTTATTCCGGTAGGTTAAGTGCCAAGCACATGGCTAATACAAAAAATACCTAGATTATGGTAGAGGGTTTTCTTGTCCAATAGGGAAAGAGCTTCTGACTTAGTTCAGTCTAAGTTAGATAGGAGTTATGCTCATAACCCATTATTTCTTATTTCTTTGATAGTAGACATGCATTGTGCACATTATCACAATATATATGTTTAGGTCATTTGCATCCAGTGTCTACTTTGAAGATTAGACATTCTGCAACCTTCCCATCTTCCTTTCCTTCAAGTTCAATATGCCTGACATTGATTCAAGGAACATTGTCAAATGATTGCATGCTATAGGTGTAGAATAGGGGGAAAGAAAAATGCTTACAAAGATAGAAAAATTCTTAGAAGAAGATTTGCATGATGTTTAGCCAAAAAAGGGCGTTGTTAAGGAGGAAATTTGCACATGAGTTGAATAGAACAAAAAATAGAACATCTCATCTCAGTTATAGGAACAAAACAGAGGAACACCTGAAATTAATGGTTGGAATGGGTAGAATGAAAAGGAAGAACAAATGAAATGACACACAATCCTCTACTCAAAATTTCGATCTCATATGCTCTAAATTTTGATTCTGCATCATTCCAAGTATCTCATGCTTTTCTTTTCTGAACAAACCTGTCTTTTCCAAACCATGATTGGACATTTGAAAAAACCTAATTTTGATTTTATTCAAGGAAGTGAGGTGCTTTGCAAATTTGGTAAAGTTAGGAAGTGTGTTCATGTGTGCAAGGTGCCTTGATTTTATAGATTGAATCTGATGTAAATGCATACCTCTCTGATATTAATTTTTTTTTTTTTATGTTGTAGGTTTTTTAAGTGTGGACAATGGTGGAAAAGTGGACATTGTGTATCGAAGTTTCTTGTTGTCCAAATCCTGGACAAGCCACAATTAAATATGTTCTTTAAAATCTGACGCGAAATCATGTCGTGCACAGAAACATAGATCTACACGGGAGGACAACTAATAATTAAGCCTACTATATCGCCCTTGTTGAGGGCTCAAAAGAGGAAAAAAACAATGTTGTCAATGATATTGTAGTTTAAATTAACTCGCAACTCATCTGAAATTATCTCAATGGCATCTTTGAAGTTCGAAAAGAAAATTTAAAACCCCTATACAAGGAAGCAATAATGTGGAGCTCTCAGTTTAAATCTTTCAGCATACAATGGCTTGCAGACATTCATAGGATGTCCAATGATATACTGGTGGCAGGAATGTCAAGTGTAGATGTAGGTGTCATAGATGACATCGGATCATGGTTTATTGCAAGTGAAGTCATCAATCATCATCAGGATAAATCTCAAATATGTGGATGTGTTATTCTTATAATTTTCCTTGGGGCTATGATGGCATGGTTCTTTCACTAGAGAAGAACCGATTGTAATTTTTGGATGGTTTGCGATATAATACATGAATATTTTTGAGGGTATAATTATTTTATGTTATGTTATTTTTCCATGTATCATGAACCTTTTCAACCCCCAATTTATTATTGTTGTTCAAAGGAAAAATATTTGCCAATAGGAATTATATTATGCAATGTTGTCATAATGACCATGCAGGTAGTACACCATTATTTCTGTGCATGAATATTTGTTTTTTTTTTTTACTTCCTTGGGATCTAATACATGATAGATTAACATGGATATTTTTCAGAATAGTAAAAATAAAACTTAAAAACAAATTTGACACTCTATAGTAGGAATAATTTATTCCCGAAATAAATTATTATTTGGGAATAAATTTAGTATCTGCCGAAGTTACTAACCCAAATTAATTAGTGTGAAAATTACTAACCCAATTTATAACCCAATGTGCCCCATTCAAAGCAGCTCAAATATTCTATAATTAACCTTGTGTTGCATTCAACAATTCTATATAATCAAGCAGCTCAACAATTATATATAATTAACCCTGTGCTCCATTCACAAATTCTATATAATCAAGCACTTGAGAAAAACCCTCTGCTCCATTTAGGAATTCTATATAATCAAGAAGCCCTCTGCTCCATTCAAAAATTCTATATAATCAAACAACTGATCAAAGTAGCTCAAAAATTCTATATAATTAACCCTTTACTCATTCAACACTTCTATCTAATCAAGCAACTCAAAAATTCTATATAATTAACCCTGTGCTCCATTCAAAAATTCTATATAAATAACTCTAACTGATGTGCTGCATTCAAAGCATTGCAACAATACATAATAATGAAACCCACAATGTCAAATGCAAGTCAACTGTTCAATTCTCATGTAAATTTTTATCACAGATTTTTGATCTCTTTCATATCATCCCATCAATTACAAAACTTGCATTTTAAATTCACATATAGTCAGCTCAATCTGAAACAACATCAATAGAGAGTGGCTCCAATAGGGCAGCACCTGCTCACCTATTCATGAAGCCAATATGCATGCAGAAAGCTACAAAGGATCAATCTAAGCAGACAAATAGTGACTTGTTACCACACACTATTCTATTTGATGGTATAAACCTAAGCTAGTAGTATTTATCTGGATTATTTAAAAAACATTAATATGAAAATCTTAATAAGTTATTGACAGTAGTCATAAGAAATCGTCAGGCTTAGAGTAGCTCTCAAGCATACATTGTCTTGTTTAAGATTGGACCACTAGACTTGTGAAAATCAAATCATTCGCATATAAGTATTGGCTCTCAGGCATACATTGTCTTGTTCAGGTATACATTGTCTTGTTCACGATTGGACCACTAGACTTGTGAAAATAAAATCTTGGCACTTAACCATCGACACATATTGTCTTAAGACATTATATTTGACTTGTATTTAGTTATGCAAAACAAATGAGATTTACCCTACAATACTGCCATGACATGTGAATCTTAGATAGACAATGGTGTAGTGGGTGATGTCTTTATTTGGAGATGAAGAGTGACCAAATTTACGTATGGATTCAATGTATTAGTTGAAGATTAAATTACTGCTATCTCTCATGTAGTATATATATGAATAAAGAAAGTGATGTTCTGAATTAACATTCTGCACAATCCAATCTCTGGAAGTAAATGATTGAAGGATGGAGATAAACTTGTCAGCTCAATCTCTTTACATAATTGATCAGATAATGGAGATAATTGTGCCAAAAAAGCATTTGAATTCCCAAACCACTTTGATGTCTTCAATTAATCTTCTCCACCATCTAATGTTCCATTCTCCTCAAACACATTTGATCAAAGGATGGAGATAAAAATGTTGCAGTGAAATTTGAAATCACAAAACAGTTTGAGGCATTTGCAGAAAACACGCCAATTCTGCTACTCCAATGATGTGCCTATGTATTACAGTACTATCAAGAAAATTTACTGTTTTCCAACATATCATTTGAAAGTAAACCACAAATATCCATTAACTGCATCATCGAATTCTTGATGTTCTATTTTCATTTATATAGAAAATATGAAGTACATGTACATACTTGAAACGTATCAGAAGCTGGAATAATTTTAAGCTCTCCTAACCCTAGCTAGGGAAACCAATATAACCCTAACAAAAAATTCCTCCACACTAGGAATCACATATAACCAAATTTGGCCACTCCACCATGAATCCTCATCAACATAGCATCACAACTGTAATGACATTCATCGCATGAATGTTGGTATGTCGGACAATAAACAAAAAGATGCAGTTTCTATCACAACTTTTTTCTGAAGCCAATTTTTGTGTTGTCTCCAAGTTCTCTGATGTCCGTGACCCAATCATATTTGGATAGAGGGGGACCCATTTGTTGAGATTCAACAAGATGATGAGCTTAGTGAAAAGAGTCACCTTCACTAAGTGGGCCCACAGGCTATTTTTGGCGCAAGCCTATTTTTAGACTATGTCTATTTTTAGACATGGTGATCATATTTCAGAAGTTGCATGATGCTATTTGTGGATGGATGATCAAGTTGGAAAAATAGATGAAATTATATTTTTAGAATATTGGGCGAAGTCTATTTATAGATCGTCGATCTAAAAATAAAAGTGTTGATTATTATTAGCTCTTAATAATAATCCAACAATAAGCAATAACTTATTCTCTTGGAGCACTTAATTTCAGTGCACAGATTTGGAAAATTAGTGGGCTAAAGGAATTACACAATTCCTAGGGTTTACTGGTGGTTCATGCATGGAGGACTCAGTTAGAATTGAAGTGGAAAAGTTATGATAGAGTTGGAAGAGTAGTTCATGGAGTTGTATTCAGTTTAACTCAGTTAGACTCAGTTGAGCTAGTTGTATCTAGTCTAACTGAATGATACACTAGTGAGAGTGGAGTGAATTAATTCAAAAATAATAACTCATTAATCAACTGAACAATACAACAGTTAACTACAGTGCATGTCAGTTCTAGTGGAGACCCAATGGAGAGATAGGTGAAAGGGCAATCTGGACTATTTGTTGTGACCATAGTGATGCATTGATTGCACCACACACACATTGGAGTTGCCAATGATTATTGTGAAGTCAAGGCAAGGGTAATTCTAATTCATTCAGAGCTATTCTTCAGCAGGGATTGCACAATGGAGGCATGCTAGAAGGATGGCAAAGATCGGTGCATGGATTTGCAGATTTCTTCTATGTTAGTGTGTGACGATTAATTGTACTGAGAGCTCAATGTACTAAGCTTTGTATGAGATTGTTACATGATCTCCATGATACATAATATATGATAGTTGGGGTTTTCAGCTTCCGGATTTCCCGTTAAACAACTGTGTTATGTGTGATTGTTTTTATTTATGCTTCACATGTGTTTGCAATTAATTTTCCGCAAAAGATTAACGGTGGAATGATTCTGTATTTTGCAAGAAGTTAAATATTGTGAGATCAGGGGAATCTGGATGTATGCATGCTTAGTGTATACTAATTTCTACACCATTGAAGAAGTTGTTGTGTCTGTAACATGACAATGCATTTTTCATCAGAGAAATAATAAGATGTGAAGTAATACATGCATAAGAATACATAGTAGATCACTTAAAAGTCTCGTCCTAAGCACCTTGAATCATCTGATAAAAATAGTTATAGTGTGTCTTTGAACATCCTTCATCTGAAATCACATTAATTGGATGCTCCAGCCCTGCAAACACTCCAACACTACATTAAAAACATGAACAACAACTAGTGCTAAATGTTAGGAGCGAAGACAATGCAAACAAACATGGAAATTCACCAATTTCCGTGATGTCAGTGGCCCAATATTGTTCTGGTTGAGGGGGGCCCAATGATGAACCAAATATGTTTGTAATATGACAACACAATTTCCATCAAAGAAAAATATAACATTTCAAATAATAGATGTATCCAAATACATAGTAGATCAATCAGGAATATCGTCAAATGTACCTTGACTCATGTGATCAAAAGGTTGATTGTGGGTCTGTGTACATACTTCATCTGTAGTCACATTAATTGGATGTCGCGGCCCTACAAATTTTACAACACTACATTAAGCTAAAAGAAATAGTAAATATCAAAGACATTGCAACAAACTTGAAAAATCGATAAAGCGATCTAAACATAGAAACAAACTTGGAAGATCACCAATTTGATCTAAACATACTGATATTGTCTCCCTATAGAACTTACTTGGAACAATAGAGGAAGCATTGTTGGAGGGAGGAAGACCACGATTGTTGAGGTGTGGAAACTGAAATGGTTCATCTTCGCATGTAGAGACATTCAAATCAATATTCAAGGTGACATTCCTTTTTTTTTTTTTTTTGGACTAAGAAAACTCTTCTTCCTCTTCAAAGATGACTCATAAGCACCCAAACCAAGGTGAAGTCATAATCCATAATATTGAGATTATTAGTATCATCCACATTTTTTTTAGCCAGATCAATCAACTGTTTTGTCTTGCTCATAGTAGAAGGAGGACTATTCTGAAACATGTCTAGATAGCCAAACAACTCCTCTCTCAACACACCAATTTCTTCAACATTTTCATCTTCAATATTGGTTGGGATAGTATTTGCATGAAGGTTTGGTGCCTCTGTACTTATCTCAAAAGGGGCATTCAATGCATTAGGTGTGGAATGAAAATCCAATAAAGGGTCTAAATCCATCAAGGAGGAATGAAACCAATCTACCTTTATAGAATGCTTGCAAATGTTCCCCCGAATAGACCATGGACAATTGCAAGTGGTAAAATTTTTGCAATGAAAAATGATAAGATATTCCTTATTGGCTTTGCTTTGACTCCTTACCCAATAAGCATGAGATATGCTCTCATGAGGCCTACAATCACTCACTGGAATTCTTCTAGCCTTTTCCATTGATGATTCAAGATGCATCTCTTTCTTGTGGTTGTTATAATATCCTTCTTTTTTCAAAATTGCCTTGAATCAATAACATGGCTCAACATTTTTTAAGAGAGTGTAGAATAGCCAATCCATTCTACAAGAACATTTATTTCGCTTATCACATAGAAATGTTGTTTTCAGATAACCGTGGTATGATTCCACAACATTATTTGTCTCCTGGTTTGCGTGAGGAAAATCTCTACAGCCTTTAACCCACATGCCTACATGGAAAGACTCAATTAGTAAATATAATTTGTTCAAAATAAACAACAAACATACAACACAAAAGGAATATGATGCAAACTTACGAATCTTGTCACTAGCAATCCAAGTCTTGTAGAAATAGTCCAAAAAATTTTGCTCGGTTTCATATTTGATGAAAAAAGCATTGATTTCATCATCCACTTCATCAGTACAACAATATTTCATGATATGGCCAAGTTAATTGAACATATATTTTGCTTTCTCTAAGCTGCTAACCAACCGATTACCATTCTTGAGCCATGCCCTCCTTACGTGTCAAATACATAATATCACTTCACATTTCGTGATTCTCCTGTGACATTTAATTCATTTTGAGTGAGAAATTTTTAAAACAAATGCAATTCGAAATGTCAAATAATAATATTGATGTTACCTCAAAGAAATTATTTCAGCCATAACATCATCAACCATGAAGGCATTGACCCTCCAATCGGGACAAACCTGAAAACACCTAAGCATGAGGTTCTCCAGCTATACTGCTATATCTTGTGATGTATTACGTGACATCACTACCCAGGCAACTGTTACCCCACTTTTTTGCTCATCAAAGACCGCAAGCGTGTATAATTGATACTGTCATATTAAATGAAATGAAGTTAATTTTAACATAAATGATTTTATTGAAGTAATCATTGGAAAAAAACTCACCCCATATTTTTTTGTACTGAATGTTGAGTCTATGGCTATCAAGCTATTGTGGGATAACTTGACCATAGTTTCCAACATCCATTTGTTTGTATTCCATCTATAAAAGGGATGTCTGCACCATTGGGCTTCTGGCAGAAGAATAAATCATCCTGGTTTCTTTGATACCAAAGATTCACACTCATTTCATCTTTGGTATGCAATTGATAACTTTCTTTCATCAGACAATTATAAATGTTTACAATATATTTTCTGCGTAAAAAAAATCCCTATCTCTTCCTGTAGCATCTATGTCAAGATATTTCTTTATATGTATTTTAAAAACATAGTCAATTGGTAGTTGAAGAAAATAATAGCTTTCTAAATAAGAAATCATGTCCTTCGAAAGTCTTGGCTTTCTCTGAGTAACATCATTAGTTAAAGTGTTGTCTTTTCCATGACAAGGCCATCATTTCCCATCTTCGTGATCATACTAATTGTATGTTATTACTGCTATGTTGGGATCCTGAACCATAATTTTTACAATAAAATGGCATTGACATCCCCTCTTTTTGGCACATGACTTCCTTGCTTTGATTTTCCATTCTTCTCTCTTGTCAGCTGGACCATATGAGCAATGATAACTACAAAATAAATTACAGGAATGTCACAAAATCTGGTAAATATAAATCATATTTAATATCAACATCTAAGCAATGTAGTTCTAAAATACTTACAGCTCATACTGTAAGGCTCTTGCGCTCGGGAATTTTCTTTGTAGACGCAGGAAGGAACATGGAGCATCTGGATTCGATTCCTCTCATGTTTTAAAATAATCAACTATTTCTTTGGGAATTTTTGCAACGCGATCAATATTCATGTCTTCTTTGTAAACTAAATCTTTACTAGAAAAAATGAGTTTGTCTTTTGGGTCTTGCACCTCAAGAGCCATGATTGACTTCCATTTCTTTGCCATGTTGGATGACTGTCTGCAAATAAATGTGAAAACATATTAGGGAGATGGAAATGATGAGAAGGTGATTTGTACATATACAATAGGAAATATAGTAATTGCATCTCCATGAAATTATGTAGTGGAAAATGATTTCTAGTACTCCTGTGGGTGCTGGAAAATCAATTTCCAAGGCACTGGAAAATCATTTTCCAGCACCTACAGGAGCACTAGTACTGCTATAGGTGCTATAAATAATTTTCCAAGGTGTTGGAACATCATTTTATAGCAACTACAGGAGCACTAGTAGGTGCTGGAAAATCAATTTTCAAGGTGCTGGAAAATCATTTTCCAGCACCTACAGGAGCACTAGTACTATTGTAGGTGCTGGAAAATCATTATCCAACACCTACAACAGCACTAGTGCTCCTTTAGGTGCTGGAAAATCATTTTCCAGCACTTACAACAACACTAGTACTCATGTAGGTGTTGGAAAATCATTTTCCAAGGTGTTGAAAAATCATTTTCCAGCACCTACAGGAGCACTAGTACTCCTGTAAGTGCTGGAAAATCATTTTCCAAGGTACTGGAAATTCATTTCCTAGCACCTACAGGAGCACTAGAAATCATTTTCTAGCACAATCAATGGTGTAGCAAGCTTAATCTAGGGAATACTAGGGAAACTAGTGCAATCAGCTATGAATAGTTTATATGTTTGCATTCATCTACTGTACAATATGGTTTTCTTCAAAAAATAGTGTGACTTCTTATATGTGTTCTCAAAAGGGTTTGTCTGTGACTTCTATCAAGGATAAAGGTCATAAAATATCAGAAGGAATTCACAGGATACCGAAGTAATAGGAATGGTGGTAGAGGTTTTATTTTCAGTGTTTATCTTCAAGCAGGCCAAGCATATCTTTTGTGGTAAGGACTGAGTTCTTTGAAATTTTATGTGAACATATTTAAGCCCTTTATGATCTAATTCGAGCCTCTTTGGGAGAAAAACCTGAAATATTGGGCAATAGTAAATTTTAGGCCTAGGTTAATTCAGGCTTGAGAATTTTGTCTTGCAATCCTAGGAGATGGCCTTAGGACTACACCAAGTCAACTATGGAGAGGTCAACCATACAAGCCCCTCCTCAATTATCTAATCTAGAGGAAATCTCGAAGGTTAAATGATGATTTGACATGTCTAAGGAATGAGCTGGATTTCAAAGCTACTGTGACAGATGGCACTTGTAGACAAGGTGAAGGGTCTTTTCCAATGATACTTCACTTAATGAGACAACAATTGTCCTGGTAATGGGAAAGGTGGTCAAAGGCAAGTCTCTGAAACAATGATTAGATGTCAGTGGGAACAAAGTTTTGGGTTACACTCCCAAATTCTCATATTCTAATAAGAGGTTGGATATGATTTGAGATGAGAAGTGAGTTCAATGTTGGTTCTGTTCATACATCAAGAAAAAATATATTTAAGTCAAAAAAATTTAAAACCCAATGCAAATTCAGTGCAACAGAAATATCCTAGATAAATATTAGCAATCAAATATTTGGAAGTATAAATGTATTCAATATATATAAAAATTAAAACTAAAAATACACGTTGGAATGCTATTATTTAGTTTTGAGGGCTTCCTCATTTTTGGAGCAAGTCCAAATTTGAAGTAACCTTCAAAGCTAGTTTTGGTTTATCTACTCATTCCCTCATTTTTATATATATCATTATAATCACTAACATAGTTGACATCATTTAATGATTGTTAGAAAGTCAATGTGAGGAAATATATGTCATTCTGTGATTCCAAGGATTAAAAAAATTCCATAAAATCAACCATGCACTAATTCAATAAAATATGAAAAATACATAAAATAACCTCTCTAATCCATAAGATCTAAAATAACACAAGGGAATGATATTAGAACAAATAAATTCTTATTAGACCTTATAAAGTTTGAGAGGAAGTGGTTGAGTGATTATCCTAACCATCATCCAATAATAACTCAATGCAAAACAACTTGAAATTATTGCGTGAGCTTTATAATCTAACATTTTTTTGCATTGTGCAAGGATAAAATAAATGAAGTTATATAGTATCTAAAATATTGTTTCTTCTACCCATAAGCTGAACCAAAAACAATATAAAATGATATATAAATATGTTCTAATTTCCTTATATGTTTCTGGTACGTTCTGATAATACATAAGGAGGTCTTTAAAGCTATAGTTAATTCTTATTCAATATGTTTTTTCTTATATGGTTTACTCCATCCCAAGTTTTAACCCCTATCCCTAAACCCAATTTGACAATAAAATAAATGTAATGTTTTCTCACAACTACATTTGGATTTGAAAACATTGATAGGGCTAGAATAGTTTATTGGCCACGTCAATGCATATGTTAAGTGGTCATATCAGATAATTAGAGTTAACCATAAGGTTACAAAATCGAAATTATTACAGTTCACAAGATGTGATGTGGGTGTCACCAGTTCTTTTCCACCTTGATCACATTTTGTCCACGTGGGTGGGACCGTTCCTTATGGAGGTCCACGTCAAGTGCAGATGTCTTACACCGCTCCAAAGTGCCGATGTTTTACACCGCCACAGCAAGGGCATTATTTTTGAATGTTGTATGCTATTTTTCATTTGATAGGAAGAGCTGCAAGTTCATACTATATTTCTGAAAATCAATATCTAGATGTTCTTCATCACCGGAATTATATACAAAGAAACATTCAACATTTGGATTGGATTCAGAAGTAAGTTCCCATTCTGTTGGTTCATATGACGATTTGAATAGATTAAACATCTTTATCTAGAGAAAGGTTGGCATCATGTGTTTGTGCATTCTTTTTATCTGAGTCCATATATTTTTTATATGCTTGGTCCTCATATCTCTTATTCATACAATGGCACTGGTGTTATAAATGTTAGTAACAATGAGCTTATCAAACCCCAATCCTAGATTTACGTTGTCCTGCATCTGTTTTGGAATAGGAACTTTTCCTTCCATCCACCTTGCAGTCTCTTCCTTGTGCATGCTTCCTAAATCAACCTTTCATTAAAATCTAGCCCTTGGGATTTATAGTTCTGGGAGATTTCCAAGGATTCATTGTTGAAGTTGATTTGATATTGGTTGGATCTCTTTTTTAATGCAACAACATCACCTTGGTATTTCTTATGACGACTTTCATATCCATTTTCATGCAAAAACTCTCCAAAGCTGCTAGATTTTCCTGTAGGCCATGTAATGTCTTGGTTGTTAAATGACATCATTTGCATATAGTAGGATCTATTTGTGCTATGTTTACTCCATGACCTCCTTTCTCATAAATCCAGTCTTCTAGTTTATCTAGATAAAGTCTGAACAATATTGGAGAAAGGGGTAACTCTGTTTCACTCCTCTGTTTCATTCATACAATGGAACTGGTGTTATAAATGTTAGTAACAATGAGCTTATCAAACCCCAATCCTAGATTTACGTTGTCCCGCATCTGTTTTGGAATAGGAACTTTGCCTTCCATCCACCTTGCAGTCTCTTCCTTGTGCATGCTTCCTAAATCAACCTTTCATTAAACTCTAGCCCTCAGGATTTATAGTTATGGGAGATTTCCAAGGATTCATTGTTGAAGTTGATTTGAGATTGGTTGGATCTCTTTTCTAATGCAATAACATCACCTTGGTCTTGCTTATGATGAATTTCATACCCATTTTCATGCAAAAACTCTCCAAAGCTGCTAGATGTTCTTGTAGGCCATGTAATGTCTTGGTTGTTAAATGACATCATTTGCATATAGTAGGATCTATTTGTGCTATGTTTACTCCATGACCTCCTTTCTCATAAATCCAGTCTTCTAGTTTATCTAGATAAATTCTGAACAATATAGGAGAAAGGGGCAACTCTATTTCACTCCTCTATTTCATTCATACAATGGCACTGGTGTTATAAATGTTAGTAACACTGAGCTTATCAAACCCCAATCCTATATTTACGTTGTCCTGCATCTATTTTGGAATAGGAACTTTTCCTTCCATCCACCTTGCAGTCTCTTCCTTGTGCATGCTTCCTAAATCAACCTTCCGTTAAACTCTAGCCCTCGGGATTTATAGTTCTGGGAGATTTCCAAGGATTTATTGTTGAAGTTTATTTTAGATTGGTTGGATCTCTTTTTTAATGCAATAACATCACCTTGGTCTTTCTTATGACGACTTTCATACCCATTTTCATGCAAAAACTCTCCAAAGCTGCTAGATGTTCCTATAGGCCGTGTAATGTCTTGGTTGTTAAATGACATCATTTGCATATAGTAGGATCTATTTGTGCTATGTTTACTCCATGACCTCCTTTCTCATAAATATAGTCTTCTAGTTTATTTAAATAAAGTTTGAACAATATGGGAGAAAGCGGCAACTCTGTTTCACTCCTATGTTGCTGCTGGATATATTTGAAGTCCTTCCTAACTTATTATTTTGGCATTGCCCTGTGCGTATGGCTTGTGAACCACTATTCTTTGCTCATCTAGAACTCCCATTTCCCTAACCCTCCCATAGCTTCTCCCATGGGACCATGTCAAAGTATTTTTTGAAGTCCATGAATCAACACATCATTCCTCATCCTTGGTGTTGTTGAATTTCCACATTCTCGGGTCTAGGATAGAATCTTAGAATCTTTGATGTTACCAGACCAAGAATCTCAACAAAATCTACTTTTCACAATGGAATATAAAATAACAGATAATCACACATGCACAAGTATAGACAATTTTTAACAAAATATTGTACAATAATGTACAACAACCCAATCTTTGGAAGCTACTTATAGGTATGTTGGACCTACATATACAGATCATTATGCCCATAGATGTACATGGGCATAAGATACTTGTGAATAATTGGGCATAATAGATGTACATGCTTTTGGAAGCTACTTATAGGTATGTTGGACGTAGACATCCGAGGAACATAAAAACTAGGAATTCTTTCACTCTGACTTCCTCTTGAGATGTTTGGATTGAGTTGAAATTTAAACCCTGTGCTCCCATTAGATTTTGTAACAAATCACAATTGCTGTGGTGTATTGGAGAGTTGAGGATACTTTTGAGACACCGGTCTATAATCACTGCTCCATTCTTCAAGTAGTGTAACTTGAATGAAACTTAATTGTAAAGGAGTAGTATTTCATAGACTAACTATAACTCCCTCTTTCGGTATTTCGGTATTTCCTAGACTAACTAGTATTTCCTAGACTAACTAACAAGGCATAGTTAAATTCATTATGTCCTGTATCTAAGACACAAGATAGGCAAGAAATGTTTAGTCCTGGCCTTACTAACATATTTATCCCAAACTGTATCAGGCCTTTATGGATGTATTTGTATCCATTTTCCAAACCCCATTCAACATCCTCTTTGTTGATCAATGTAACTTGATAAACTTGTTGACCCAAGGATATAGGGATATTTACAGAAGCAAAGCGAAATAAACTGGCAGTGCGAAACTTGAACGTAGGAAAATTATATATTTTTTCAACATCAATTTTTGGTAGAGTCCAATTACTTTAGTGTTGTATATGGTTTCTTTATCATTTTCGTTCATAATATTTTCTAACCAAGACCACCTCTTCTCATGAGCAACTTTTCTGGAACTAGAAGATTCATGAAATTCATAGCTCTGTCTAGAATACAACAGGAAAGGAAATACAATGCAATTAGGTAATCTCAGAAAAATCAACCTAAAAGCTATGAAACAAAAATGCTAAACTTCAATCAAAACTGTAGATTCCGAGTATGTTAAACTATAACACATCCCTCTAGAAAAAGTATAAACAAGTACACACAGGTTTGAACTTTCAATACTGCATCACTATTTTATTAATTAAAGACTGAGAAATACAATGAAATTATCTCAACTCTTGAGTCCTAAGCACACACACTCACAAAATGATTGACAACCTCCACCTTTCCTTTTTTTCATAGAGGAATAGTGGCTGTGATTTTCAAAATAAAGCAATCCCATGCACAACACCTAACTTAGGTTACATAACCCTAGCCCTAAATCTGCCTAACTTGCATGAGAGAATCTTCCTGTAATAAAGCGCCTCCTAGGAAAGTGCACTGTGAATCAACCATGAAGGCATTGGGTGATCTTGTGACACTTCACATGAATCTAGTATTTCTTCCCCTAGTCCAAAGAACCCAACTCTTCCACCTTGTCCTTCTATGTTCTAACCCCTCCCAAGTCCTTACCTCTTCTCCTCATCTTTCTAATGAGGGCTGAATTCTAACTCTCCTCGACACTTTCTAAAAAAATCTCTCATGCATGTGACAGTAAGCTTTTTCTTTTTGACCATCAAGCAGTTCTAGAGCTATATGAGTGTAATGTATTTTAGTTAACTAGAGTATTTTTAACAATTTACATTTGATTCTTGCAAGAACATATATGATTATCATTTATGAATGTGACATAAAGTATGCCTGTAGACTGTTAATCCCCTGCTATCAAATTAATCCAGCCTCTGCTTCACTGTTTCCTTTTATTTATTTACATTATTGAATATAGTGGCCTAGACAAACTTCGCAGAAATCAAGATTGTTAGGTGTTTATTTGTTTTAGTTAGTTTGTTTGGAATGTAACATCATCAGGTAGAGTTCATGCACATTATGACTGTCTTGTTGCATTATTTAAACTATATTTCTCATAACTACTCATGTTTTTGTGATAGATGGGCAAAAGTGGGCACCTATATCGTTATAAGATGGATGGAGCTTGTGCATTCGAGTTTTATGGTGCTTATGAATTTCCATATTTCAGCGAAGCAGGCTGGTTACCCATCATTAAGATGTTCAATGGGCATAAAATGGAACATTCTTCTGATTTCGTTGATACTTTTGATGGTAACAACGCCAAGGTTGAGGGGCTATTCTTTCCTGTAATAGAGGAAAGAATTGCAGAAGCAACGAACACACCAACTGAGGGAGAAAGGTGGTTCAAAAGGAAACGAGTACAGGGGGTAAACCTGAATTTCTTCCTAAAAGATAATTGTCATGACCCTTGCTGGAGCATTGGGGTCTACTCTAGCATTTTAAAACCAGAGTGGGATAAACCAATGCGGAAGACTCAACTTTATTTCACATGTGATGGCTGTTTCTCTAAGGTCTTCCTTTATCACATGAAATTTTTGGTACACATGGTTGGGTTAAATAAGATGAATCTCCCTTATTTCTTGCATCAGAGCTTAATAAAAATGGTTGCTTGTGCAAGAAAAAGGAAGATTTTATATCCCCATGATGTCTACCACCATGGCCTCATTCAGATCCTATACCTTCATGCATTAAAGAAGCAAGCACAATAGTCGAGTGAGAGGGTAATGAGACAACCACTTCCTAGAAAACATAAGAAGGAAAGGGCTTTACCTACAGAGGTTGAGAGCAGTCATCAAGCTGCTGAAAAAGCCGCTGAAAACCCTAACAGGAGGCGTAGAGGGAAGCAAACAAAAGTCGAAGACAACAAAAAAGATGAAACAATTGCAGAAATTCAACATGCAACATAATACTCTAAGAGGCCACGAACAAGGCCTACAAACAAATTGAGGTTGGGGTTGAAAGCTAAGTTAAATACCAAACTGAAGGATCCAATTTAGATTATTGATGAGCTTCCAGTAGAAAGTGAAAACAATCGCAAACAATTCAGAAAAAGGGTAAAAGAGTGAGGAGGGCAGTGGTCGACAACAACCCCATCAAAATAATTGCAGAAGTAGCACATCTTGCTGAAATCTGAAAGATGTGCAGATTGGATTTTTATAACCTTTACTAATGTTAATGTTATGTTTTGGTATACCAACTTCCCAAAACAATCTAATATATTGGAAACTTCTGCATGTTTTTCTTATATGCTCTTGGTTCATGTTTTTTCATAATGTATCAAATTTCATGCCCTTGCCACTTAGATTGCTCATTGCCACAAAAGTGCTACTGCCACTGACTTCAATTATTTCTTGTTTATGTGAATTACATGCATGGGTAAATTATTTCTTGTTTCTGTGAATTACATGCATGGGTCAATTATTTCTTGTTTATGTGAATTAAATGCATGGGCCAATTATTTCTTGTTTCTATGAATTACATGCATGGGTATTTGTTGGATGTATACTTCAGAGCCATAGCTGAGAGACCATTGATGAAACTACATTCTGTCGGGAACCCTAATACAATTTGTAATAGTTCAGATACTATAATCTTTGGAAGAGTTGTTTAAAAGTAGTGTCACCATAGTGCCAACTAAAGCCTAAAAAGCATAAAGTGATTGAAATGAGTTCTAAACGTTTACCTGGAATAAAAAGCATCACACACTGCACATATCCCATAAACGAGTACCCATAAGATGATGGTAACAAAATAACTCAAATGATGTGCGGGAATCAAGAAGTAGGATTGTTATAATCAATAGCAGCGAGAATCAATTGGTATGATATTTGGATATTTGATTTTTATTACCTCTTGTATTACAATGTGGAAACCCCTCTAATTCTAATTCTGTGGCTACATAAGAGTTTCCAGTTAAGTGACAACAAATAACATATAGTTAATTATTGCTACTTTTTTCCTTTCTAGATCACCACATGAAGATTCCCAGAATGAGGCACAAATCTCCGTTTTAAATGTTTATAGAAAATTTGTTGGAGTCGTCCTCTAAGTTATGTTTCTCCATGTTCATTTCTCATTTTATGTCTCTTACAAGTCCATTTTTTCTTGGTCCTGATTTAGTCTCAAGAATTCAATTCCTTATGGTGAGAGAGTTTAATGTTGGATAAGCCTTCCCAAGTGTAAGTCCCTAATAAATACTTATTTGGATCTACACATCTGAATATTCTCTTTTCATTCCTTGAAAGACATATGACTGAATTGAGGTGCTTGTGGGAATTTGAGTACGTACCAAGTAGGATATAGTTGGGTTTCTCTTTTCATTGGTTTGGATGAAAACTAGGACATCTAGCTTTGTCCTCTTTCTGAAAGCTCAAATGGATTACTCTGGGATCTGAATTTCCACATTTCAACTACTAAAGTTTAACATATCTGAAAGGAATAGTTCTAACTTCTAATATTATAACTGGTTAAAGTCTTAGAGTGGAGGCAGAGACTTAAGATTTTATTCCTGTTAATATTTCATTAGAGATACAAAATTTCCTTATTATAACTTCGTGTAATAGTTGGAAGTTCACAGGCCCTATTGCATAATATATAGATTGCTTGTTTTTCTGATGAAGACAATTTATGTGAAAAGGTTACAAAGAAAGAAATTAAATTTGCATTTGATTGATTCAGTGATTT
This sequence comes from Pinus albicaulis, assembly GCA_034641835.2. NCBI lineage: Eukaryota > Viridiplantae > Streptophyta > Pinopsida > Pinales > Pinaceae > Pinus > Pinus albicaulis. Next base: position 1,039,728,079 of record CM076578.1, read on the forward strand.
AACAAACATGTTTAGTGATACAGCTTAGGCATAGGGCTCAAAAAGGGGCTTTGAACTGAATTGTGTGTTGTGAAGTACCATTCCCAGTGAAACATTACAAGTATGGGGTAGTAAAACAAAACCAGAGAAAAGCTTTAAAATGATGTTAGACAATAATCGAGAGTCAACAAGATATCAAAGAGGAACTGATGGAAATATAACTAAGCAGAAGGTGTCATCTTGAATGTTAGCCATTTTTTAAGAAATTAAAATCCAATATTCACCAAAATTTAGACGGATGAATGGTAAATACTAAATAGTGTGTTCTTCTTGAACATCATCATAGAGTGCATGTGTCATCCTACTGCGAGAGAACTTTTCCAAGTTACAAAAGAAAGCAGTACTACTGAATGACTCAATAGATAGATTTTGAGGCTCTTTTAATGAACAACATTATTTTCAGTGAACATAATTTTGCCATATTCTCTCCTAATGACGTCTTTAATGACAAGTTCTAAATGAAAAATTTAAGAACCTGTCAGAGATATAATTCCTTGACCTACAGTTGAATTAGATTTTACAGCGGATAGGATACAACAATCATCGATTCATTACTTCAGTGGGAGCATCTCTGTGACTCTTGGCAGTTAACATCAATTGAGAGGTTGCTATGCAGCATGACCAAAAATATGGAAATTTATAATTTATTTGCTCGCAGGGTTTGCTCTTCTTGCCTTAACACTTTCAGCACAATATAATGGAGCAACATTGTAAGAATCGGTGCAAACCTAAAGACTTGGAATCTAAATTAAAATTAATTAATTAATATATGTTGTGAGATGCTTCAAAATATTATGGATGAAAAAGGGTTCAAACCTATTTTCAGTTATTGGCTCCTCCTTCTTGGTTTGCTGAAAGGTAATCTATCTCCATAACTTAAGCATTAGTGTCCTTGGATGTTCCAAGGGTATGACTCCTCTTTCTCTTTGAAGTCACACCAATAGTATGAGACCTATCAAGGGTAAAACCAGGTTGGTTCCATCGCCACCATCTCCAGCAACATTTCTATTTCTCTTCTTAAGCTCATTTTCTTGAGATTGAACCTTTGAGGGGTAGGTGCTCTTCTGCGAATGTTGAGGAGTGGAACCAATGCTTGCAGCTAAGTGTCCATGTTGTTCCTTTGGAAAGTTAGTGTTGAACAAGGCATTAGTGTCTTCATGAAAAGGTTGTGGAGTATCAAATAGGATCTAATTATCTCCAACACCTTCAATTTGACTTGCATGAAACTTAATACCATAGCCAATCATATCATAATAAACTATAATAAATCTTACAAGCCAAATTTCCTAGTTTGAAAGTGATCCTAGTGCTTCAGAATTAGCTATCAAATCTGAGTAAAAGAGCATCCTAAGCATCCTCAGTCCAATCATGATGCCTGTGAAATTTGGAAAAAATTCTTCCTTTTTTACAATATAGACAATACAGATTAGAGAATAAACTGGGGTAAAATTCTGAAGTGTAAAGGTATGGGAGTGTTAAAAATACAAAGTTCGGAAATTTCAATGGGTGCTTCGTTTAGTGACAATGGTGGTCTGCTTCATCCTATGATGTCACCTATTGCACTCTCATAGATCAATATATGGGTGGGATTATAAAACATATAGGTGGACTACCCATTTGAGCACATTCTACCACGGGACCAGCACATTCCTCATAATCTCAGATTTAAGTTTTAGGAACTTCCCAAAATCCTTGAAAAAGTAGCAAACTAACTCAAATGAGGGTTAAGAAACCATAAAGTAAACAACACACGAAACCAAGTGAATCAATTAGTTCCATGATAAATGTAACAAGTATTCACACAACTGAGATTTCTATTACCAGAGTATGCAATGAGTTTGAAAAATTTAAGATCCAAATAGATCTGCTATGTATTGAATTCAGGAAACTCTTAAAAGAATAGGATGTGTAATTATCCCCATATAGGATATAGGATTTTCCTTTGATGGGTGCACTAAGTTTTCCCTAATTGAAACAGTTGGTACTATGATAAAGCCAGCACAAAAATCACTGGAAGCTTTGGAGACCACCATACAATGTATTCATATGTGTGACAAGAATGCAGATGGAAAACTGAAATATGGTTGTACCAAGAGAAACTAGGTACAATATCCACCGAAGTGAAATATATGTGTCACATAAAATAGAAAAAAAATTTGACCACTCATTTCTTATTAAAAAGAAAAACCATTTAAGATAATTAAGAAGGGAAACTAATTACATAGACTGAAAAAAATAAAATAAAAATATCACAGAGATCCATATGGAAAATAACTGATTCATTTTAGCTGCGTGGGTGGATAAAATAGATCCATGTTCTGTATGAAATCAAAGAACCCACAGAAAATACTTTAATGGAAGCATGAAATGTATTTCCTGTAGGTGCTGGAAAATGATTTTCCAGTGCCTATAGGAAAAAAAATTTAGACTGTTGCTGTTTTCTTGATATCATATTTTTTTGATTTTTATGATTCGCTTGGTTTGGTTTGAATGGTTTAAAACATAAATGTTCTGCTTTTGTTTGAAACTCCAATCTCAATTTAATATTAAAAATGGTTTTATTTAAATTCATCTTATTTTTTTACTTTTTAAGATAATGTATTTATGAGATACCTACATTGAGAAATTCTCTTCTTATACAACTGTTGGATATCTGTGAAGGCAAAGCGCAGACTTTCTACAAACTGACACTCTTACCAGAACATATATGGCTGTGGTAATTATTGGGTAAGGGCACCCTTATGTCTATTGCAGGTTGTTGATTCTAATTGCAGGTTGCTGGAGTAGCAGAATTGGCGTGCTTTCTACAAATGCCTCAAGCTGTTTTGTGATTTCAAATTTCACTGCAACATTTTTATCTCCATCCTTTGATCAAATTGTGGATAATTTTAATTCAGAAAATCACTTTATAAACCTATAATGAGATGCATTTTTCTTAATTGAAACCATTTCTAAATTCAAAAAGAGAGTTTAAATAATGAAATAGTGCTTTATCATCAAGAACCATACTACCGGATTTTGGGTAAAACATTGCTACATGATCCAAAACCATGTTATTGGGTTTTTGGGAAAAATCAAATGCTTTTTAAAGGTTTTGGGTCCCTGCAATGGAACCAATTGTTGGCATATCACCATAAAAAAACATGCACTCAGAAATATGAAAAACCTTTCTCCATCAAATATATAAATGTCCACAAAAACTACTTCTAAGGGTTTTAACAAAATCAAAATCTCAAACAACAATGCTAACATAGCAATCTAAATCTAAATTGATAGTTTCCTGCCTAGTTTTTATGCTCGAATCGATAGTTCCCTTCCGCGTTGCATAGCTTGACCCCCCTGAATGGAGCTTGATGGACCGAACCTCGCGACTGAGAAACTAAAAACACATTCACGCGCGAAATTGTCAATTTGTGTGGTGCAACATTGATAGAGGTAGGTGGTTGGTGGTTGTGGGAGTGGCGGATGGGGGAGGAGTAGCGCAAGGGAGAGAGGTGGCGGAGGATGTGAAGCAGGGTCCACATTGCCATTGCCATCGCCATCCATCGGGAGGGGAAGTGTTGTCACTGTCCGCTGAGAGGGGTCGTTGCCGTCTTCCGCGGGGTCCACCATCGAGCTGGAGAAGGGAGGGGGTTGCTGGAGGGGGCTGATCCAGAGATGTCACATCAGATCCCGATTCGTCGAACGAAAGATGAATCCATTCCAAACATTTCATCATGCCACAAAAGAAGTCCCAGTTATACAAATTGCTGTTGATTATTCAAAATTTTCCATATTACAATATTTTCCAAAAAAATCCTAAAGCCTTTCATAAGTTCAGTAATATGTTTCATATAAGTGTAAAAAAGTTTTTAAAATGTCCAAAATGAGAAAAAAAAGGGATAGGTAATATGTCCAAGGCTCAGGAAGATATTTGCTGAGCAGCGCCTTCTGCTGATATAGTCTTCCATATGCCGGAGTCCAGATCTAGACCAGCATTTGAGAGGTGGTTGGCCTCTTGGTTCTATGTCTATAAACATGGTCATATGAAAAGTGAGAAAATGATGAAATTTGTTGTTGTATATAGGATGGAAAGGAGGCTGTGTGAGAAAATGATAAAATGTGTTGTTGTATAGGATGGAAAAGAGGCTGTAAAGTATAGTTATGTGAACTTGTGATATCCTTTATCCAGTTTATAATCAAGAGGGAGTTCCATAAATGTGAGAGACAAAATTCTTATGATTTAATGCAACATGAAGTGATATTTTAGAGCCATTGGCTATACATAATTGTTTGTGACTGACCCAAGGCCATGTGGATGTGGAGTCTGTTTGCATTGGAATCTCTGCATTTACAAATTTAGACCGATTGTCATTGCCAAAAATTCCAATTGCCAGATGTAAAAGATTCCATGATGGCTAAATTGTTAGTGGGAATTTTAATAGAAAAGAAGAAAAGCTCTGAAAGATTCCATGTCTTTGATGAATAAATTGTTAGCAAAAATTTTAATAGAAGAGAAGAAAAGTTCTCAAAATCCCCTTATCCTCGTTGCTGTAAGGGAAAGAGCATTATGATAGCTTTTGTGAGGCGTTGAATGCCAATTTTTTAGACTTTCTTCAATCGAAGAATCATCCGAATATGAGTGATCCTTTAGTCTTTGAATTTCAGTTGCTTGTGTAAATGAAGAGAGAAAGAAATAAAAGATGATCAATAAGATTCAATATCTATAGAAAAATGAAGCATGTACCAGAAAGAAATAAAAGATGATCAATAAGATCCAATATCTATGAAGTGCATCTACTAGGTAGGGGCTTCAATATCTATAGAAAAAGGAAGTGCATCTACCAGGTAGGGAATTTTCTTTGACGAGCATTCACATAAATAAATTTTCTTTCAAAGGATATTTTAGCTTCTAAGTTTTGGCCTTTTGGCCTTCACCGGGAATTAATAGGATTCAAAATCTCTGTGATTATTCATATTGTTCTAAGAGAAATTTTTATATTTTTAGAGTAAAATCACTTTCATTAAAATCATTTTGCTCTTAAATCATTAAAATCACTTTACCCTAATAAAAAAAATTATAATATAACCCAATTAATGACATATTTTAGTAAAATCACTTTCATTAAAATCATGTTACTCTTAAATTTTAAGAGTAAAAAATTATAATATAAACTCATATATTTTAGTAAAATCACTTTCATTAAAATCACTTTACTTAGGTAGAAAAAATTAGAATATAAACCAATTAATTGCATATTTTAGTAAAATCATTTTCATTAAAATCACTCTGTAATGTAAGAAAGTCATCAAATAAATGCACTGTGTAATGTAAGAAAATCATCAAATAACTGAAAGCACTGTGTAATGTAAAAAAGTCATCAAATAACTGAAATCACTGTGTAATGTAAGAAAGTCATCAAATAACTGAAAACATTGTGTAATGTAAGAAAGTCATCAAATAACTGCACTGTATAATGGGGCCTTATGGATTTGGCTGAATTTGGGAGATCCCTGCTGATTAAATCACTTTGGAGATGTTTAAATGGGAAGGGGATATGGTGGCAGGTCATAAAAAGAAAATAAATTGGTGAGTCCACATTGGAGGATTTGTATACTCTGGGCTGGAAGGAAGCTAGATCCCACTCAGAAATTTGGAAGAGTTTCAGAAAAATATGGCCAATAGTGAAGGAAAACCTGAAGTGGCACTTTGGAAATGGGGAAAAAATGCTAATTGGATGTTTAGATGAGATGCCAAATGGGCCACAACAACATATACATGAGGGTTTATTTCAAACTTTGAACCAAAGGGGCATCTTTTACTTATATCAGATCATTGAGAGATGGGAATTAGAGGTCCCCAGATGGAAATATTTCTTGGATTTAGGACTCGAAGAGAAATGGGAAAGAGAGTGGCATGCTTTTATTAATAATATGAGGTCTCTGGGACTATGTAAAATCCAGGAAGGGGACAACCTTGGGTGGAATGGACAAAGAACGAGGAAGGACTTAAGAGTGAAGGAGGTCTATTCAGTGCTGATATATAATTTTTTTTAAGGATTCCATGCAGTTGGTTTAATGAAGTATGAAAAAATAGAGTATAGGTAAAGATGACCATTTTCCTTTGGTTGGTATGGAGGGATAAGAATTTGACATGGAGCAACCTTCAGAAAAAAGGGTGGGAAGGGCCAGGCATGTGCATTCTCTGTGGATAGGAAAATGAAGACAATCAACACCTTTTATATTTATGCTTTTTTGCAATGGAAAATATGAATTTAATATGTGAATATTTGCATGTCCAGAAACCAGATTGCAGGTCAACGGAAGTTTTCACTAGATGGTGGATGGGGAAAGGGAAGAAGTATAAGGAAATTCCGATATTATATAATTGGTATATATGGGGAAGTAGAAATAGGAAATTGTTTGAGGGACAGATTTGCAGTTCTAAGATGACAACAAAGAAGATAATAAGCAGCTGGGAGGGTTTAAAAATTATTCAGAAGCCTCCGGGAGACTTATCAAGGAGGAATCAACCACATGATATACAATATCCTGGGGATATTTCAATGGTGCTTCACAATCTTCCACTTGTGGTTGCGGGGCTTGGCTTCTGATCTCCCCTACATGTCATTATAAGATATATTGGAATGGGGGATTTGGCACTAATATGAAAGCTGAGTGCCTTGCCTTATCTGGCCTTCTTTGGGTTGCATGTCAACTTTATTTGGATAAAATATGGGTCTTTGGAGACTCAAAGGTTTTGATAGACCATATGACTCAAAAGGCTAATATTGTCAACAACTATCTGTCACATTGGTTTGAAAGGATTCACACTCTGAAGAAATTTTTTTCGTCCATCACCTTTTCACATATATACAGAGAAAAGAATAATGAAGCAGATATTCTATCCAAGAAAGCACTGAGTGGATTATATGGGGAGATGTACTATGAGATGGTAAATGTAAATGGTGAAGGGGTTGTTGGTAAAATTTTATTATTTTGAATTCATAGTGATAGGTTTTGTTTTTTTTTTTCTTTCCATAAATCAATACCTTATCTGGGTGTACAGGCCTTCCTGCATTTTGTCTCTTCTTACAGGTCTATGGTAATCCGGACAAAGTCTTTTCTGGTAAATATTATTGTTATTTTGGATATGGGAAGGCGCTACAACATAGGGCAGTCGAGATCTCTTTGTTTCTCTCAATTTTAGAGGATTTTTCTTCTATATGTTATGAAAAGGAAGTTTTATCAGTTAAGTAGTTTTTTCTTTTTGCTGATGCGGTTGTAAGTTTATTGAAACACATGATATTAATGAAGGCAAAAGGGAAATTGTAAAGAGGCAATATGGTCGATTTTCAGATAGAACCATTAATCCAAATGTCAATATTTCTTTTTTTGAAAATGCTGATATGGAAACAGGTTCATGAAGACAAATTGTAATGGGGCCTGAGGGTCTATATTTCTGATAGAATCATAATTCTGAATGTAAAGTCGATGATATGAAGACACAGTAACAAAAAGAATGATGTAAGGTTTTTATTTACATACAACAAATTTTTGTACTGGTACATTATATAAACCAGGGTATTTTTCACTCTGAAAAAAACTGCACTGTATAATGTAAAAAAGTCTTCAAATAATTAATGCCAAATAATTTCACTTAAACATTATATATCTCATTCCTCTTAATCTATAAAATAAAATTTAACAAAAAAAAAAATAATAAATTAGATAAATATACGGTAAAAAATCATAAGGTCTAACAAAATAATGAGCAAAAATTAATAGATAATATATATATATAAAGTATACAATCATTTGCTATAACGAAACCATAGCCAATAAATTATAATACTTTTCTGAAAGTTACTTTAAAAATCAAATCCAACAACTAGAAATGGTATGAATGGTTAGTAAATTATATACTCAAGTGATATTTATATATAATATTTAATTTAATAGAAATTAAAAAAAAATCATAATTTAATAATTGTTTTAAAATTAGCAAGTTAATTAAAAATAAGAATATTAGTGTAGGCTACTTAAATTTGACCATCAAAATTTAACATAGTAATAAATTTATTATAAAATTTTGTGCGTGGTTCATTACTTAAATTTGACCATCAAAATTTAACATAGTAATAAATTTATTATATAATTTTGTGTGTGGTTCATTAAAATAGTTAATGTAAAATATAACTATTATGTTAATGATTTAATAAATGCAAATATCTACATATAAAAGACCCATAAAACACCTTAACAATATTTATAGTAAATAATGTATATATAAATGTTTATCTTAATTTATAAGTGAAATTCAAAAATTAAAAATTAAATACTATAATTTATAAATGGGTTAAGAATTAAATTTTATGACATTTTTTTAGTCAAGATAATGAATTAATTTCAGGTAATATAATTAATAGATGAAATGGTTCTATTCAAACCATTTTTTTGGGGCCAATTTTAGTCAAAATCTCGTACATATTTTTAAAAATCATATATTTAAGTTGTTTGATTTGTGTTTTTCAATCCATAATCCGTTTATGCAAGTGTATTTTAAAAAACAAGAAAACACAATCTTGCTAGAAATTGGTTTAATTGCTCAATTAAGTTTAAAATAATAATTAATTTTTAATATTTTACAAGTTTAAATTTCAATAATTAAAAAAATAATAATAAATATTTATTTATTATTTTTTACCAAATTTCATCACATAATTTACTACTAATATATTATAATTAATTTTTTTATAAAAATTGTTTTTAGCAAATAAAAACTATAAATTATATTATTTTTAAAACTAGCCTAAATTTATATTAAATTTGGATATACCAAATGTCGATAGGTATTCATATTAACTTTGGATCTACCAAGCGTTGATAGGTATATAATCCATTGAGATACATACCTCTTTTAAAGTGAAAAGATTTTTGATCACTCTAAGCGCTTGGCAGGTAAGTTAAAATGGATCTAGTATTTTTAAGACTTAAAAATAAAAGTTTGTCATATCTTTCATTGAGATTCTTATTGAAGAATGTTGAATTGTTGGTTTAAGTTGAGCTTGATAGGTATTAAATCTACCTCTTTTAAAGTGAAAGAAAAAATCTCTTGAGATACAAAGACTGAAAAGATATTTGATCCCTCTAGGCGCTTGGTAGATCCAAAGTTAAAATGGATCTAGGATGGTAATATTTTTAAGACTTTACAAAAACAAGTTTATCATATCTTTCATTGAGTTTCTTATTGAAGAATGTTGAATTGTTGGTTTGAGGTGAACTTGATAGGTATTAAAACTCTTGAGATACAAACCTCTTTTAAAGTGAAAAAATTTCTTGAGATACAAACCTCTTTTAAAGTGAAAAGATATTTGATATCTTTAGGCACTTGGTAGATCCACAGTTAAAATGGATCTAGGCTGGTCATATTTTTAAGACTTTACAAAATTTTTTTTTTATCATATTTTTCATTGAGTTCCTTATTAAAGAATGTTGAATTGTTGATTTAAGTTGAACTTGTCTCAATTCAGGGTTTGGTTTTAAAAATATTTAGGATGTATTTATGGTGCTAGCGTGTTATTATATTGCTAAATCAAATTATTATTTAAGGTTATTAATGTTGTCGAACACAAGGATTTACTATTGAAGCTATTAAGTTTGAAAATGTTAAGTAGACTTGATTTTAGAGTTAGTTAATGTTTCAGGGATTATATTGTTGATATATATGAACTAGGATTTAATACTTGTTGTATTATAGATAGAGTGTTGAGTGTAGAAATTATATAAAAAATATGTATATCATGGATTCAATCTCATCTAACAATGTACTAAAGCTAGATACTTAATCACTTCTACAAATCAATTGCAGAAATTTAAACACAATTGCCAATCACTTGAAGCAAAGAAGAATCAAGCAAACCACAACACATATAATTTCCCGGGGAAAGCTTGCTGCTAAAAACCCCAGTATATTCTATTGTATATTCAACATGGATACATGAAACAATTACAATACAACTCTTCTCACAAGAGCCTCATGTACTGAAATAATTGTCTCACACTGTCATGGACAAAACTGACCAACACTTAGCCAATTCTTAGCCTCTAAACAACCTTCCTTGCTTGCGTAATACCTGATGAATGCAATCCCTAATATTTAGGAATTTTGGCCTTCCTTGACTGCGTAAGGACCATGGGAAATCCAATGAGTTTTTGGTTGCATGGGTGCAACCCAATAATTCTACAACTGATAGTTAACATCCCTTTCACCTAGATCTCAACTGGGTCTCCACTGGAACTGACATGCATGCAGCTAATAGTAGTAAATCATTAGTTGCATGTTAGATCATTGATTGTGAATTAAATAATATTTAATTCACTTGATCTCTCACTAATGCAATAAACAGTTACAACTAGCACAACTGACTTTAACTCACTTAACTAAGTTAAACTGATTCACATGCATTAAGTAATGCACCAACTGCACTTCGAACTCTGTTACAACTAGAATTACTCTGAATGCCTCACCAACTACCCTCAACTCGAAATTCGTGGGCTAACTGAGTTTATCACACTCAGTTAACTATTACAAGTTATTTTGAGATAAGATTACATTTTATTGTCCATTTTAATTAAGGGAAAATTAAAATAGACATGCACCAAATTTAGCCCACACCAATGTAGGTGTTGCTAAGACCTATGGTCCCACACTAGTGTAGGTACTGCTTGGACCTTCTGGTTCCACACTAGTGTAGGTGCTGCAATTTCTAGTTGGACTTCAACACTCCCTCTCAACAAGAAAGGTATTATCCTTCACCCCGATCCTGTCTCTATGGTATTCGAATTTTCTCCTGGTGAGCGCCTTCGTTAGAATATCTACATCCTAATATTCCGTGGGAATGTATTGAAGTAACATTATGTGCCTCTGCACACAATATCTGAGATGGTAGTACTAGATGTCTATGTGCTTGGATCTATCATGAAACACATGATTAACCAAGAGTTTAATGAAACTCTGATTATCATAATGTATCACTGGCAGATCCATCTAAGAACCAAACAAACCAACCAATATATTTCTCATCCATATGGCCTCTCATGCAGCTTGACTTGCTTCCATGTACTCTGCCTTTTCTAAACTGAGTGCCACAGATTGCTGCCTCCTACTGTACCAAGAAACTATTGTCGATCCTATGCTGAAGATCCCTCCTGATGTGTTCTTTCTGTCTAATGGATTTCCTGCCCAATCTGCATCCATGAAGCCTTGAAGCTTCACTCCCTCTGTTCGTTTGTACCATAATCCATACTCTATTGTGCCCCTTAGGTATCTCAAGACATGCTTCCCTACCTTCCAAAAGAGCTTGGTAGGCTTAACCATATCTTGACTCAGCTGGTTAACCGCGTAGCAAATGTCTGGTCTAGTGTTCACCAAGTACATCAGTGAACCTACTAACTTCCTATAGATAGTAGCATCCACTACTTCTCTAGAAATAGCATCCTCTTTCCTCCAATTTCCTGGAAGAGGAGTGTCCATGGGTTTACAACTCTCCATGTGAAACTTACCCAGTATCTCTTTGGCATACTTGCCTTGAGAAACAAAAAGTTCACCATCCCGCTGCCATATTTCCAAACCAAGGAAATAATGAAGGAGTCTGATGTCCTTCATTTCAAACTCCCTTGCAATATTTTCCTTGCATGAGTCTATCACCAGTCAATTAGATCATAAACATAAAGTAAGATAATTAAGAGCTTACCCTCAACCACAATCTGGTACAGGTTTGCATTAGCTTCAATTTTGGTGAAGCCCAACCTGGTGAAATAGTTGTCAATCTGAGTGTACCAAGCACGAGGTGTTTGCTTCAGCCCATACAATGCTCTCTTGAGTCGACAGACATGCGACTCACTGTCAAAGATCTCGAAACCTTCTGGTTTCTCTATGTACACTTCTTCCTCAATAAATCCATTGAGAAACATAGTTTTCACATCCATATGATGAATGTGCCACCCCATCTACGTTGAGAGTGCAAGGATAGGTCTAATGGAAGAGTACCTTGCAATTGGTGCAAAAGTCTCATCATAGTCGATCCCCTCAATCTGTGAGAATCCCCGGGCCACAAATATGGCCTTGTAATTATCCACACTCCCATCAACAACTTGCTTTACCTTGTATATCCATCTAGATCCAACCACTGATTTACCGACCGGTCTTGGGACAATATCCCATGCACTGTTCTTGATAATTGAGTCATACTCCTTCACCATTGCATCAACCCAAATTGGTTGCTACACTGCCTTTTGAAAGGAAGATGGTTCAGTCACAATACACTTGCTTATAAGAGCCATGTATCCAATAAACCTATCTGGAGACTGTCTCTGTCTGCGTAGTGAAGTAGGGGCTCCTACATTCTCTGCTGCATCAAGTCTCAATCTATCAGCTTCTGTGGTGCATCTTCTACCATTTCTAGTGGATGGCTCTGCATGAATGTTTTTTGCCACTCCATGATCCTTCGCATGTGGCTGCTCCACATCTTGAGGCTCATCCTTTCGAACCAAGAGTTCCTCCTCTGCATGAAAATCCAACTCCCTCTCAAGGGACAATCACATGGCTTTCTCCTCATCAAATTTTATATCCCGTCGCACAACAATCATTCTGTTGTTTAGAAAATATACCTAATAGTTGTGGGGAGTTTCAATGTACCTCACAAAAATCCTAATCTCAGCTGTTGGTTCCAGTTTCTTCCTGACGTCTTTGGTCACATGCACATAAACGGATGAGCCAAAATTCTTAAAATGTGAAACATCAGGTTTCTTACCAGTAAAAGCCTCTTCTAGTGTACTCATGCCAAGTATCCTATGAGGACACCGGTTCTACAAAAATACCATTGTGTTGCATGCATTCGCCCAAAGATGCAATGGTAGGCCCTGATCATGCAACATCACTCTTGGTGCACCCACAATCGTTCTGTTCTTTCTCTTTGTGACCCCATTCTACTGTGGGTTATGAGGCACAATCAGTTCTCTTCGAATTCAATAATTTCTATTCCTTATTTTCTGCAGAAATTATTGAATCCAGTGGAGATGTACTCACCACCATTGTCGCTCCTAAGAGCCTTCACATGATTCCCCATGTCTTTCTCCACCAGTGCTTTGAACTCAAGAAAATTTGAGAACGTCTGATTTTTCTTCTATATGAAGTAGATCCAACAATTTCGAGAAAATTCATCAAAAAATATCACATAGTACTTATGCTTTACTATCGAAGAAACATAGAATGGTCCACACATGTCTAAGTGAACTCTCTCAAAGATTTCCAAAGCCCAGTTCTACTTCTCATGAAAGGTGGCCTTTACATATTTTCCCATAGTACATCCCTTGCATGTGTCTAACTGTGCAAGTGTACCCTTGGGAAGACCCGTAGAAATCTACTGCATGACTTTTAAGGCTTCGTGGTGAAGATGGCCCAATCTCTTGTGCCATAACTCACCGTCATCCCAGCTCACCATTTTTTCCACCTTACCCATAAATGTTGTGCAACCATCTACATCACGTTTATAGAGATTATTAACTCAAATCCAAATCTTCTTGGCTTGTCTTGTTGTTTTGTGTCATAGGAAAGCTTTTCCTTCACTGAAAACAACATCATAGCCTCTATCCTCCAACATTGCATCTGAGACTAAATTTTTCTTCAAGCCTAGTACATGCATTACATATTTTAATTGAAAGGGTTTACCTGAGTCTCTCTGGAAGGTAATGGTACGAATCCCAGTAGCACTGTAACACCCGTCATCATCCATTTTGATATGAATCTGGAGGTCCTTCTCCTCTAAGCTACTGAAAAGTTCTTTTTCTCCCGTCATGTGAAAGGAAGCACCACTATCTAAATACCACACCGATCCCATTTCACTTGACACCATGCATGCAATGAGCAAGAAGTCAAGCTCAAATTGCAAGGCCAAAGCCTCACCAGCTACAGATCCTGAAGCCTTCTTGTTCTTCTTCTTTTGTGGACAGTTAGTGGCATAGTGCCCATGCCTGTGACATTGAAAACACTTCACTCTGGACATGTCATGCTTCTTGACATATTTACCGAACTCGGATTTGGAATGTAATTTCTTTCCTTTCCCCTTCTTTTCCTTGGCATCCAAAGCACAATATTCTTCATCTTCCTTCTTAGTTGAAGATCCATCTCTGGTATTCTGTCTGAACTCCTCTTGCACCAAAAATGACCAAAGTCATTCCCAATATGGCATCTTTTCCCTTTCATTGACAAAGTCCTGATAACTATGCCAACTCTTGGAAAGTCCTAGAAGAGCTAGGCTCACCAAATCATCATCAGCGATAGTAATTCCAATGCTCCCCAGCTCATCCCAACATTGGACAAACTTTGTTAAATATTTTAGCATGGAGTCTCCTTTCTCCATCTTGATTTTCCCGAGTTTATTTTTTAGTGCCAATTTCCTATGATCACTGCTGCTCTGAAATTGATCTATAAAAGCTTTCCACATAGAATATTGTGTCACTTTACCATGGATATTTGAGACAATGTGGTCTCGTACTCCCTCTAGTAAGATCCTCCTCGCCTTTGCCACTTTATTTTTCCATGCATCAAGATTTGCAGCATCCGTCACATTGGATTTGGGAACATCATTGTCAATGAATTCCTTCATGCCATTGTCTTCAAGTACTACCTCCATCCTGTATTTCCAAGAAATATAGTTAGAGCTTCCCTCGAGTGCAGACTCCAATCTCAATCCATTGAAAGCCATTTCGATCTTGAATCACCTATAGCAACAAGAAAGTATTATGCAAATTCAAATTCTATTCAGTTACAAATTCAACACCTCCTCCACTATTGTGATTTCTTGTGCTCTGATACCATGTAGAAATTATACAAAAAATATGTATATCATGGATTCAATCTGATTTGATAATGTACTAAATCTTGATACTGAATTGCTTCTACAAATCAACTGCGGAAATTTAAACACAATCTCCAACCACATGAAGCAAAGAAGAATCAATCAAACCACAACACAGATAATTTCCCGGGGAAAGCTTGCTGCTCAAAACCCCACTATCTTCTATTGTATATTCAGCATGTATACATGAAACAACTACAATACAACTCTTCTCACAAGAGCCTCCTGTACTCAGCTAATTGTTTAACACTGTCCTGGACAAAACTGACCAACACTTAGCCAATTCTCAGCCTCTAAAAAACCTGCCTTGCTTACGTGATCCTTAATGAATGCAATCCCTATTCTTTAGGAATTTTGGCCTTCCTTGATTGCGCAAGGATCATGAGCAATCCAATGAGTGTTTGGTTGCATGGGTGCAATCCAATAATCTAACAACTGATAGTTAACATCCCTTTCACCTAGATATCAATTGGGTCTCCATTGAAACTGACATGCATGCAACTAATAATAGTAAATCATCAATTTCATGTTAGATCACTGATTGTGAATTAAATAATATTTAATTCACTTGATCTCTCACTAGTGCAACAAACAGTTAGAACTAACACAACTGAATTTAACTCACTTAACTGAGTTAAACTGATTACACATGAATTAACTAATGCACCAACTACACTTCTAACTCTGTTACAACTAGAATTACTCTACATGCCTCACCAACTACCCTCAACTTGAAATTCATGAGCTAACTGAGTTTATCAAACTCAGTTAACTATTACGAGTGATTTTGAGATAAGATTACATTTTATTGTCCATTTTAATTAAGGAAAAATTAAAATAGACATGCACCAAATTTAGCCCACACCAGTGTAGGTGTTGCTAAGACTTGTGGTCCCACACTAGTGTAGGTGCTGCTTGGACCTCTTGGTCCCACACTAGTGTAGGTGTTGCAATTTCATGTTGGAATTCAAAATTGAGTGTTGTTGGATTGTATAATTAGGGTATTTTTGATGATTTTTCTTGAGTACGGATGATAGTTGACTTATATTTGATGATTGATAAAATTGAAGCTGAGGATATTGAAATTTTTTGGGTTAGCGTTTAGATAGAAAACGTTTTTTTAGTAACAAATTTCTTAAATAGGTAAATAAGATTGTGGATAGCATAAGTAAGACTTTTTTAAGGTTTTAGCATTAATTTTTGTTTTCAGACTTTTCTTTTAATGAACATGTCTATTGCCCACTTTCTTCTACATGATTGTAATTTAAAAAAAAAAATTAAAATATAAAATTTTTTCTTTGAAATTATATTTTTAAATGTAAAATTTTCATTAAATTTTTAAAAAAATATATAGATTGAATTATAATGTAGAAACGAAGAAATTGCAAGAGAAAATATAATTAAATTAGATACATTGAGGTTTTTAGAGAATATTAGAGAAACTATTATAGAATAAAGAAGGAAAAACTTTTAAATATGGAAAAGGAAAATTAATCTCAACAATAAATTGAACTAGGTATGTAAATGTACATATCATGAGTGTTATTTAAAATTTAATAGTGTATTGTTTTATTTGATGAACTTATTTGAAAAATATTTTTCAATGTAAACATAGAGAGATTTTCCTCATAACATTGATGGGGAGATTGCAAATCTTGAAAGACAAAGTGAACAATAAAATGAACTAGTGATTGATGATGTTGAAAGAGATTTAAGTGAAGAAGAAGTTGATCCACCCATAGGTATGTATATATATGTCGTGTTATTGAAATTATACATATTTACTAGTTTAAATTTTATTCTCTATTTTTAATTTAATTGTTTAATGTATATTATACTCATTTACATTAAATTCTCATATGTACATGTGAAATCAATATTGATGATGAGGTGTTAGAAAATGTCGATGTTGGTACATATGGAGATAAAAAAGTTGACCATATTATACGATATTGTTTTAAGCTCATTATTGATAAGTTCTTCAAAGATAAAAATGTGATAGTTCAAGCTCAAATTTTGAGAGGTCTCTTAACATCGAAGAAATTAAAAGAATCTACAATACTATTGGGCATTCGAAAATCAACAAAAGATAAAAGGTGAAGGAGTGTGATTCAAAATATAAGTAGTGCTTTAAAATCAATTGGAAGATAGAGAAAGAAAAGTGATTTAGATGCATGTAGAGAAATACAAACAATAATGGTTTCATCAACTACTCAAGAAAATCGTTTGATAAAATCTATGGAAAAAGCATTAGGGACCTCATGAAAAAAATTGCACAAACATAGGAAATTTTGATTGCCAATAGATGCAAATGATGAGCTTGCTTTCTGAACAATCATTTGTAGGCAACCATACAAATATAGACTTGGAGAAAATGTTGAAAATATGATATGTGAATATTGGATGAAAATTTCACATGTTTCACCAAAATAAAGAGATGTGATGCGATGAAGAATAACAAAAAATCGGTATGAAGAACATCCAAAACATATCTTGGACACCACTCAGATAGAGTTGTTCAAGAAGTTCAAAGAAGAAAATTGTGGAATTAATGTCTCAATCAATACTTTTGTGCAACAAAAACAATGGTATATTAAGCCTATCACTGTATGTGCCACTTGCTGTTGTCATTATTGTTATCATTAATAACAATTAGGTTGGTTAGGAGTGTCATTTTGAGTTAGGTCAAGTTGTTTTGGTCAAACAAATTCTTGAAAATTGATCAAATTTCATTATTGGTGTATAGTCTTAAAGGGTTTAAGTGCTTCTAAGTCATGTGATTAAGGTCTTGTCACAGGTAAATTTCAAAAATCCAAATGCATTAGGTTAAATAAGTAATTTTGGACACTTGTCACTTTTTACCTGAGTCTGCAGGGATTTCTATGCAAAACAAGTTGTTTTTGCTACGGACTCACGTGACAGTTCTGTAGCGAATTTGTCATCTTTCTAACGGAATTCGCTATGAAATCCTATTTTTCTGCATTCGGTAAGGGAATCAATGAGTTGTTAGTTTTTCAGTGGTTAGGGGTCAATTTTCCATCACATGCTTACCTGTTATGAGTCATTATTCAGTGCACTAGTATATTTGGCGGAAATTTCGACACTTGGTTCTGACTCTTCTGACCAAATGTCGGAAATTTCCCCAAAATTTTTCAACTTTTTCAAATCCTGCCCGAAACCGTCACTATACCGATGTTTAGAGGCAACTGTCGCAATACCAATGCTTAGAGGCACGTGTTGGTCTTGTGACATTTTCAAAATAGCGTCATAATTGCAACGAATTTTTGAAATATGTCGTTATTACGAAGTTACAGAAACAATGTGTCACTATTGCGACGTTTAGAGGAAGGGGTTGCTATTGCGACGTTTAGAAGAATGCGTCACTATTGCGATGGTTGGTGGCAAAGTGTCACTCTTGTGATGGTTGGTGGCAAAGAGTCGCTCTTGCAATAGTTAGGCGATGTGTCACGGTTGGTGGCAATGTGTCACTCTTGCGACGGTTGGTGGCAGAGTGTCACTCTTGCGACGGTTGGTGAGGTTGTTTCGCCTCTGCATAAGTCCTCAACAAGTGGGCCCTGTTGTTTTTGTCAAAAGAAAAGATGGAGAGGGGGGCCATGCCCCGATAGTTATCTTCGATTGATTAGCCTTTGACGTAGCCCTCGATGAATGAGCCTTGGATGGGTATTAGCCTCCTTTAGCCAAATATATATATATATGGCACTGGGTAAATACAAATACTTGCATTACAATAGGATTCCCGTAGGGAAAGGTGGACCATAGTGATTCCAGGAGGCGGGGAACCATTAAAAAATTCTCTATCATATCTTCATTCCACCGCTTAGAATGTCACGCACGCTTGAAGTTTGAATCATTGGTCTCCAAATAAATCACTGGCATCTGAATCGACTCTGAGCCACCAAAATCAAGATCTAATATAGATATGGTACCTGCAACATTTGAATCTACGAAATTCGAGTCGCTTGCATCTGATGAATCTATCACAGCCGAGCGAGCCATAGCATCATCTCCAACTTCTCCAGCTGTTAATGCTGCTGAGAATTACATCGATGCTGTTCCAGTCGGTGGTGGTGCCCCTATCTCTGGTGGTTTTGGTGGTGATGGCAATAGTGATTATTACAATGCTGGTTATGATGTTAACGCTAGTGAATGCCAGTATAGTGCTGGTGTCCGCTGGGATAATCCCACATTCACTGGGCGTATAAGCGATATTGGTGTTTATTTATGAGTTGAGGTTTTACATGTTTCGATTACGAGCCCATGGCTATGCACACTCAATCGATTGGGACTCAACGCATGCGCTTAGCTCCTCCCCTTATGACTTGTATTTGGTTGTGGTTTAGCTTGTGGTTCTTCACCTCAGTCCTGTGGTGATTAGTGTAGGTGCTGAGCCAGGCGCTCGATGGAGTAAAAAGCCCACAATTTTATTAAAAATATAAACAATTTTTAAAAAGCCCACAATTTTATTAAAAATATAAACAATTTTATATTAAATATAAAATTGATATACACTTTTTTATTGGGAGTAAAAAGCCCACAATTTTGTAAAAAGCCCACAATTTGTAAAAAGGCCACTTTTATTTTCTTTTTCTTATTGAGCTCCCATTGAGTTCAACATGTCTTGGGTTTTCTACACCATTGAGAGAGATAATTGCTAAATATAATTATTATTTTCTTTATAAGATAATTTGCATCAATGGAAGAAAACATTAGAGGTGGAAAAAAAATTCAAAAGGGTGAAAGGGGTGATGGTAGAGTTTATTGCCCTTGCAAAAAATGTTGTCTGAGAAATAATGTCAGAGTTTTAATAGCAACAACAAAAATGCATTGTAGGAAATATGGGCACATTGATGGTGGATCGAAGGACTATTATCCCGTGGTAATTAATTATCTATCTTCATTATCTATATTCATTTTGATTATATCGTAAAATTTTATATTATTTTAATATTTTTTATGTGCGCACTAATGTTTAATGATTAATGTTTGTAATTTTCATAAAGGCACAAGTTCCCCCCAACTTTTTGCAGATGATCAACCAGCTTCCACAACTAAATAGTAGTAGATTATATGATGTTGCACCAGTACAAGAGAATATTGCAGCAAATATTAGTATTGGAAATGATGTTGTACAAGGTGAAGAACATGAAGCGAATGATGAAGGTAATTTTAATGATCCCATGGAGGTAGATCATGATGACAATAATGAGACAATTCACATTAATGATGGGACAAATCAAATGCTCCAAGACTTGTATGGTGAGTCAGATGATGATGGTGGAGATAGTGACGGTATTTATGATGTACCTCTAATTAAAAAGTCAAGTGAATGACTTTTTGAACACTCAAATGCAACTCTTCTCTCTGCTACATTGTTGCTGGTGAACTTAAAGGTTATGAATAATTTGTCGAACAGATGTATGACACAACTCCTAAGGTATGCAATATGTATATATGATCACATATATGTAAATGTTGATTATTTTCCCTTTTTTTAGTTGTAATAAATGTGTAAAATAATAATTCAATACTTATATATGTGTGTGTGTGTGTGTGTGTGTGTGTGTGTGTGTGTGTGTGAGATTAATAATCTTTACATTAACTAGTTTTTGTTTATGTTGTAGATTGTTGGGTGAATATTTGTTACCATCGCCAAATACTTTACCTCGAACATATCGAGATCTACGTGCTATTATGAAACACTTTGGAATGGAATATAACACTATAGATGCATGTCCTAAAGATCATATTATATATTATGGAGAACATGCGTTGAAAACAGAATGTCCAAAATGTGGTACCAGTAGATATCGAACAGATCAACTAACCAAAAAGGTGCCTCAAAAGGTTCTTCGTCATATTCCCATAATTCCACGTTTGCAACGAATGTTCAGGTGTAACAGCATAGCACAGTTTATGGATTACCATTCAAAGAATAGAAGTGGAGATGGTGTTCTTCGAATGCCTGCAGATGGTTATGCATTTAGAGAAATCGAGGAAAAATATGTAGATTTTAAAAATGAACCTCGTAATGTCAGGCTTTCATTGGCAACTGATGGTGTTAATCCATTCGGAGAGCTTAGATCTACTTACTTAGTGTGGCCTATTTTCGTTATCAACAATAACATTCCTCCTTGGATGTCAATAAAGAGGGAGCACATAATTTTGACTATGATTATTCCAGGTATTTGATACATTATTTTTTTGAATGTAACATTTTCATTTCTCTCGTTGTTTGCATAAATATATATTTTATTTATTTACTTACTTTTATATACATATATCATGGCAGTAATTATTATGTACCATAATTTTGAACAATTAGGTAAGTACCAGGTCAAAGATATGAATGTATATATTGAGCCTCTTATCGATGAGCTAATATAGTTATGGCATGGCATCACTATGTATGACATCACTAAACCAATCAAGCAAAAGAGATTTCAATGTCGTGGAATGCTTGTATGGACAATTCATGATGCCCCAGGACTAACACATGTTTGTGGTATGTAATATTTTGTTGCACTTTAATATAATACATAATTATCTAAATTAGATATACCATATTGCATGTTTTAAAAATGATCTCATAGTATAATTGTTATTGATCCATCTATTGTAGGTCTTCAAACAAAGGGTAGATTTGCATGTCCAGTTTGTGGCCCTAAGATGAAGTATCGTCATTCGCTAGACTTAAGAAAGATGGTGTTTGATGAGTTTAGGCACTTCCTCTCTAGGAACCATAAGTATCATACTACTGAAAAACATCTTTTCAATGATAAAGAAGAAACTGGATTAAAACCACAAAGAATGACACCTCAGTTGTGGAATTTGGAATATAACAGAATTAATAATCGTCAAGCAGCTGGTACGTAATTTGTGTGTGTGTGTGTGTGTGTGTGTGTGTGTGTGTATAATTTTTTTATGTAATATTTGGAATTTTTTGTTTTAACTAATGAATTTATTTTATTGTATTTTATAATTATTGTTCTGATTTATTTTATTCTTTGATATCAAGGTCATCGTCGTGGTGAAGGTACTAATATTTTACTTCCACCTGGAATGAAATGTTATCCTTCTCAATTTGCGAGGTTGCCCTACTATGAGGACCTAAAAATAGCTCATTTGTTTGATACAATGCATGTCAGGAAGAATGTGACAGAAACGTTATGGCGAACCATAGATGGTGCACATGATATAGATAAAATTGAAAAAATTTGTGCTGACATTGAGAAATCGAATCACGCAATGAAAAGTGTGATCGACAGATCAAACAACAATGGATGTCGAAATTATAATAATATTCCATGGCTATTAACAGAACAAAAAAGAAATGATGTAAAAGAGTTCGTTAGAAGAATTAAATTTCCAACAGGTTTTGCTTCAAACATAAATAATATCTTAACGAAGAAAGGTGACTTCAGTGGGGTGAAAACACATGATTGGTATACCTTTGTTAAGGTAATTTTTTTTGTATACGTTTTTGTATGTTATTTCTTGAATACATATTTTAAATTTTCCTTTTTTCTGTTTAATTTGGAAACCAATAACGATCCATTTTTTATTGTTATAGTATGTTCTACCTGTATCTCTCCCAAACGACTTCGACAACAATGTCAAACAAGTTATATATAGTATTAGTAAATACATGAGGTAAGTAGTTTTGATTTATACACAAAATCTAATTGCTACAATTTCTTTTCATACTTAATGAAATGATGTATTAATTTACTTGTAATGAAATATATATTATGTTTCAATGAAATAACCTTGCGTAATGATTTGCAGATGGTTGTCATTGAAAGAAATCCATCAAGATGAAATAAAGTATTGGAAGAGAGAAATTCCTCGGCTAATGTGTGAAATGCAAAAGTATCTACCTCCAGCATTTTTCAATGCACAAGAACACTACTTGATACACCAAGTTGAGGAGATTGAAATGTGTGGACCAGTACACACAAGGTCAATGTGGATGGTCGAGAGGCACCTGAAATCCTTGAAGGCTTTGGTTAGACAAAGAGCACGACCTGAGGGTTCTATCGTGGAGGGATATGTGGTATATGAATCCATGGTGTATATTAGTCATTATCTTCCTATATTAGCTGCGCCAGCTATGAAGGCGGTGGATTGCATTTGGGATGTGAACTCCATCAAAAAATTTGAAGTGGAGCACCTGTTGGGAAAAGGTAGAATGAAGAAAGTGAGAGGTAACAGATTTATTATGTATAGTACATATAATGTTTCATTTTTTTACATCATGTATATGATCATTATATTCATTTAGGTATTATTCTTTCATATTTTATTAATTAATATAATTTACCATGGTTATAAGTAATATTTATTAATATTGGTAAATTTTTTTTTTTTATTCAGGTGCTCAAGATTATGAGGCACTACTTTTATACATTGCAAACAATCTTGAGTGGATGAGTGAATGGATTGAAACATGTAAAGCATGTAAGGACGATAGGTTATCATGGAAACTACTGTCTAAATTGATTAGAGAAGCGTATCGTAGTGGATATGGAAACGTTACGGTCAGTGAAATCGATTTAGCATATGGTTTGAAAGTTAGAAAGGTAAGCAATTAATTCACCTATTTTATTCATTACTTATTTTATACTATATTTATAATGTGACAAGAAGTTTTATTTTTCATATAATTTTCATGCTGTGTAAATTACATGATTAATTATTAATTGAGAATGCATCTTTTTCATGTTTGGCATATTGCAGTTGAAACACCACAAGGCTATGTGGTGCAATGGTCGTAAATTTCGCGTTAAACAGTTGGATGATAACAGGAAAACTTATGATAGTGGGATAACTATAGTATTCTAGGTCACTAATGTTTCCTCCAGGAGTGATAGACATCCTCGAGAATCTGAAAATAGATATTATGGGTTTTTAGATGATATAGTTGAGTGTGACTTTAATTCCTTCAAAATAGTTTTGTTTGACGTCAAATGGTATAGGCTACGAATGAATGTATGTGATGATGATAGAACACTTATTAAACATGAAAATGGATTTCCAATGGTTAAAACATCACAGTTTGAAGCAGGAAAAAATCGCTATGTTTTTCCAAGCCAATGCGAACAAGTCTTTTACTCAAAGGTTCCAGGTGAGAACGAATGGTCATTTTCTATTAGATATGATTCAAGAGGAAAGCCAATAGAGTATACTCTAGAGGAAGAAGATGATATTGATCAAGAAGAATATGATGCAGTGGCAGATGGGTAGGAAGATGCATTGATAGACGAAGAAGATATATTAGAAGATGAACCAGGCATAGGAGATGAGGCAACAATTATTGATGATGATGTCGATGAGGATATTATTGAAAATGACATAATTGATGATGATGATGACATGGTCGATCATTTCAACACTGTTTCTGAATCAGATGTCGATAAGTTGGATGAAGATCAAGAAGATACATAAGAAGAATATTGATACAGATGTTATGTTCGAGTATGAGCTGGTATGTTATAACTTTATATTTTAATATGTAGGAATTATTGTCTTTAAATAATTTAATAATTATGTGGGTTTGTTGCATGTTGTTTATTATTTCAAACCAATAAATAATGGCCTTACTATTGCACAAGCTAAACTAAAATTATATGTCATTTTTAAATCAAACCTAAGTTGGCATTTGAAAGGTTTTAATACCTATTTATATGGTGGAGCATTACCGCCATAAACTATGGTTTTAATAGGAATTTCAAACGAATTACAAATTACCTATTTATATGGTGGTGAATTACCACCATAAAGGTTTCAGATTAATCATGGTGGGCCTTTCAAAATTTTACATTAATCACTATAGCTACCCTGCATGTAATCAGTACTACAGCTCCTTGCCTTTTCTAATCGACTGAAACCCTACTAGATATACGTCCTTGTATATCAATACTATAGCTCCTTTCCTTTTCTAATCGACTCAAACCCTACTAGATATATTCCCCCTACTACAAAGAACCACCTGTCATGCAAGAAACTCCAGAAAGCAGGCCCTTGTTGCAAAGAACCGCCTGTCGCGCAAGAAACTCCAGAAAGCAGGCCCTTCCTCCATCAACAGGCAAAATGGTATGGCCAAACAGAATTTTTCCAGATTTTGAAAAGTGATTTTACCATTTAGAATGCCCAGGATTTGAAACAGAGCAATAAATTAGGCTGCTCGTTTTCCTTGAATAGGGCATGCCTGTAGATTTAGTTTTTTTTTTAATAAAAGTCAATGTAAGACATAACGAATTCCCCAAACCTCAGTCTCCAACATGCTTTCCATAAAATTTGGCAGTTGATTTCCATCATCACAATTTCCATCATCTCCAGAGTTTCCTTTGCTTAATACATGACAACTCACATGAATTGCATCTTTATTTTCAACCATAGGACAATCAATAAACTCACCCCCATAGCTGTCCAGGGCTATCATGCATAATTGACTCAATCCCATATTTGGCATAGTGTTAAAAGATGAGGGAATAGTTTCCCTGTACCATGGAAAATTAACATCCCAGAGACCTGATGTTCCTACAACCATTACTTCAGAAATTTCGTTTTTCTCCTTGGCCATGTTTTTAGGGTTGGTCTCTTTCTTTGCCTTGCCATTGTCAGGAAAAATCTCTGAAAAGATCTGTACTAGTGCAGGGTGAAAATTAAACCCACATATGTTCATATTATAGTCACACATGAACATAATATTGTAATAATTAGGTGCTTGTAATTGGAAAGTATCAAGAAATCTAATTTTTGATAATTTATCAGCACAATCACCACCCCAAACATTGGCACAATTTCCACGTGGCATGGATGATATATCTCCCTTGACAGAAGTTATACATTCAACATAAGGGCCAGATAAGTTAGCCATGTGGATATAATTATAGCTAATGCTAAACCTCAATCTCTAGCATGCTTAAAACTAGGATCAGATCAAAATCTGGCTACAACTATCATTGAATGTAGACAAGTATGCGAGAACCTCTAGTTCATGCATAACACATTGCATTCATGCAAATAGCTACTTTGTGAAATCATGCAAGAGCAGACACTTAGACCATGACCTTCAAGGTCTAACACATCCTATTGAGATGAAAAAAATGGTAAGTCTACCCATGACATGGTCAACATGTCAAATTTGAAAAGATTTTGTCAAAATGCTTGTGTTGTGAAAATGGAGAGTATATTTTATGAATTTCAAAGTTTCAATTAATTTAAATTGGTTGGATGTGATAGGCTAGAACCACTACAAGGAAAAGAACCTATAGCAGATGTTTTTGAGGAACCCCTTATAAAAATACCCCATACATCTGTTTCTAGTGTAGGTTATTAGAGGAGGTTGGCGGGTGGATGGTTTTGTGGATAACTACACATCTGTGGTTGTATCTTGTGTTCATTTCCACTATTTGTATGGTACTGATGAAACTAGTAGAAAGTCTACTTTAGAGTTCAGATCACTGCTATAGCAGAATGTGATTATGTTGTTGCTTTTCTAGTGTTTTGTTTCAATTTTTTTGTGATTTATACACAACAGACTCAATAATACTGAAATTATGAAGCTGATTTGTTTTGATAATTAATATACCTTTTGAGATTTTCAAATTTCACTACAAATAACCCAGTTTAGTCTCATTGTCAACTCATCTCTTGTTTGGGTGCCTTAATGTGCAATGACATGTTTCTAGGACTTAATTCAATGCAAGGCATATTTGAAACTCTAACTCTGTCTTCTGGTGTCTTATTAGAAATTATTTCAGTTTTCATTTTGTGTTTTCAAGTATTTACATTTATAATTTTATTGCAATGTGGTAGACTGATCAGGGCAGTATAGGAACAACCCCGAGACAGGATGATCGGGGAAAGGGGCCAGCGGAAGAACATGTAAAGTGCCAACATTTCTCTATCTTCAGGTATTTTAGTTATTTACATAATTGAAATAATATTAATTTTGTTCAAATATGCAGACACCTGGCCATGGTATGCTTGATGATTCCCTCTATGAGGCAGAGCTTTCTTCATCCCTATCTCCACTGCTCTTGCTGCGAAAAAAGGCGCGAAAAGCAAGGTCGAAATTTGATACTTTGATAGACGCGCCTCAAACACCTGAAACATAAGAGAGGATAATTCAACTTACGAAACAACTAGAAACATATCAGGTAATAATAAAAAATCAAAAGGATATTTTTTTTGTTTTGTATGAGATGAATTGTGATAGTTTGATTTTTAATTTTTACATTGACTAAACTAACAAAAAGTTCTTTTGTATGTAGCGTTATCTGACACTTTCTTAACCCGGTGTTGGTGGTAGTGGGACACAAGGGCAATATATTTCCCAACAACCCTCTCGTACACCTTCTACTCCTTTAGGTGCCAGTCAATAAACACACCCTGCCCAAGCAGACACCCAGCCAACTGCTGAACGTGTTGGTAGTGATGAGGCTGATATGGCCAACTACATTATTGCGTTTCCTGGAGCTACACGTGTCAGCTCCATGGGGACCATTAATGGCACGTTGTTGGTGAACGATGAAGGTGTCCCTATAAAGCACGTAAAACTCCCAAGTAAGTTTTAATATTTTAACTATTTCATGTACTCTATCTAAAACATATTTTATCATGATTTTTATTTTTAAATTAATGATAATATCTTTTTTCTGTATAGGAAAAAATGAGTTCTATAGGTTTTTGGAGAGCCATGCGTTGGTAATTTTTGGCCCAACCATACGCACAAGGTGGAATTCCCAAAATTCCAACCTGAAAAAAGAACTTCTAGATTATCTAGAAGCCCTTTTTGAGGTGGGCACATTTGACAAAACAACAGTGGCTCGGGTAGCTGGAAAATATTTGAAATATAGCAAGGACACCTATAGGATGCAATTGAAATTTAACCTTAGATACGAGCGCCCTCTCACAGTTCCAGAGAGTGAGTGGAGAGCACTCATCCATGACAGAAAAGAGAAAAGGGCAAAGAAAGAAGGAAAAATGCCAACTGGACCCGCAAGGTAAATTACAACTTTAATTCGATAGCTTTAATTTTCTCTATGTCTAAAATAAAAGTGTGCTACGTCATATATGACTTCAATCTTTTGATGATAGGTTGCCTAACACCTCGAAGGCAACCAAAAATAATATTGAAAAAAAGGGCCGTCACAAGCTAGGCCAGGGCAACTACTTGAAATTAGCCGCAAGAATTGTAAGTAGCTAAACATCTTATAATTAATTGTATCACCTTCCAACATTTTTGTAATCGTATCAAATAACATTAAAAATACACAATCATATGTAATTTAGGGTGATGACTTCGGAATAGAAACTACAGAGGAAGATAAAAATATCGCTTTCCATTTCGGCTATCAAGCCGTAGTTGAACGTCGCAGAAGCTTGGGCCAAGTCCCAAGATCCAGAATGCCTGATAAGGTAAAATATTAACCTTTCAATATGTTTTTTTTTTTTCCATAAATTTAATGTCTAACAACTTTGTTTAAATCAGGGGAGCAACACTGCCGACAAGGCAAATAACCTAGTTGTAGAGCCAGATGTAGATGTTCCTCATGTGCAACCTGATCATTATAGTGGGGACCAAGCCGACAATGCTACTATTAGTGAGGGATGTGACCGTAATTAATTTCCACTTATAATTTTTTCTAATTATAATTTTTTTTGTTTAAATGACAGAGAATGTTTCCCTTGAGGATCTTACCACCAGAGAGGAAGACAGGGCAACATTCCCAATGACGACAACTGGTGCACTAGGTAAATAATCTCATTGCAATTTTTTTTATTAATATTACCGAACTAGTTCAATGATATTTAAAAAATGACAATTAAAATTTAATATTATCTGTTTTTGTAGGCGATGCCCCGTCACTGGATGAGACTAGACATCGTGACTACGCAACTAGGTTAGCAGTGCGGGAAAGACATGAAACATGAGCAGAGCACGATGATATTGATAATGTAATTAGGAGCTTTAGAAAAAGGGAGAAGAAAAAGAAAATTTGATAATGTAAAATATTGTATTATTATAAGACAAACATTACCATACTTGGAACGTTTTTTGCGTTATATAAAAAACTCATTTATCATACTATTTTTATGTCAAGCACTAATTTCAATATTTCCTTGCGTACTTTTTGTTGCATTTCTTTTCTATTAGTTATTGAATAATTTTTTTTATGCTCATGAAAGTAAAAAATGAAATATAGATTGGGTATTGGGGAATTGAGAGTGATGTAAGGGGGGGGGGGGGGAAAGGGGCCATAAGAGCTTCCACCTTCACGTGGTTGGCCCTGTTTAGTAGAGAATAATTTATTGGAGCGATTTAATCTTGGAGCAAACCTCCCTTGATCCAGCGTAGCAACAAAAAAGTCACGGTTGACTTAGTTGCTACTCTTTCAGATCGTGGGAGGCTTGTTCCAAGTTCATGCGACTCCAATAAATTGTTCTTGAAACGAAGAGGAGCTTATTCAGGTATGTTTTGACATTTTCAACATATGTTCTAACATTATCATAAGAATGCATCTTAGGGTAAAAAATACTACATCAATTACTTGTATTTATTGTATAGATAATGATGGATTTTGATTGACTTGGCAGTGCAGGTACAAATCCTCTTGCATCATGAGTAATACAACTTGTCAACCAGGGTCATGTCCAGGATATTTTTTTCTTGTGCGCTTGACCAGGTTCGTAATGTCACATTTTGTAAGTTCCTTTACAGTTCATAATTCAATATTAAGCTTGTTCATGATTATTATCTAGGTTTTTTGTATGTGTTTTTTCATCTATTTGATTATAAGCAACTCTGCATGTTTCCTGTTGTTCACTATGATTTCTCCATTTACCATTCCCAGGATGAATCCAACTTTATTGTTACATAGGTTACTTTATTGTTACTATGATTTCTCCATTTACGATTTCATAGGTGACATCATGTAAATTTGTCAATCTCAGGTTGGTGATGAGCTTTAGGTCTCTAGATTTGGGGCTTTTCTGATATTTTCTCCATCATGTCAGTCATGCATCAGCTCATTGTTTGAGCATGCCAATTTTCTACCACTTGTACCAATTGGCACATGTCAATCTCTGAGTGGTGCCACATTTCACCTATTTTTGGCCCACTTGAACACCTGAAAAACTCAAATCCACACACCATGTGTCTTTATCATGGAGTGCCACATGTCCTAGATATTTTAGATGCTAAAATCATGCTTCTAATGTGTTATGTCAACCAATCACAGTGGTCCATGTGGCCTTGTGCCATGTCACCAGTTGGGAAGAGAGATTTGCGCCTTTTCTTTTCATGATTTTTCTATTATAAGTTTTTTCTTCAGGACGGGAAATCCCTTTTGCAATAGATGGGTATTTTCCCATTTCCCTGGAGTCATCTCCTAGGACACCCTTCAAGCCATCATCCAAGAGGCAATCTGAAACTCTCTGTTGTTGCCCTCTTTCCCTTGAATTATGCGCTTCTAGAAGACCAGTTAGGGCACTCTTCTAGCCCTTATTCCATTGCTTCATCATTGTATCAACTTCTACCACAGGCTGCTTCTATTTTTTGTCCACTTAAAGGAAGAAAACACTACCCTAGGGTGAGGTTTCTCCTCAACTATCCCTACCGCACTTATGGACCAACCAGCAATATGAACGTTTCCCTTACTTATGGAAACACCCCCTATGCTACTGCACATTCAATTCCAGGAGCTACTTGCTAAGGAACACTCCTGCACTATGCCTAATGACCCTCTAAACAATCCCTCTAACTATTGTTGTATCAACCTCCATTTTTGGTCTTTTAGACAAAGGTGACCCTCACATCATCAAGCACATAATGCTATCACAAGACTCAAACCCAATCCTACATCTGTTCTCCACAAACTTCTCTTCCAATTCCTTAAAATGTGATTTGTATTTTTTGAAGAACTCGGCCCTGGTTATGGCACCTATCCCTGCTCAAATCCACCCTTCTCCCCACCTATAAGCCTTCTTCTTTATGTGTTATTTTTGGAGACAGTTGTGGCCTTATTGTGGCTTGTAAGTACCTCTAATGGCCTTGCTAGAGGACAATAGCGCATTTGTATTTGTAAATGAAAATGAGCAGACATAACATGGACGTACTTTTCCCCAAGGAATAAGGTTTAGACTTGGACTTCTCCTCCTAGCCATGATAGTTCATGGTGAGTAGAATGGAATGGTTAGAGATTCTTTTCTGTTGTGCAACAATTCGGGACCTTGCCTAGTCTTGAAATTTCAATGACATTGGGGCTATGGAAGCCTAATACTCTGCCTCTTGGGCCTTGGTACTGATGCATACAGTAAAATTTATCATATAAACTAATCAAGCCCTCTACAACCATATTTACAATCTCTTTTGATCTTGGGAAAAATATACCTCTGGCAGAAACTAAATTATTTATAAGGCTAATTTCTGGTCCTGGAAACATTGTATTCATTTTAGTCTCAAAGTTTCAATCTTAACTAAGTTTGAGCAACCAGATAATATAATTAATCATGCAGTCTATAATCACACAGAAATTTGATACTTTTAATGTCTCAGCTACACTATATGATAAAACTATCGAAAACGTTAAAAATCATATCATGTTCTAAAATGCTAAAAATCAGATCCTCTAGATCTTGCTGGCATCTTGTGCAGGATCACCATTCAGTTCTGCTTTAGGGACAAATCCATTGGCATGTTGCACTTCTTGGTGACTCATGTCTTTGAGTTTAGCTCAGGTATTATTACTTCACTCTAGCCTCTACAACGTAGCTTATCCCACAGTGTACCCTTCAAGACTCTACGTTTTGCTTTAGGACCCTCCTCTTACAGCGAGAATTCTAGGGCTTCATCCTGAGGTGTGCTATATTTATGCGAGGGTCATCCATTTGAATCTTCCAAACACTTTGACGTTCACTCATGAAATTTGACACGACTTCATATTTTCTTTCATGCATATGTGTTCGAGTTTATAATTATAGATTAGCACATGGTTAATTTCTGCAAAGTGTTGATTGTGGTACTGTACAGTTACAGTAGCAATGGATTTTTGTTTTGAAAGGAAATCCTTGTTTAATCCCCTCTCCTTCCTCGACACATCTGGATAGAGGGCAGCTATTCTGAGTCAGTTAATTTGATTTGAACCCATGATCAATTCACTGTTGTTTGCCATAAAATTGCATTGTCCTGATAGGTATATGTGAGATGGCCTGTCAACGTGCCTTTATTTCTCATCTTGCATGTCCAAGCCAGGCATTGAGTCTAGTTTTTCTTCCTTTATTTCTCATCTATTAATTTTTACTACTGTTTATATGTACCAAAAGTGCCATTTACAATGAAGGTAGGTGTTACTGAGAATTTTAGGTGCAATTTCTTTAAATTTCTTAAGTTTTTGCCCTAAAAGTTGAACTCTTGAGCATGCATTTCATCCTTGCCTCAGCTCTGTGATGCCCGGGCTACCTCACTTAACCCACATATATCGCGTACCCCTTGGGGTATTGCATGCCAACTATGATATATGAACACATATTACATCCTCCCGCCAAAGGTAAATACCTTATAACAAACCAAGCCTTTGGAGTTAACTCCAAGAGATACATATATAAACGTCTTCGGGGCCCACAAAAACGTCCCCATTAACCTTCACGCATCATCATGATGTGAACATCGTCCGATCTGTGGATCAAGAGATCCGATGGACATCGCAATTCTTGCACCCCCGCGTATTAACCTTTGGCCCACATAAACACACAACTTACCCTTACATTATCTTCCGTGCATCTGCAGGATGCAACCACCATCTGATCATTTGATCGGAAAATCCAACGATAATCGCAAAACTTTTCGAACAGGACCTTAATGCCCAGAAAAATTATGAAATTCACGGTTTTCAAAAATCGCCCAAGCCACGTGTCAGCCAACGACCAATATCACACTTTTTTTCCAAATTCCATTTACTGCTTTTGAGTTTTGCGAAAACCACATACAGTTTTGGAAGCCTGCTTTCACTGTTACAGGTCATGGTTCCATTCCCTCAATCATTCTTGGTTACACCTTAACTCCTTTGACTTCGCATCCTTAATAGAATCCCCACAGAGGTTTAACAACCCTTTGCGTCCATCATTGTTATTCATTCTATCCAACACCGCAACCATATATTAAAGCGATTCTTTCAACCGCGCCAAGAAGTTTCTTTTGATTTTAACTTCTCACCCATGGGTTCACTTAACCGCTCCCAGCATCATCGAATTCCATTCGATTCCATGTCCATACAGTCACACATTACTGTGATCTCAACCCAGCCTCATTTCACTGCTTACACAATATAACCAAACGTTGAGTTAAGCCCCTAGAACTTCACGATTCCATAATTACATAATAGAAATTGTAAGTTCTCTTAGAATTCCTTATTCAATACTCATTCGGTCAAGCAATTCTACTCCTCGACCTAAAAGGTCCACTGAATTCAATTCAATAGCATTGATCTAAGTTTCTTGTTCATTCCAGAATCAAATCATTACAACATAAATCCTCAACATATTCAAATTGCTTATGAATCAAAACATAGGCATTAACCCTTAAGATAGAGTTTGTCACACATTACTCATACAGCTCTCATCGAAGCTCAAGCTTACCACACAGAACTAAATCAATTAATACCAGAACAATCATTTCAATTATATACATGACTTTAATTACATAACTTCTGGTCTTCGGCCAGATCTTCAATTACAATGGCCTTCTACAACCTACTCTGCCTCCTTTGAACTACTTCTGAACTCTACTACACTCTACCTCTGAACAGGGCTGATCTCCTACGCTATCATTCATACTTACATTTGTACAGAATGGTGACCTAAATCGATTCAGGTCCCTTACAGCTTGACAAAGACTCTTGGACTTCCTAAATTTGGACTAAAACCCTCGAAAAACTGAAACTAACTATTCACCTAACTAACTCAATTAGCTTCCCTCATGTCCTCTAGTGGGCTAGAGAACATTAACAACTCCTCACTTATTTTACTCAAAACATTAACAAATACATGAGAATTAAAAGGCACGAGATCCCTCTAGACTTAAGAAAATACAAAGTATTTCTAGAGCCTAATGCCCCTGCATCACTCTGTCTGGCAGAGCAGACTAAAAATGTAATGGCATACATGTTTGTTCAAGTGAAGCCTAGCCATATAGAACTACCACCTTTATGGACTCTGCAAGAGGATTGCATTTTTTTTTGGTTGCAATTAAATTTGCATTTTGTTCATCAGGAAATACAAACTCTTATCAAATTGCAAGGTGTAATTCTAATCTAACTAAGATGGGGTAGACAACATGCCATGAACATCCAATTCAAAAGTGCTTGTTAGGGTTTAAGTAGCTTACAGTTCTTGTTCCTGACATTAGTTTTTGAAATATCAATTTGCTAAACTGTTTTAACCCAATTTTCTCTTGATTTTATGGAAATTGGGTGTTTGGATCTAGAAAATTTAATCTCTATTATTTTGGCTTCTCTCAGTATGAATACAATTTTAATATGTAAAACCCATTACAGTAAGTAATCAAGTGGTCACTAGAGAAGAAATACCCAGTTTCAATACTCATGCTCTCCTCCTTAGTATGGTAGTTCACTCAAGTCCTCCGCCTCCTACATACATCCTGACCTCTGAATCAATTAATTGCGAGACTATCATGCTGGGATAGACCATGTTCAAACTCTTTTCCAGAAGAGCAGACAAATTCATCTCCATATGGGCAGAGAGGAAGAAATTGCAGGTTTAAGGTTTAGTCACTACAAATGGAATCACTGCACTTTTGACTATTTTTCAATCCTCGCAAATGATATTGAGGAAGCAAAAGTAAGTATATTGTTGATCCATGGACACCTGTTAAGCCTTTCAGATAGTTGGAAGAAACCGATAATTTGAGAGGCTGAAGGTATACCTCTCCTATGCTTGGTGATCTCTATAATTATGACCCTATATGAGATTCAAATGATCATCTCTGGGGTCTATTATATACATTAACATAGTAGTCAAGAAAGGGTGTCGACTGTCTCACATTCTTTGGACTTCATATTTATGGATGAGAGTTTCTCATTTCAAAATCCATGGGTGGTAAAGGTGGAGGCTCTCTATGGGATCTCCATTTCACTATTTTTTGACAACACTATCCTTCTATTTCACGAATCCAAAAACAAAAGTAAATTTTGAGCTCATTCTGGGATGAACATGGTCTTCAAGTCCACCTTGAAAACAAAAAATCATGTAAGTTAGCTCTCCTTATTTTCAAGGATAGCAAGTAGAAATGGTGACATCCTAGTCTTTCCTTTGAATGCTATTATTTGGTTCATCTTTTAACTTGTTTTTGACATTTGCATCAATGTTGAATAGAGGATTGCAACATTAAAAACCTTGGAGAGATGATGTTTCCAACTTCAGTTTTAGGATATTCAAGCTAAGTTTTGGTTTCTTGAAGTCTTTTCATAATACTTTGTTACACATGACTTTCATTTTCTTCTTGCAGAATTTCTAGAATTGAATGGTTATCTTGTGGACTTTTGTAAAAAAATTTAGTTCTATTACCATGTTCAAGTGAATTTAATGTTTGTCATTATTGGAGGACAGAGATATACCATAAGAGCTCGGTTCTGTGTTGTAGCTTTTTATTAAGACTTGAATCAGTTAAACCCTTGGACCTACTGCAACCCTATATTGAGGCTTGGTTCTATTGAAGCCGCCATACTTTGGACCTCTTCATTGTAGTCTCAGGCCAGGGATATAGCTATAGGATTTTGACATATTTTATGTGGTGAACATCTATTAAAATCTCAGATTATCTCCTATTTACTGATGCTTGGATAGAACTTTCGAATTAGCTAAGTCACCTATTTACTTAAAACTAGCACATTTGGCAGATTTTTTTTTTATAAATATTTTTAACCAAGATTGAATGTTATGTACTACATATAGAAATATAGAGGGGAATGGAGTGTTTAGGTTGTATAATGTATTACTTCAGTCTTATGATTTATCAATGTTCTGTTGGAAACTAAGTTGATTGCTGGTAGAGTTCTGTTGCATTATTCTATTGTAAATTAAGCATGCATTTCATCCCATTTGGTTATTTGTCATTTCTGAATCCTGAACTCATCAACCCTTTCTATAAAACTGATAAACCCTACATAAAAAACTGATAACCCTTTCCTCATAAAAAAACTGATAACACATAAATTGTTTACAAAATATCTCAAATTTTGAGATAATGTTTCAAGGAAAAATAGGAAATATAACATAAGAAGAGGGACAACAACAAAACCTTTTGCAAGCTTTTCTCTTTTACAAGGAAATATAGAATTGATTATCTTAATCGAACTGATTTCATGATGTGCTAGTAGCATTGCTGGCATTGGATGCATCACCTCGTGGAAGATGACTTGTAGAACATTTCTTCTTTTCACTTTCAATCCTGATACTCTTTATCTTTGTTTTTCACCAATTCACTGTTGTAATTGAAAAATAACCAGCAGTAACAATTTGATTTTACTGATACACTTTGACCCTGATACACTTTGACACTGATTTTTTCACCATAAAATAACAGTAAAATATGATTTCTTCATGTGATTTTCCTGCTCTTTTACCTGTCAAATTCACATCAGATCTGTGAATTCTTACCACTGTTGAGATGTGGGGATCTTTATACTCTTTAATTTTCTATAGCTTTCATCAGATTCTGTGTACTTAGAAAATTTTGGCTTTACTATAAACATGTGCTTAATTTCATTCTCCAAAAAGAGAAAATTCTCAAAATATTGCAGTAGTACTTTGCCACTTGGAGATCCTTGTGGCAAAGGATTTTTAGCCTACTCCTTAGCATGAGCTCTAATATTCTGGTCATAGTCCTTTTGTGGCATTAATTTTCCATTCAGTGCATGTATATCTAGTAATATTGCTTCTAGCAGCAAGTCATATTTGGTCTTGAATTTGCTGATTGATATGTTCATATTATCACATTTTTCTTACATATTGTTCATAATATTTCTCTTTTTTAGGACCTTTCTGATTTCAAGGATAACCTCTGTCCTGTTAGGAATATTCATTTCTTCTAGTTCTTCCCTGTTTTTACTATTAAAAAATGATATGAACTGAACTGCTTGTGGTGGTTTGTTGCCAAGTTCCTTCTTTGTTTTATCAATTTCTGCTAAGGCAACTTGTAGTAGATCTTTTTGTTCATATATTATTTGAATAGAAAGGCATTGTGAGTGAATGCCTTCAGTGATTTTTGTACACAAATGATTCTTTATGTAGGCAACCTGTTTAGTAAGATTTACCTGCTGTTGAAGAATTTTCACTTGTTCCTGTAATCTGTCAGCCCTCTGCTCATGTCCTTTGGAAGTGATCAAAGCATCTCTTTTAGATGTTTCCAGATTTTTGATGGTTCCTTTTAAACTGAGTATTTCTTTATCTTTTATAGACATATCTTCCATGGCTTTGATTATTGCAGTTGT
Organism: Pinus albicaulis; assembly: GCA_034641835.2. Lineage (NCBI taxonomy): Eukaryota > Viridiplantae > Streptophyta > Pinopsida > Pinales > Pinaceae > Pinus > Pinus albicaulis. The sequence continues at coordinate 1,039,765,553 of CM076578.1, forward strand.
TTCCCCTATTGTGTTTATCTGTGATGTTGATGAGGAAGTGGCAGAGATATCTTTAGAAGTAATTGGCATTGCAGTTGCCAATACTCCTTGCGGTGCCAAATGTTCTGCCAATGTCGATGGAACAACTATACTTACAGTTGGGATAACTGTAGGAATGCAAAATTTCTGAGCTTTCTTCAGATTGTCATTTTCTTGCATAAGAGCTTCTATCTGAGTTTCCATATTTTTTATCTAGGCTGTCATTTTCAAAACAAGTTCCATATTTTCCTCTTTCTCTTTCTTTTCCTGAATTATTTCTTTTGTTTGAGGGTGCTCACTCTGTGGTAATTTAAGCTGCTTTCTTAAGGCTGTAATATCATCATTTTTCTGTCTTATTAACTTCTTGGCAGCTTCAGTATTAGAAGGATCTACTCCAGACTCAATGACCAAATATTCTAAGGATTTTATTCTCAAATCCTTGGCATGTAAATATGTTTTATCCAACTTCATTTGAGTTTTCAAGTTGGATACAGTCTTTTGGAGCATAGTGGCACTCATTGTTTTGCTTACTACTTTTGAATATAACATTTCTAATGCACTTCTGTGAAATTCTATTTGATCCAGCTCATGGATAGTATCAGCATTTACTGCAAATTCTGTCTTTTTGTAGTCTGAAGCTGATTTTGGATGTGCTACCACTGGTTGGAGAAAAGACATGATCATTTGGTTGGTTGAGTAATCAAATGTAGTTACTAATCTGTCCTTATCTCTTGGTTTTTCCTTGAGAAGTTTAGAATAAAATTCATCTTTGATTTCTTCATTTTTCTCTCTGATTAGCTTGAACCTCTTCTGAATATCAGAATCATTTTCTTCAATTTTTTTAGAAGAAGAAGAGGGGGCTTCTGTATCCATTTCCATTTCAACCATCTCCTTGCCTTTACCCTGTGCTTGTACCCGTTTACTTTGAATCTCTCTGAGTGTCTCATTCACAATGATGTTGGCTTCATCATTTGTCTGCTGCTGATTAGTGTCATCCACATCTATTATTTCTTTTGTTTCTAAAGTAGTCATTTTGGCCTTTTTGCTGTATACTGTTTTGAATTTGTTTTCAATGATTGTTTCAGCCAAATATCCTTCTTCTTTCCTTGGTCTTTTGTTTGATACTTCTGCTGGTTGATTCACTGTAACCACCTGTACATTATTCAAATTGTCTGTTTTCTTATCCTAATCATCATTAATTAAGGTATTGGTGACCCATTCCAACTGATTGGAAAATTTTTCATAAAGTGGCTTAGATTCATGGAGAAATGTGGGAAATTTGCTTTTAATTCTGAGATTGCTTATAATACCCTGAGGGTCATAGTTCCAAAAAAACCTTTCCTGAAACTTGAATGTTGATAGCTTGTTTGATACTTCCTTTAAGGCATCTCTGCTTTTTACAATGAAAGAACCAATTTGAATTCTTAATTTAAATTGTGCCTTCTTTATAGATGCTATGAAATTTACTGCTTCAGCATTCAAAATCTGCCTTATATACTCTAGAGCAAAAATCCTTGTAGTCACAAATCTAGGTAATTTATATGGAGCCAAGAGTGCACCATATATTCTGATCTCTGTATGATTTTTGTATAAATACCAATCACCCACTTTACAGTTTTCAGACAACTGTAAAATCCTTTTGATATCTTCATTTATTCTTGGTGGTTCTAGTTTATCCAACAAACTGATAGTAGGTCTGATAAATAGGTCATTGAAATCACTATAATTGTACTCACTACTATTATTTCTCAGAAGAGAGGTCAAAAATATTAATGACAGTGGTTTGACTTCCATATCCATTTCCTATACTGCAAAGGGAAATTTATCTGCTTGAAAGAACAAGAAGAGATGTAACATATATGAAGTATATCTGAACACTCCTTCATCAGGCAATTTTATCAGCTGATAATTAATATTGTCAGCAATAAATTTGGAAAAGTCAAAAATCAAGTCTGGTTGTTGTCCAGGAGACAAAGTGGAAAGGAAACCTAAGACAGAGGCATCTATGAATTCATCATTAACATAACCCAAAATAAATGACAGCATAGAAATGACCTGTCTGGAGCCTTCTGGAAAATCCAAGGTATCATAAGGAGGGTTCACCTTAGGAAGATCGACATGATTGGACATGAAATTCTGGAGAATTTGGAACTTTCTAGGGAAATATAGGTCTAAATACATCTGGGTTAAGTCTTCAATTGACAATGACATTGATTGTGTATTATGGCTTAACTGGAGCATGTCATTGATTGATTCAGCAGTTATAAAAAATAAGACTTCACCATATTTATTAGCCATGCACCTTTTATCAGGAATATAATGCATTTGACACAACCTTATGAAATCTTGAGCAGGATGGGTGATGGGAACCACATACTTAGGCAAATTAGACTCCCATACAGGTATATCATTGGATTCTTTCTTTTCAAATTTCTCTTGACACCAGTTATGCACTTCTAGAAGATCAAATTCATGAATGGCATCTACAATTCTGTAATCTAAGTCAATCAAAGGATTGCTTTCTTTAGTGGTAACAAGAGGTTGCAGAGGTCTAACTATTTCAGTAGAATCAACAGTTAAAACAGGAGTAGGTTTATCAATTCTAGGAGGTTTGGGATTTTGAAGCTTTCTGGAGGCAGGCTTCTGGGATTTAGGACCTCCTGTTTTGGGAGTTACTTGTTTTTTGGTCATTTTAAATGAACAGATCAAGATTAAACAGTTTTCTACGTTCTTTTTTTTAGATACTTGGGTCAATTGAAGAATTTTTCTAGCAATTTGAGACTCTGGGTAGGGTTTTAAGAAGACAAATAGGTTTAATGTATGCAGAAGTTCTTCTAGATCAAATTCAGTAGTGAAAATGCTCTTAGAATGGATAAAAACCTACTAAAATGGAAAATGTGGATTCTGGAGAAATTTTGACAGGGTTTCCCCTGTATTTTGAAGGTTTATAAAAATTCCCAGATGGCTACTTCAACTCATTTTAGGCAATGATAGTCTAATTAGCTTAATTTTCTTTGAAATTGAAGATTTTATAGATTGATTTTGATGGAAAATACCTGTAAATGGTATAATTGTAGTTGATGAAGTTTCTAAACTTGCAACAATATTCAATTTGGTTGAATTTGATGGGAAGAGGTCGTGGAACTTCTCTGGGAGTGAATTTCAGAGGGAAAGGCTATTTATATGTCAATTGATTTGCAGATGGCTCGAAAAGGGTGTCGGGAGGCTTCACAAAGGGATTACAGTGTTTAATATGGAAACTGGGCGAAATACAAAGGAAAAAATGAAAAACTAAGTCATAAAACCTTAAGTTATATCACCTTTTAATGTCATTTATTGCAGTTGGGGCGGGAGCGGTTTGTGTGTTTAAAGGAGATACCATAAATAGTTTTCGCATCGATTTTGAGTGGTAACTGGTTTTTCCCTTTTGGAATGTGATCAAATGAAAGGAGGACACGTAGCATGGGGCAGTTTCACAAAAATCCTTTTTTTCGCAAAATTTTTGGGAAACTTCATTCAATTACTTTAGAAATTTGAAAATGAATGTGCATCGTCCGATCTGTCAGAGCGGAGCGAACGGTCAAGATTTGATGTAAAGTTGTGGGGTAAATACAGCGGGACCGGGGCTTTGATTTGTACCGTCGATTTAACAAGGGGATATCAACGGATGAAATTTGATCCGATAGAAAATGGTGGGGACGGGGAAAAGGGCTTATCGAGTTTACTTATGACCATCAGATTAAAAGGAGAAGGATGATTAGACGGTTAGAATGGAGTCCAATGGTGCTGAGGGATTTATGAAGTTTAATGTATAAGTAAAGTGATCGGGAGGGGTATAAAGGATTTCACCCAAGGTTATAACTGTGGTGATGAATATATATCGGGAAAGTAAAAAAGCTTAAGGTTTTAACCTTGGGTTAAGAGAGTCGGGAAAATGAAAGGATGATTTTATTTGAAGTTTAGTTTAAATTAAACTTCGGGGATTATATTTTTGTTTTAAACATATATTTAAATATGTTTAATGATTTTTTTTAATATAATTTTATTATATAGTAATTAAATCAAAATGATTTACTTACCATAGGGGCGAGATTTAATATAAAGATATATTTTAGCCAAAGGGGTTGTAATGTGGGTGTTTTCTTTAAACATGTGGGGATTAAATAACTTTGGCTAAAGTTATAATAAATGGGTTTTTGGGGCTATTATATAAAGGGAGTTATATACAATAGGAAAATGTTACTTCTATAGGGAGTTAATATATAAGTTAAAGTTAATATGAAAATAGGACAAGGTATACTCAAAATACATAAACATAACAAGTAAAGTGAAGTTTAAAAGAAAATTTACATTAATCTTATGACTTTAAATTATGATATAATGTAATTTTGGGGGTTTAATGTTCTTATGTGATGATGGAAATTAGTCAAATGGAAATTATAATGCCTTTAAGTAAAAATTAGGTTTTACTTATGATTATTCAGGGGGATGAATGCATGAAATGGAATAAATATGTGAGTTTAGGGATTAATATAGACATTTTACACTTTCAATTGATTAGTCATAGATATATTGTTTTTTCATTTATCTGAATTATGACCTTTGTCTGCAGAACCGACCAGCAAAACTTATTGCCAAATTTCTTGATGAGAAACTTCGATCTGGTAACAAAGGTACTTCAGAGGAGGAGTTGGAGAATACACTGGATAGAGTTCTCATTTTGTTCAGGTTTATTCAAGTAAGGGACCAACTGATATTCATTTATAAAAGTCTTATATACTAATTAACCCCAACAAATGAGATGTACTAATAGCTTAACATTGCTTCATGTATGCACTATGGTAGAAGTTAAAAGTAGTATGAGACCCAAATGTACATCTTCAACCATTAGAATTGGAGCTTAACAAATATTGTGCATCAATTCGAGCAGCATATGCACAAGACGGGGCACCAATAACAAGGTTTCCCCAAAAGTTCAATTATCTATGCAAAACAAAGAGTTATTGGAAGTTTCATTTTAGCTATCTTGTGTATGTGATGGATAGATAAAATTGTTATGAGCTAGCTATTGAACTACACTTGGATTTCTCCATAAATATAAGGGTTTCATGTAACCATATGAAAGCCCTTCTATTGTTTTTTTTTAATCTTATCCATTGTATCTTTGAAAGTTTTTAAGGTATCCTTGGGGAATTTCATGTGGATTTGCAATAAATCTTAGGGGTGCATATCATGCAACAACTAGATCATTTGAATTTTGAGCGGCCTTTATATTATGTGGAATAATTGGTTTTTTATTTACTATTGGGCCTGTTACGTCCAATGGATTTTTTATATATTTAATATCTCCTTCTTCAAATGATTTGGAATAAACAAAATAAGAATATTTTTTAAATTCAATTTGAGTCTTTGAATAAAAAAAATAAATAAATAATCTTTCATAACTTCAAAATTTTCAAGTAAAGTCGTTGTTTTTAGAGTAGTACATTTTTTCAACAAATATAAATGCCTTTGAAGATTATTCTTGGGTTTCATATAGTCCTCAAGCCCAGTTATCATTCGAAACTCATGCACTTATATGTAATTCAACAATGTTATATGAAAGCTTTGCACTGTATTCAAATATTACCATATATAACATTCACGCATATATGGCCCGATTTGACTTGAGGGTTAACACCGCCAACGAAACCTTGGGCCCACAGTTCGGTTAACATACCGTACGCATCCGATGGTTGAAATATTATCGCTTCACTCCGATGATCGAACGAGCATAAGTGCAAATCACATTTTTTTGTGGTCTGAGCGTTAACACTCAAAATTTACGTGAAATTTGCGGTTTTCCGAAACCACCCTTGGCTTACGTGTCAAGCGCAGGAATATATCGCGTTTTTTTCTTGAATACAACTTACTACTTTTCAACGACGTGAAAACCGCTTGCCCTTGCACGCCGGCTTTACTGTTCACCTCTTGGTTTTGTTCCGCTTTACTTACTCAAGATTCCGCCAGCACTTCAACACATCACTTAACATGGTTCCTCCTCGCAATTCTAATGCCATAGCTTTACTATGCTGTTGCTCTGTCCTGCTTTCCAGTGGCTCACAGTTCCACTATGATTTGTCCAATATGCCGCTCTATAGTTAAACCATTCCTCAACTGATATTCGCAGCACCAACTCTTGTATTGTATGCCACTTTTATTCTAATACAGTTCAAGGTTCCAACAGGATTTGATTAAACCTATGCACAGAAACTCATTCTGTGCATCTCCCATACATATGTATCTTGAATTAAATCAATATGTTGACAGTGGCTCTTAGCACAGGTAATCGCCCTAGTCCTGCCACGCTCCCATCAAAAAATATACTGGCAGACTCTTTACCAAATCATAGAGTTTCTTCCTCGACACGAGAGATGTCCTCTATCTATAATGAATTTTGTCACACGGGCCAGATTCTCAATAATCAACCACAATTGCCCTTTTCCTACCAGAAGTGTGTAGAAATGCCATAACCTCCCATATATCATAAATTCATTTACATAGTTAGCTACAGAGGTCCAAACATTCTTACATATACTATATATACATCAATTCCTCAACATAGGAATCCAACCATTCAAGAATTAAGCAATGCACACATAAGACCAACAAGAATGCACACCTAAGACTAAACATGTTCTTCATACAAAAGAAATTTGTTACAGTCTTCTGGTCCTCAGCCAGATCTTCAAAGTTAATGGCCTTCTATTCTCCTATTCGGCCTCTCTGGCTCTCTAACACTATGCAGCTCGGTGAGCTTGTAATTGAAACTTGTTTATCTCTCCAAACCTTCTTACAAATCAAATTTTCAAGATCTAAAATTGCTAGAGTGCACTATCAATAAATATTTATAATTCTTCCTTCCCAAAGCCATCTTTCTAGTGGATATCACCTAGTGAATGATTTTAACCTTATTCCTTCTCTTGTTTACTAGTAAGAAGGAAATAATCATCTCCCCGAAATTAAAATTGGAAGAATAAGTGTCAATGTTTGAGACTTCAAAAAATGGTGAATATTTTTGTCCGATATTTGAATATATACTATTTGTAAAGAAACTGAATTGTCACTTAAATTTTCTTGGAAAGAAACTGAAGCAATCAAAATTGATTTTGATGACAAACATGAACCTTTATTTGAGATAACAAAGATTCCATATTCATAGACATCACCAGCTTGGTAAATATTTTTTTTTTCAAATTTAACACGCCATCGGTATACCGACGCTTTATAAGCATCGGTCTTGCGACGCCTTATGCGCGTCGGTCTTGTGATGTTCAATTGTTCGTCGGTATTGCGACACTACTTTCTGGCGTCGGTCTTGTGACACTCTTGCAATGCATCGATATTGCGACACTCTGACACAACGTTTGGAAACATCGGAAAATGTGTCGGTATTGTGACATTTTGGAAAAGCGTCTGAATTGCGACGTATTGGCGAACCACGTTTTGTTTGGCATTGAAATATTGCTCTTCTGAGTGTTGCAATGCGTCGATATTGTGACACTCCGGTAGAGAGTCGGTCTTGCGACAGTTTAGTAAGCTTCGGTCTTGCGACGTCTTATGCACGTCAGTCTTGCGACGTTCAATTGTTCATCGGTATTGCAACACTTCTTCCTGGCGTCGGTCTTGCGATGCTTTTGCAATGCGTCGATATTGCGACATTCCGGCACAACGTTTGGAAAAATCAGAAAATGTGTCGGTATTGCGATACTTTGGAAAAGCATCGGAATTGCGACGTGCTGGCGAACCACGTTTTGTCCAGCCTCGAACTGTCGCTCTTGCGACGACTATGTGTTGGAATAGCGACGAAGTGGCCATCGGAAATTGGGCCAAATTTTCTAGTGGTGTATTCCATGCTTGGTCATCATTACAACCATATCATTGTAGTTTCCCTTCACATTTTCCTTTCTTAATTTAACCTTCATCTATTCAAGCCAAATCACTTACCTTTCCATCCTTGTGAGCTGCTCTATTGATTGCCACTGTTCTTTTTTTAGTTTTGGGTCTAGCTACTATCATAAGTGAGTTTCCAACTCTTTCATCAAGAAATTTTCTATCACATACCATATTTTGTAGGTGTCAAGAGTTCAAACATGGCAGTGCTATTTTGGAGAATATGGCTACACATAAGAAGACCAACAAGATAGTTTCAATAGTTGGATATGAGCCTATGGACCTTAAATTGGTCATGGAGGATCCAAGATTTACGAAGGCCTTTACCAATGCTGGCTGCATGAGATTATGTCAAAATATGCAAGGGTACCATGCTCAAGTATCCAAATATTTTCCTATAAATTTTGTTGGCATAGCCTCAAAAGTTGGCATACTGAGTTTTACAGGTTCCCCTGAAACTATTTCTCAAGCAACAAAAATTCCTAGGTCAAGGGAAGAATGGTTCAAAGCCACCGAGTTTAAACTACAGAATTGTGATGAGTTCTTAAAGAAAGAGCATGTAGGGGTGGATATGACTTCAGGTATACCTAAAAGTTGTCTTACGAAGAATTATTCAAAGTTATTGCTGGTAATCCAGAAATATTTCACATGTGAGGGAAGATTCCACATGATATACCAGTATCATTTCAGGATTTTTCTCCACTTTACACGTAAATAGGTCTTAGATCTTCCATTCTTCCTTTTCAGAAGCTTGGGTAAGACGTTTGATAAATTTCAAGCCAGGGCTGAGAGTAGTGAGACATCTATATTTCATCATGGCTTAATTAAGTGGCTGATAGTGGAGGAATTGAAACAATTGAATAGGGATTCGGCTAAATTTTTGTTTTTAAGTGGTTATGATGTCAATGTGCTTACTCCAAAGAAAAAACCCAAGCCAAATACAAACACTCCCAAAAAGGATAAAGAGCCCATAGCTGAAGAAAAAGTTGAACCTAAAGAAGAAATACAGCCTATAGCAGAACCCATGGAGATGGAAATTGAACATTTGCAGGAAACAATGGCACCCTAACCAACATCTACAAGCAGCAAGCCAAAACATGAAACAAGAACTTATAGGAGAATTACGAGGAGTCAGACAGAAGGAAAGGGTAAAATTGAAGACATTCTGCAAGCTATTGACATTGAATAAACCCTTATGGTTAAACATGTGGAGATAAAAGGAACCAAAATGAAGAAAAAGGGTCTCACTGCCAAAAATCTTGATTTCTCCAGTGAGGACTCTGGTTATGTCTTCAATCCTAGACATTTTTTTACTAGGTCACAACTCTCCAAAGGTGGTAGGTCTGATAAGGATCATGAGGAGGAAGAAAAGAAGAAACAACCCATGGTGGAAGAGATTATTGAATTGTCCCCTACTGAAGCAGAAATCACCAAGTCACAGAAAGGTAAAGAGAAAATTCTAGAGAAATATGAAGTGGACCTCCTTAAAGAGACACTTAAGAAGCAAGAGATGAGGTCTTAGAGAACAAGCTAGAGCTGGAAGATTTCAAATAGGAAAGAAAGGAGCTGTCAGATTTTAAGAAAGAAGTCAGCAAGAAAATCAATTTTTATGATGAGGTGGCTGAAAGGTCTAAGAAAATTCTTAAAAGAACACTACCTTTGCATATAATGATGAAGCACACCATGAGGAGGAATAGGTGGCTGCAGGAAAAGAGGAGAAAGCTTCAAAATCAAGTTAAAGAGCTGGAAATTCAAATGGAAATGGTGCAGACAAAGCTAAAGAAGAAAGGTTTGAAAATGATAGTGGTAGATGAACCTGCTGAGGGTGAAATTGCTGCTTCTTGAGGAGGGTAAGATGTGTTTTGAACCAATTTTGTCTTATGATGCTTCATATCATCATTTCAAACAACCATGGATAGTTTTTGGAGGTGAAAATTGAAAATTTCAGAATCTGCAATCTATCAGGAAAGTTCGTAGCGTACTCCAGGCTTAAAGCCAAGTTTTCACTACGAACTTGCTGAAGATTAATTTATGCAATAATTTCAAAAAAAATTCATAAAAGGAGTAACTAAATGCATGTATTTAATTTTTTTGGCTTAGTGAAGACCCTCCAATGAGCAGAGAAATAAAAAAAATTGCAGAAGTGTCCAAGTGAAGAATGCTACACACTCTTCGCTACAGACTTGCCTAAAGATCTTTGTTTTTGAAATGAGGGAGAATTTTACTTTTTTTGAAGTATTTAATGTATTTTTGAAGCACATTAGTCATTTCTATATGTCAAAATATATCAGTGGGGACTATGGTTGATGAGAACACTCAACAAGGAAGGTGATTGGGCTACCAGCTCATCAATTTTGGACACATCAGCAAGTATAACAACACATCCTCAAAATCTGAGAAGCAGACCCTAGATTTCAGTGTGGTTGTTTATCATTTAGTGATGGTCATTTCCACCTCAAGAAAATCTATCTTTTTCAATAAATATCATCATGTATGGAGCATTTAAAGGTTGTTAGTGAAATAAAGGGTGTTAGAGTCCTATTAGGTTTTAAACTCTTGAAAACTGAAATATCTCTATATTCATTCCTTGTAATATGTTCTGTAAGCACTAGAATCAACACTTGGATTGTGACAAGTGCCTGACCAAACACATATTAAGCTCAAGGGATTTTCTTATAATTTGATTGAGTTTTTTGAGAAGTGGTTGAAACTCACACACACTGAAAGGGTTTTTGAGTAGATAATAATCTCTCACACATATGAGGGCACTGGTGCATGATGTGGTAGCAAGGTTGAGTTTGTAGCTTGATGGTTAGAAGAATGGAAGATAAACAATGGATATGTAAAACAAAATCCCACTGCTAAGAGGCAAGGGTGACACAAATTCTAGATCTGAGATGTATAGTGAAAGAATGCTTTTAAAAGACTAACAAGAATCTCACTTTACATTTAAGAAACCATTTACAAGGAATGCTTCCAACTAACATGATCTCATGAATCAAGAATTCCTGATAAGTCAAGACTAACAAAAAAAATTTAATCATGCATGCTAGATCAAAAGACTTATAAGAACATGAAACATGATTTAATTCAACCTCAATGAATGCTTATGAACAATATTCAATTAATATTGAATCAAGAAAGCTTGAAACAAGAATTACAAAAATAGATCAATATGTCTAAGAGGTTCACAAGACTAATAAAAGCATGAGATAGAACTTTCATAATAAATTTGGAAAGATAGATAAGATATGTAAAAGCAGAAAGGGAAACAATACACACATCACATAATTTGTGAGTCCTCAAGAGTGCATCTCGATATATTATAAACTAAAAATATACAACACAATATACAATAAGATGAGCAACCAACCAATACCTTTCTTCCTTTCTTTACATATCATATATACAAAAAGGATTTCTGTTAAAGCCTCCACAAAAAGTGCAATTATGTTTTAGAGACTTTATTACAATCCTCTACAGATAGTAGAGCTTATCTTAAACATAACAAAAAGTAGACTGAAATATAAATGAAGATAGAACATAATAGTATGGAGTTCGAAATGGCTGAATTGAGGTGGCTGGGTGCTACTTGTTTTCTGAAAAAAATGCCTCCACAAAAAGTGCAACAGTCAACTGAAAAAGAGACCTAGACCTTTATCTGTAAAAGTGTAGGAATAACCAACTGAAATTGACATCTGGAAGATAGCTTGAATGGATGACAATTGGAAAAAGACCATTACTATTGAGGTTGAATTTACTTTATCACCACTTAGTGTCATTATTTTGAAACCTGAACCAAAAGGCAACCTTTTCACCTTCTTATACAAATTCCGAAAATAATAGCTACTTTCTGGGTTGCTTGTAAAACCAGATTTTCTGGAAAAGGTAGCTATTATGGAAAATTTTGTAGATAAGCCATAATGATATGATTCTTTAGATTTTTATTTTTTTATACATTCAATTAAATATATGGTATAGAAGCAAAAATCCTAATAACTTTTACCTTAGTGACCCTCTTATTTGGCTTTCTCTTTTGTACTTGCTTTTTCTTCTGAGCCTTCTTCTTTGCTTTGGTTGAAGAACTGATAGATGAATACAACTGAGATATAGTTGGTTCTTCTGCTATAGTGGTATTTGAAAATTTTCTAAACAAGGAACAACAACCCTCCACGAAGCCCTAATTGATGGCACAAGGTAACAATTTTTTGTTGTTGGAGGATAAGAAACTGTTTGTTGTAGCTTTCATGAGGGTAAATGGAAACTGAGATCTACATGTCCTAAATCATGGTGAGAGGGAGCGACACGAAATAAAAATGATTTAAATTTTGCTACCAACTCATTCCATCAAAAATTTCACTCCATCAGATTATTAACTAATAGCTTACTCGTACGTCATCCTTGATATATTTCACTTTAGTGAGTAACATTAGATTTGACTAGCCTTAGCAAATAAAATATCCAACTCCTTTTAATAAATCCTCCAATTAGAAATAGCCACCTTTCATCAACGTAATACCTCTTGTTTTAGCAGACCTTCAATATTCAGAGAGCAGTATCTTTTCACCTAAGTAATGCCTCTTTTATCTCCTTGTACAAATTTTGTAGGAAATAGCTACTTACTGGGTTTGCTTATAAAACCAGATTTTTTGAAGATAATAGTCTCGTTTCTAGAAATGGTAGCTATTCTTGTGTTATTCCTAAAACAATTGATGACTCTGACATTTTGTCTTTAACCTTGGATAGAGATATCATGGTGAATGAATAAGACTTCTCAAGCTAAACCCATGACCTTAACTACTCAAAGCATTTAAAAGACTTATTAAAAGAAAATTTACCCTAATAGCTCTATGACACAAACAAACTATTGGACTCAAAATTATTTTGGATTTTGGTTAAAAAATGATAAAAACTAATACATTTTAACCCTCTAGAGCCTTCAACCATAGGTTACGATAAAATAGAGGATAAAAGACACAACATACAATGATGACCATACTTTGAAATTTTTTGAAAAATTGTAGTGCTAACATGTTCCTTGTTGTATAAGGTGTCTTTGGCAGTATTCGAAGGTCTAGCCCAACTGAAAGAATACATCTAAAGGTGTCCAATTCTATAATAGGCATATGATAAGATTAGAGAGGGTTGATTGATGTTATGCCATATGCTACTTTTGTAATATTTTTCAGTCAGTAATATACAGTTGCAGAAAGCTTCTATCAGACCTGAGATTCATCATGTACTCTTATGTGTGTTTACCTTATCCACCTTTTTAATGTTTATTTAGTTTTGTTTTTCTGTAATCACTTGGAATTCATGGTTAAACATGCTCCAACTTACTTTATGCATATAGTTTATGGTTCAAGTTATGTTTTGTTGAGAGTACACATGCCTCAACTTCCATGACAGATGTTTTCCATGTAATTTAGTTCCACTCTAACTCCATACCCAATGGTTTCCATTTATTTACATCCTTCACCTACATAAAAAAAAAATTCAAAAAACATTCAAGAGTTAGTCATCTTTGTTCCAAACATTTTCTATTGAATATCGTACATTTTCTTGAGAGAGCCTTCTCAGGTTGGGAAGGCTAAGTTCCAACCAAAAGTTGTTTGAAAAAGTTACTCTAAACTGACCGTTGAGCAGCCCATCGGCTTCATTTTAGTGATAACATTTTGGTGTGTCTTCCGGGAGTTTAAATATATATTTTACCGAAAATCCGTGTTCAAGAAGAAATAATGAACTCTTGAAGGTAGCAGGAGATCAGAAATAATTCAAAGGTTGTACTTCTACCTTGGCGACTCCATTCTTAAAGAATTCAGAAATTGAAAGCTTCATGGTGACTCCACTACTTGAATATCAGTAGCTTGATGCAGTTCCAAGATGATTTCTACTGCAAAAATAAATCCCATGTATGCTCCTATGGATCAGTCTCACATCTAGGTTTTCCAAATCGTATGCCTCATGTTGATTGGTCAACCCATATTTCCATTTCCAAAGATGAAAAGAAAGATAATGTTGTTCTGCATTTGATTAAATTACACATACATGTATGTAGACTGAGGGTTGAGTTTCTTGAATATTGTCTCATGAAGATGTTTATGGTTACCGTAGAAGACAAAGCTAGAGTATGGTATGAAGGGTTGATATCAGGAAGCTTGTATTATCTTAAATATTTCCATAGAATATTTTATTAACATTATGGGAAGTCTCATCCTTTATCATCACTTTTTCAAGATTGTTGCAATCTTTGGAAAGGTTTCATTCAATATATTAAAAACATTCATGATGATGCTGAATGGATGGATGATGAGGAGATATTAGAGGCACTTTATGAATTTTCTTCACAAGCTAGATGTTATGATGATCAAGAAATTTTCTAGCAAGAAGATGTCTCTTCTTTTCTTGAAGATAAAATAGATCAGCAATTTGACAACCAAGTTATATCCCATGAAATTTGTGAAAATTTGAAGCAACTTTCCCAATATTTAGATGATAAAGAGGAACATGAAAATGGGTAGGAGCAAGTAAAATCTTATGTGAAACATGTTTCTTTTCATCATGATGAGGAGGTTGATTCCTTGAGTATGCTTGAAGGCTGTCATGAAGAAGCACCAATAGAAAATAATCAACAACCTTTTTATCTACAAGTTGTTGTCCTAGAATTTATTGTTGCACATTTAAATGATCAAAAATAACTGTCTGTGCATAATGCTATGATTGCTCCTATTGAATATTTTTAGGAACATTCAAAGTCTTGTCCTGAAAATGATGTTACAAATCAAGGTATGAAATAGGGATGGTTGTAGCTGTAAATGAAAAAGATGTTTATTTTTCTGTTGGTCTTCAAAATGAGCTTATATTTCATGATTTTGAAGATACTTTGGCCAATCATTTACAACCATCAAGAAAAGTTCTTTTCAAAGCAGTTTTGGATCATGGGGGTTTTTTCAAATGGAAGTTTGAGTTGCCATATTTAAGGTTTATCTTTCTTTTTGAAGAAATTATGAGAATTTTTTTGTTGAATAACCATCTAATTGATTGGTTATATTGGAATTTTCATGTCATTTGAATCCAACATTTGATTTACAACTGTTAGAGTAGGTTTCCATGTACAAAAATAAGCTCATAGGAATGAGAAAGTTTGGTTTTCAGTTTTCAGTTTCATTATCAGTTTGTAAAGATTTAGTTTTTAGCTTGGATTGTATTTTTCATCAAGCTTGATCTCGAGGAGAAGGCCATAAGAGCTTGAGGAAGGTTTCATCAAATTCAGAATTTTTAGCTTTTCCAAAAAAGGCATTGGAGCTGCTAGTTCTTTGTAGCACCATAGGGGTGCATCATCCCCAGTGGCGCCACTATTATCATTAATAATAATTAGGTTGGTTAGGAGTGTCATTTTTAGTTAGGTCAAGTTGTTTTGGTCAAATAAATTCATGAAAATTGATCAAATTTCATGATTGGTGTATAGTTTTAAAGGGTTTAAGTGCTTATAAGACATGTGTTTAAAGTATTGTCATAGGTAAATTTAAAAAATCCGAATGCATTAGGTTAAATAAGTCATTTTGGAAAATTTTCACTTTTTACCTGAGTCTGCAGTGATTTCTGTGCAAAACAAGTTGTTTTCGCAATGGACTCACCTGACAGTTCCGTAGCGAATCTATCATCTTTCTAACGGAATTTTCTACGAACTCCTGTTTTTCTACAACTGGTAAGGGAATTGATGAGTTGTTAGTTTTTTAGTGGTTAGGGGTCATTTTTCCATCACATGCTTACCTGTTATGAGTAATTATTCAATGTATGCCATGCTTGGTCATCATTACAACCATATCATTCCGATTTCCCTTCACATTTTCCTTTCTTAATTTAACCTTCATCTATTCGAGCTAAATCACTTACCTTTCCATCCTTGTGAGCTGCTTGAATGATTGCTACCATTCTCTATTTAGTTTTGGGTCTAGTTGCTTTCATAGTTGAGTTTCCAGCTCTGTCAATAAGCAACTTGCTGTCACATACCATCTTTTGCAGGTGTCAAGAGTTCAAACAAGGAAAAATTGTTTTGGAGGATATGGCTGCACATAAGAATACCAAAAAGGGAGGTTCAGTAGTTAGATATGAGCCTATGGACCTTAAATTGGTCATGGAGGATCCAATTTTTGTAAAGGCCTTCACTAATGCTGGCTCCATGAGTTTATGTCAAAAGATGTAGGGGTACCATGCTCAAGTATCCAAAGATTTTACTATAAATTTTGTTGGCACAACCTAAAATGTTGGCATACTGAGTTTTACAGTTTCCCCTTAAACTATTGGTCAAGCAACATAAATTCCTAAGTCAAGGGAAGAATGGTTTAAAGCCACCAAGTTTAAACTGCAGAATTGTGATGAGTTCTTGAAGCAAGAGCATGTATACCTAGAAGATGTCTTAAGGAGAATTATTCAAAGTTATTCCTGGTAATCTAGAAATATTTCACATGTGAGGGAAGATTCCACACGATATACCAGTATCATTTCAGGATTTTTCTCCACTTTATAGGTAAACAACTCTTAGATCTTCCATTCTTCCTTTTCATAAGCTTAGGTAAGATGTATGATAACGTTCAAGGCAGACCTGAGAGTAGTGAGACATTTATATTTCATCATGACTTGATTAAGTTGTTGGTAATGGAGGAATTGAAAAAATTTAATAGGGATTGGGCTACCTTTGTTTTTTTAAGTGGTTTTGATGTGTATGTGCTTACTCCAAATAAAACACCCAATCCAAATACAAGCACTCCCAAAAAGGATAAAGAGCCCATAGCTGAAGCAGAAGTTGAACCTGATACAACCTGTAGTAGAACCCATGGATATGGGAATTAAACATTTGTAGGAAAAAATGGCACCCCAACCAACATCTACAAGCAGCAAGACAAAATATGACACAAGAACTTATAGGAGAATTACTAGGAGTCAGAGAGAAGGAAAGGGTAAACTTGAAGACATTTTGCAGGCTATTGAAATTCAAGAAACCTCTATGGTTAAACCTGTGGAGATAAAAGGAACCAAAATGAAGAAAAAGGGTCTCACTGCCAAAAATCTTGATTTCTCCAATGAGGAATCTGGTTATGTCTTCAAGCCTAGAAAAACCTTTACTAGTTCAAAAGTCTCCAAAGGTGGTAGGTATGATAAGGAGTATGAAGAGGTAGAAAAGTGGAAACAACGCATGGTGGAAGAGATTATTGAATTGTCCCATACTGAAGTAGAAATCACCAAGTCACAAAAAGGTAAAGAGAAAATTCTAGAGAAATCTGAAGTGGGCCTCATTAAATAGAAACTTAAAGAAGCAAGATATGATGTCTTAGAGACTAATATGGAGCTAGAATTTTTCAACCAGGAAAGAAAGGAGCTGTCAGATTTTAAGAAAGAAGTCAACAAGAAAATCAATTTTTATGATGAGGTGGCTGAAAGGTCTAAGAAAATGCTTAAAATAACACTACCTTTGGATATAATGATGAAGCACACCATGAGGAGGAATAGGTGGCTGCAAGAAGAGAAGATAAAGCTTCAAAATCAGGTTAAAGATCTGGAAATTCAAATGGGAATGGTGCAAACAAAGCTAAAGAAGAAAGGTTTGAAAATGATAGTGGTAGATGAACCTACTAAGGGTGAAACTGCTTCTTCTTGAGGGTAAGATGCGTTTTCAACCAATTTTTCCTCATTATTCTTCATATCATCATTTCACACAACCATGGATAATTTTTGGAGGTGAAAATTGAAAATTTCAAAATCTGCAATCTATCAGGCAAGTTCATAGCGTGCTCCAGGCTTAACGCCGAGTTTTCACTACGAACTCGCTGAAGATTACTTTATGCAATAATTTCCAAAATTTGCATACAATGAGTAACTAGAGGCATGTATTTTAAGTGTTTTGGCTTAGTGAAGACCCTCTAATAAGCAGAGAAATAAAAAAAATTGCAGAAGTGTCCAAGTGAAGAATGTTACAGACTCTTCGCTATGGACTTGCCTAAGGACCTCTGTTTTTGTAGAGAGGGAAAATTTTGATGTTTTTGAAGTATTTAATGTAATTTTGAAGCACATAATCATTTGGATATGTCAAAATATATCAGTGGATCCTATGATTTATAATAACACTCAGCAAGGACAGTGATTGGGATGCCAGCTCATTAATTTTGGACACATCATTAAGTATAACAACACATCCTCAAAATACGAGAAGAAAACTGTTATAGGAAAATTTGGGCATCATCCCTAAGACCAATATGAACATGGTCTATCATGCCCTAATTCAATACAGACAAGGTCTATCATCCCCTAATTCAGTTGCTACATGCCCTAGAGAAGTCATTCCACTAATGGCTTTAATTCAGAGAGTTTCAATGTTTGAAGTATAGTTAAAATGACCCATTGACTCATCAAATCTCCTATGAATGGGACTAAGTGCATTGCAAAGAACTTACCCCCATGCAATGTTTCTCTGCAAAGCACTTCCCGACACTTAAGGGAGTTGCTCTCCTGGGAGCGAAATCATCATTGTTCCAGGAATCTCCACATGTCTAGTGCCTTCTAGAAGAGATCATAGGTGTCATAATTCGATAAATGTGTTCATACATCACCATTGAACCTAGAAACATGTATCATCTATTATTATAAATCCATTCAATATTTATTGAGAAACTATCTACAATTTCCCTATAAATTGAGCACTCATCTAAGTGCAAGGGAGGAAGAAATTTATGTAGTGTTACGCTGTTGGATTCTCAATTATTGGAGAGCTAAAGTACTGTTATGATGCTGAGATGGTGCTTGGTGTGATGAGGATGGAATGAAGTTGGAGCAGGTTGATGACGGAATGATCCACTGCTTGTAATCTACTCCTCCAATTATTTTAGTAAAGATATTTGTTCTTTCTCTCATATATGCACTTATAAATTTTGAATTTATTCTCAAATGTGTATGTATTCTCAAATTTAATTGGTTCAATTTGGTTAAGGTAGATAGAATGTATATCTGTATGTAATTTTTTTTCTTTTCTGTCTTTGATTGCAGGTATTGATCAAGCAGGTTTTAGCTAGATCAAGAGTGACGAGAATGACAGTAGAAGAGGAAGGAGAGCGAAGGATCATAAGTAGGTCTTTATCCCTTCTATATTTTTGTCTATTTTAGAGAAACAAACATTTACCTTTCTTCTGTTGTTATGAGTGAAGGAACACCACACTTAGATAAGACTACTTTATTCGTAGATTATAATTCCACGTAACAAATTGGCGACTCTGCCGGGGAGAAATCAATCATTCATGGTGTTTCTGTCTTTGTTTACCATCTTTAGTATACTTTAATTCATCTATTCAGTCATTTGAATGTAATTTTTTCCTTAGAAGTGTGTTTAGCCTACTTGATATTCAAGCTTCACTGCGTCCAATGCACTGTTGTTCAGGGTACAATGCTCTGCATAGCACTGTCTCCCATTCAGAGGTGCCCTGCAACACACTGTCTGCCCTTAAAGGGTGTGTTTTCCCCTCATCTAGCCAAATTCTATCATAATTTTTCTTTGCATTCAGTTTGAGCGAGTTGATTGCTGTATTCTTAGATGTCTGATTGCTCTTAGCGACTAGTAAACATTTCCAGTTCTTCCTCCTTTGGATAGTTGTGTTCAATGTTTCATTAGCTGTTTTCTTTATTATTGTCAAATTAAATCCAAAGTTGTAAATTTTTCATTAGATCAATTCTATATTTTCAAAAGGAAAATTGTCGTTCTAGTCTTCATTTCGTAAGAGAAAATTGTTGTTTCAATCCTCATTTCTCAAAAAAGAAAACATTATTTGATTGATTTGTGCATTTAGTTTCTTTTTACTAATTCACATTAAAGGAAATTGAAAATATAAACATGCACATGCATTTAGAGATTGTGAGTGTTGCATAGGAATAGATTAGGGAAATCTGCATTTAGTTTGTGCTCTTTGATCTATGCTCAAAAATATGATTGCTCTATCCTTTTATTAGTTAAGGTTTTCATTGAAAAACTAAATTGAAAATATTTCTTCTCATTTAGTTTGCATTTTCGGAATTTCCCATTACATCTCGCGGTGAACCTGAAAGATAAACTGTTAAGCAAGATCAACATAAAATTCACCTCAATCAACCTAAGAAAGCATTGTGACATTAATGATAACACTTATAAGGTCTAGGCTAGAGACGTGTTCCGGTGTTGTTAAACATAATGGTTGTTGCTAACTTGTCTGTGATACATTTAGAGTGTGAAATCCCACTCCACGTACGTAAGTATATCGGAGCTTGTCCATGTACCTTCGGGTATATAGGGCGGTGTTCTAGTACAAAAAGTATAAGGGGGTTCTCTCACTGTGAAGTTTCGCATTAGACAACGCTAACACGGATTTGGGCCTCCACGTATCTTCAGGTATATTTGGGAGGAAAAATTTAGGTTGATTACCATCCATAGGTAACCGAGTAGGTTGCCTTGTAACTTGTGATACACCGAATACAACATTTAGGGAGATTGCCTGCTCGTACTTCTTGGTTTGCCAGGAGGTATTCTACAGTTCACAATTACTTGGTACACCTTTTTCTTGGTATCACCCTTCTATTTGTTTATTTTTTTTTGTAATAAAATCAATAAATCATCGTGGAAGAAGAGCAAACCTTTCCCCATCGTTCACATAGAATAGCAATTAAACCACCTTTACCACTGGAAGCCATTTTTGGTTGGCGAAGGAAACCCCATTCTACTGAACCCAATACCATCAGTACCTCTAGTGCATCATCTTCATCACATATACTAGAGTGGTATCGAGTCGTTTCTACACATACTGGTTTATCTGCTATTGTCGAGACAAAAATCTCACAATTACCTAAGGACACTGAAATTCAATCCAGTGAAATGTTGAATCCTGAACCCGAGCTTGTCCAACTGCAATTTGATCCTGAAGTTGAACAAAAAAAAGTTGTTCTAGTGCAATTGTCTGATCCTCATCCATCCGTAACCGTTGAGTCTTCCTTTTTGTCGCACAGTCAACCACCTGAAATTTATCTCGGGCCTGATGGTGAAATTCTTCCACCTAGTTTGATTTCAATTGAGGAAGAACCTCAACATGAAACACACCCTCAACTCCAAATAAATTTGGGTGGGGGTTTTATCTTTATGAGTATTTTCCTCGATTGACTTACACTGCTTCTGTTGATCTTGTTTCAATCCAAGTTCCCATATATCTTATAGGGTATTCACTGAGTCAACATCTCCGACTGTACCATCTGTTATAGTTATGACATCATATACTATTGCTACTCCATCGATGTTTACCACATCACCCGAGTCACATCTTTATGGTGGTCCATCTGTCCCACTGGCTTACGAGTACTTATCTGGAACCTACTCTGGTGCCTCCTCTAGTCCATTGACTTCATCCATGTCATCATTTGGAAATTTATATGGTTCATCCTTTATTCACATCTTTAGTTCAACATCAATTGATCCCATCAACTATTTTTCTTGGTGGCCGATGATTCCACAAAAATTACCCTTCTACATTCCTAAATTAAATGGAAACCCTGGAGAAGACCTGTCAATGCATGTTATGACTTATCATTTTTGGTGCTCATCAAACTCCTTAAATTATGACTTCGTTAGACTACATCTTTTCCAGCGCACGCTCACTTTTCCGGCTGCACATTGAGGATGGTTCTTTTACTGGGTCAACCTCATTAAAAAATGAAATAGGTTTCATGATGATGGTTCTTTTACTGTGTCAACCTCGTTAAAAAAATGAAACATGTTTCATGAGGATAGTTCCTTTTACTGTGTCAACCTCGTTAAAAAAATGAAAAATATTTTTATGAGGATAGTTCTATTACTGTGTCAACCTCGTTAAATGAAATAGTTTCCCTTGAGGATATTTATTTTACTATGTCAATCTCGTTAAATGAAATAGGTTCCCTTGAGGATAGTTCTTTTACGGTGTCAACCTCGTTAAATGAAACAGGTTCCCATGAGGATAGTTCTTTTACTGTGTCAACCTCATTAAAAAATGAATCAGGTTATGAGCATAGTTCATTTCCTGTGTCAAGCTTGTTAAAAAATGAAACAAACCCTCTCCTAATTAAGTCGAGTCTTTCATCTGGTCTCGTAAATGAACCTTCATTCCATCCAACTATTAGTAAACAGTAGTCTAATTAGTGAATGAAATGAAGCTAGGGGGCATGTTCCCTTGCAGGTTATACTTGGGGGCATTAAAACTTATTTCAAGCACAATTTTCTCTGTTTCAGGCTTGTGTACAAATGAAACTACTTTCAAGCACAATTTTCTCTATTTCAAGCTTGTGTAAAAATGAAACTACTCTCAAGCATACTTTTTCCTATGTTTCAAGCTTGTATAAAAATGAAACCTATATCGAGTCCATTTTAGTTATTATTTTCAAGACTCGTTAAACTCATGAAAATCCCAAGCTTATTTTGCTATCTTTTCATTCTCGTAAAACACATGAAAATGTCGAGTTCTTTCCATCTTTTCCTGCTTGTAAATTAAATTGAAAGTCATCTAGAGCATAATTTTATATATTTTTTGAGCTCTGTTAAACACGAAAAAGGAACCCCCCTAGATTCTTCTTTTAGCTCTTTTCAGACTCTGTTAATGTGAAAATATTGCTGAGCACTTGTCTTTTTGAGCTCGTAAAAGGAAATGAAACGACATCTACTCAATATAAGTTTAACCCTTTTCTGGACTGAGATAGATTATTTACGAAAAAGGAACACCTTATTCGAACATGGCTAAGAGATTTTCTCAGGTACTATCATTTTACACTTTTTGGACCAGAGCGAAAAATTTACAAAAAAGGATTCATGGAGTTTTCTTTTTGTCCCTTTTTCAAATTCTTTAAACATGAAAAAGGATCGAGTTTTCACTTTCGTTAGACTCATTAAAACATAAAATAGTGACGAACTTGTCCAATCATGACAAGATAGAGTTTCACTATCGCTATACTTGTTAAATCATCAAATAGCGATGGATTCACCCGATCAAGCATATGTTACCCTCCTAAAGTTTTTAAAAAAATAAAGAGGTACTGGTAAGCAATGACTGGGGAAAATTTGGGAAAAATAACAAAACACTTTATGGTGGCATGTCACTCTTGAACATGACACTTTCACTTCATCTTCATGGCTTTGGGTTCAGTAATCTTCTTGATGGTCTATCATACCTATGGTTTATCATACCATCCATCACTTCAGTTTTGGGTCAATGCTTCAAACTCATATCAGTGTCGCTAATATGTTCAAGAGAAGTCATCCAGTAATTCCTTATCTTCTGTAATACTCATAAACCTTCATTTTCATGACTGCCGTCCCTGAACATTGCTTCATAAAGTCACATTTTGGCTCCAAAATCATCACTCCCTCTTCATGTTGTATCTGCGATGAGTCACTTCCTATTTACATCAGCTCATCATCCAGTAAATTGACTTAGAAACATCTTTCCGGTACCTTGTAGCTTTCTTACATCAATGACAGGTTTATCGCTTCTAACGACAAGTTAACATCACATGCCTTCGATCGAGAGATTTTTTTTTGCATTTGACATAAAATCACCTATTCACACCATGAAAATTGTACTATAGTACCTTGAGAACCATTAACATCAACAATGGGTTTTCTCGCGTCTGTTAACAACTTACATCAATAGTTGGTAATCAGACGATGTCTTCCCATGTTCGACTTCAGATCACATATTCGCATGGTTATAATTGTACTTTGAATGATCGAGTAAATGAGATAGAAGACCCCAGATCTTTCATTCATCCGAGCTACGGTTTCAGGAATTTTACCACATCATCTGTACGATGGCTTTACATACATATGATCATCCTATCATGGGCCTATATCTGTAGGCATGTCTATTTCTGTAGATGGATTTCTGATTTATGTACATGTTATGATAGTTTATGTTCTGAGCATGGGTATGCCTCCCTCATCAATTCATGTCCAAGATGTACAAGATATCATGATGTAATTTATTGCAAATTGATGTAGGTCATCATCCGCTTCAGATCCTAATCATCACACCGTAAAGCATATCATCCGAATATTATCATTATTTTGACTTCATGCTTTAGGGGGTAGCTGTTATACGTAAGTTTGGGCATCATCCCTAAGACCAATATGAATAGCGTCTATCATCCCCTAATTCAATACAAACAAGGTATATCATCCCCTAATTCAGTTGCTACATGCCCTAGAGAAATAATTCCACTAATGGATTTAATACATGAGAGTTTCAATTTTTGAAGTATAGTTAAAATGACCCATTGACTCATCAACGCTCCTCTAAATGGGCCAAAGTGCATTGAAAATCATTTACCCCCATGCAAGGGTGCTCTGCAAAGAACTTCCCGACACTTAAGGGTGCGTTGGTTTCCTAGGAGCGAAATCATCATTGTTCCCGGAATCTCTACATGTCCAGTGCCTTCTAGAAGATATCATAGGTGTCATAATTAAAATAAATGTGTTCATCCATCACCATTGAACTTGGAAACATGTCTCATCTATTATTATAAATCCATTCAATATCATTTATTGAGAAACTACCTAAAATTTCCCTATAAATTGTGCACTCATCTAAGTGAAATGGAGGAAGAAATTCATGTAGTGTTATGGTGTTGGATTCTCAATTCTTGGAAAGATGAAGTATTGTTATGCTTCTGATATGATGCTTGGTGTGATGAGGATGGAATGAAGTTGGAGCAGGTTGACGATGAACTGATCCACTGGTTGTAATCCACTCCTCCTATTATTTCAATAAAGATATTTGTTCTTTCTCTCATATATGCACTTATATCTTGCGAATGTATTCTCAAATTTAATTAGTTAAATTTGGTTAAGGTAGATAGAATGTATATCTGTATGTCATTTTTTGTCTTATGTCTTTGATTGTAGGTATTGATCAAGCAGGTTTAGACTAGATCAAGAGTGACATGAACGAAAATAGAAGAGGAACGAGAGCGAAGGATCACAAGTAGGTCTTTATCCCTTCTATATTTCTGTCTATTTTAGAGAAAATAACATTTAACTTTCTTCTATTGTTTTGAGTGAAGGAACACCACACTCAGGGAAGAATAGTTTATCCATAGATTACAATTCCTCATAACACACACGCTAGATTTCAGTGTGGTTGTTTATCATTTAGTCATGGTCATCACCACCTCAGGAAAAGCTGTCATTTTTTATAAATATCATCATGTATGGAGCATTTAAAGGTTTTTAATGAAATAAAGGGTGTTAGAGTCCTATTAGGTTTTAAACTCTTGAAAACAGAAATATCTCAATATTCTCTCCTTGTAATCTGTTCCTTGTTGGATAAGATGTCTTTGGCAGTATTCAAAAGTCTAGCCTAGCTCGCAGACCACATGTAAAGGTGTCTAATTATATAAATAGGCATATGAGAAGATTAGAGAGGGTTGATTGATGTTATTCCATATGCTAATTTTGTAATATTTTTTCAGTCAGTAATATACAGTTGCATAAAGCTTCCATCAGACCTGAGATTCATCATGTACTCTTATGTGTGTTTACCTTATCTAACTTTTTAATGTTTATTCAGTTTGATTTATGTGTAATCACTTGAAATTCATGGTTAAAAATGCTCCAAATTTATATTTTGTTGTTAAAGTTATGTTTTGACGAGAGTACACATGCCTCAGCTTCCATGAAAGATGTTTTCCATGTAATTGAGTTCCACTCTGACTCTATGCACAATGGTATCCATTTATTTACATCCTTCACCTGCATAAAAAAAAATTCAAAACACATTCAAGAGTTAGTCATATTTGTTCCAAGAATTTTCTGTTGAATACCATACAATTTTTTGAGAGAGCCCTCTCAGGTTGGAAAGGCTAAGTTCCAACAAAAAGCGATTTGAAACATTTACTCTAAATTGACTGTTGAGCAACCCATCAGCTTCAATTTAGTGATAACATTTTGGTGCATTTTTCAGGAGTCTGAAGATAAATTTTCCTGAAAATTTGTACTCAAGAAGAAATACTAAACTCTTGAAGGTAGCAAGAGCTCATAAACAATTTGAAGGTTGTACTTCTACCTTGGTGACTCCATTCTTAAATAATTTAGAAATTCAAAGATTCATGGTTATTACATTGCTTGAAGATTAATAGCTTGATGAATTTCCAAGATGAGTTCTACTGCAAGAATAAATCCTAGGTATTCTCCTATGGATGGGTCTCACATATATGGTTTTCCAAATCATATGCCTCGTGTTGATTGGTCAACCCATCTTCCCATTTTCAAAGATGAAAAGAAAGATGATGTTGTTCTGCATTTGGTTACACATACATGTATGTAGACTGAGAGTTGAGTTTCCTAAATATTTTGTCATGAAGATGTTTATGGTTACCCTAGAAGACAAAGCTAGAGTATGGTATGAAGGGTAGAAATCAGGAAGCTTGTATTCTCTTAAATATTTCCATAAAATATTTTTTGAACATTATGGGAAGTCTCATCCTTTATCAACACTTTTTGTAAACCGTTGCAATCTTTGGAAATGTTTCATTCAATATATTAAAAGCGTTCGTGATGATGTTGAATGGATGGATGATGATGAGATATTAGAGGCACTTTATGAATTTTATTCACAAGATAGATGTTATTATGATCAATAAATTTTCCAACAAGAAGATGCCTCTTCTTTGCTTGAAGACAAAATATATCATCAATTTGACAGCCAAGTTATATCCCATGAAATTTTTGAAAGTTTGCAACAACTTTCCCAATCTTTAGATGATAAAGAGGAACATGAAAATGGGTAGGAGCACGGAAAAGCTTATGTGAAACATGTTTCTTGTCATCATGAGGATGAGGTTGATTCCTTGAGTATGCTTGAAGGTTGTCATGAAGAAGCACTAACATACAACAATTAGCAACCTTTTGATCTACAAGTTGCTATCCCAGAATGTCTTGTTGCATATTTAAATGATCAAAAATATCTATTTGTGCATAATGCTATGATTGCTCGTATTGAATATTTTCAGGAAAATTCAAAGTCTTGTCCTGAAAATGATGTTACAATTCAACGTATGAAACATGGACAAATTGTAGTTGTAAATGAAGAATATGTTTCTTTTTTTGTTGGTCTTCAAAATGAGCTTATACTTCATGATTTTAAAGATCTTTTGGCCACTCATTTACAACGATCAAGAAAATTTCTTTTCACAAAAATTTTGGATCATGGGTTTTTTTCAAATGGAAGTTTGAGTTGCCATCTGTCAGGTTTATCTTTCTTTTTTAAGAAAGTATGAGAATTTTTTTTTTGAATAACCATATAATTGACTGGTTATATTGACATTTTCATGTCATTTGAATCCAACATTTTATTTACAACTGTTAGAGGGGGTTTCCATGCACAAAAATAAGCTCATAGGAATGAGAAAGTTTGGTTTTCAGTTCTCATTTTGATTATCAGTCTGTAAAGATTTAGTTTTTAGCTTGGATTTCAATTTCCATCAAGCTTGATCCCAAGTAGAAGGCCATAAGAGATTGAGGAAGATTTTGTCAAATTCAGAATTTTCAGTTTTGCTAAAAAAGGCACTAGAGTTGCTGGTTCTTTGTTGCAACACAAGGGCACATCATCCCCAGTGGAGCTACTGTTATCATTAATAACAATTAGGTTGGTTAGGAGTGTCATTTTGAGTTAGCTCAAGTTGTTTTGGTCAAATAAATTCATGAAATTTTTTCAAATTTCATGATTGGTGTATAGTATTAAAGGGTTTAAGTGCTTATAAGACATGTGATTAAGGTCTTGTCATAGGTAAATTTCAAAAATCTGAATGCATCAAGTTAAATAAGTCATTTTGGACACTTTTCACTTTTTACCTGAGTCTGTAATGATTTATGTGCAAAACATGTTCCTTTCACTACGCACTCACCTGATAGTTACGTAGTGAATCTGTCATCTTTCTAACAGAATTCACTAAGAACTTATATTTTTCTACAACCAGTAAGGGATTCGATGAGTTGTCATTTTTTTAGTGGTTAGGGGTCAATTTTCCATCACATGCTTACCTATTATGAACCATTATTTAGTGTATTCCATGCTTGGTCGTCATTACAACCATATCATTGTGATTTCCCTTCAAATTTTCCTTTTTTAATTAAACCTTCAACTATTCGACCTAAATCACTTACCTTGCCATCCTTGTGAGCTGCTTGATCGATTTCCATCGTTCTCTGTTTATTTTTGCGTATATCTGCTGTCATAGATGAGTTTCCAACTCTGTCAACAAGTAGCTTGTTGTCACATACCATCTTTTGTAGGTGTCAAGAGTTCAAACAAGGCAACACTGTTTTGGAGGATATGGATGCACATAAGAATACCAACAAGGGAGGTTTAGTAGTTAGATATGCACCCATGGACCTTAAATTGGTCATGGAGGATCCAAGTTTTGTAGAGGCCTTCACTAATGTTGGTTGCATGAGATTTTGTCAAAAGCTGCAGGAGTACCATTCTCAAGTATCCAAAGATTTTTCTGTAAATTTTGTTGGTACAACCTCAAAAGTTGGCATACTGAGTTTTACATTTTCCCCTAAAACTATTTCTCAAGCAACAAAAATTCTGAAGTCAGGGGAAGAATGGTTCAAAGCCACCAAGTTTAAACCAAAAAATTGTGATGAGTTCTTTAAGCAAGATCATGTATACCTAGAAGTTGTCTTAAGGAGAATTGTTCAAAGTTATTACTAGTAATCCAGAAATATTTCACTTGTGAGGGAAGATTCCACATGATATTCCAGTATCATTTCAGGCTTGTTCTCCACTTTACATGTAAAAAACTCTTAGATCTTCCATTATTCCTTTTCATAATCTTAGGTAGGATGTATGATAGAGTTCAAGCCATACCTGATAGTAGTGAGACATTTATAGTTCATCATGGCTTAATTAAGTTGCTGGTAATGGAGGAATTGAAAAAATTGAATACGGATTGGGCCACCATTGTTTTTTAAGTTGTTGTGATGTCGATGTGCTTACTCCAAAGAAAACACCAAAGCCAAAGACAAGAACTCCCAAAAAGGATAAACAACCCATAGTTGAAGCAAAAGTTGAACCTGAAGAAGAAATACAACCTGTAGTAGAACCCATGTATATGGGAATTAAACATTTGCAGGAAACAATGAAACCCCAACCAATATCTACAAGAAGCAAGACAAAATATGACACAAGAACTTATAGGATAATTACTAGGAGTCAAACAGAAGGAAAGGGTAAACTTGAAGACATTTTGCAGGTTATTGAAATTTAAGAAACCCCTGTAACCTGTGGAGATAAAAGGAACCAAAATGAAGAAAAAGTGTCTCACTGCCAAAAGATTGATTTCTCTAGTGAGGAATATAGTTATGTCTTCAAGCCTAGAAAACCATTTACTAGGTCACAAGTCTCCAAAGGTGGTAGGTTTGATAAGGAGCATGAGGAGGCAGGAAAGAGGAAACAACCCATGGTGGAAGAGATTATTGAATTGTCCCCTACTGAAGCAGAAATCACCAAGTCACAAAATGGTAAAGAGAAAATTCTAGAGAAATCTTAAGTGGACCTCCTTAAAGAGAAACTTAAAGAATCAAGATATGAGGTCTTAGAGACCAAGCTGGAGCTGGAATATTTCAACTAGGAAAGAAATGAGCTGTCAAATTTTAAGAAAGAAGTCAACAAGAAATTCAATTTTTATGACGAGGTTGCTGAAAGGTCTAAGAAAATGCTTAAAATAACACTACCTTTGCATAGAATGATGAAGCACACCATGAGGAGGAATAGGTGGCTGCAGGCAGAGAAGAGAAAGCTTCAAAGTCAGGTTAAAGATCTAGAAATTCAAATGGGAATGGTGTAGACAGAGCGAAAGAAGAAAGGTTTGAAAATGATAGTGGTAGATGAAACTGGTGAGGGTGAAACTGCTGCTTCTTGAGGAGGGTAAGATGTGTTTTCAACCAATTTTTCCTTATTATGCTTCATCTCATAATTTCACACAATCATGGACAATTTTTGGAGGTGAAAATTGAAAATTTCAAAATCTGCAATCTATCAGGAAATTTCATAACGTACTCCAGGCTTAACGCCGAGTTTTCGCTACGAACTCGTTGAGGATTAATTTATGCTATAATTTACAAATTTTGCATAAAAGGAGTAAGTAAAGGCATGTATTGAAGTGTTTTGGATTAGTGAATACCCTCCAATGAGCAGAGAAATCAAAAAAATTGCAGAAGTGGCCAAGTGAAGAATGCTATAGACTCTTCGCTACGGACTTGCCTAAAGACCTTTGTTTTTGTAGTGAGGGAGAATTTTAATGTTATTGAAGTATTTAATGTCTTTCTGAAGCACATCAATCATTTGTATATGTCAAAATATATCAGTGGAGACTATGGTTGATGAGAACACTCAACAAGGACGGTGATTGGGATGCCAACTCATCAATTTTAGACACATCATTAAGTATAACAACACAACCTCAAAATCCGAGAAGAGAACCCTAGATTTCAGTGTGGTTGTTTATAATTTATTCATGTTCATTTCCACCTTAGGAAAATATGTATTTTTCGATAAATATCATCATGTATGGATAATTTAAAGGTTGTTAGTGAAATTAAAGGTGTTAGAGTGCTATTAGGTTTTAAACTCTTGAAAATAGAAATATCTCTATATTCTCTCCTTGTAATCTGTTCGTTGTTGGATAAGGTGTCTTTGGTAGTATTTTATGGTCTAGCCTAGCTGGAAGATTATATGTAAAGGTGTCTAATTCTATAAATATGAAGATGAGAATATTAGAGAGGGTTGATTGATGTTATGCCATATGGTACTTTTGCAATATTTTTTAGTGAGTAATATACAGTTGCAGAAAGCTTCTCTCAGACCTGAGATTAATCATGTACTCTTATGTGTGTTTACCTTATCTAAATTTTTAATGTTTATTCAGTTTTATTTATGTGTAATCACTTGGAATTCATGGTTAAACATGCTCCAAATTCCTTTATGCATATATTTTATTGTTCAAGTTATGTTTTGATGAGAGTACGCATGCCTTAGCTTCCATGACAAATGTTTTCCATGTAATTGAGTTCCACTATGACTCCATGCCCAATGGTAGCCATTTATTTACATCCTTCCCCTACATAAACAAAACATTCAAAACACATTCAAGAGTTATTCATATTTGTTCCAAGCATTGTCTGTTGAATATCATACAATTTCTTGAGAGAGGCCTCTCACGTTGGAAAGGCTAAGTTCCAACCAAAAGTGGTTTGAAATAGTTACTCTAAATTGACTTTTGAGGAACCCATCAGCTTCAGTTTAGTGATAACAATTATCATGTGGAATTTCAATTATATTATGGCACCTTCCTTGATTTTGGTAAAACATCTTGGAGAAATTCACCTCCTCCTTCCACTATTCATGACTTCATATCCTAGATTCTATGTGGAAGAGAAAATCATGAATTATTTTACCAAAAGAAATGTGTTTGTGGTAAAAAATGTGATCATTGTAGAAATTTGACTTCGTTTCACAACAGATATCCTAATGATAGGAATTATCAATCATTGTCCAACAGAAAAGTGGAATGGAAGATATATGAACATATCCATACATCAATTGGTGCAAGTGGTAGTACAAGTGCTAAAAGGATTGATTTACAAGAAGATGAATTTTTTGTGATAGATTTTTTAAAGAAGTTTGAAACACAAATTTATCAATACACCAAGAATTCTCATAGAGCTTGATGGTAGGACATGAAATTCAAAAAATACCGTGATATTTTTCCACCGGGAACAATTTTGTCGATAATTGAATGCAGAAAATTACACATTTGTAGTACAAAATGAAATACAAAGTGAATATTATCATTATGACCAAGTCTCTATGCTTGACCATGTTATATATAGATATGCTAAATAGAATTTTTATCATTTAATAAAAACCAATGACAATCAACATGTTATTAAATAATGTCATTTTTATATGAGTGATGATTGTACACATGATACAAATTGTGTACAACATTGCTTCTATAAGATTTAAGATTCATTGAAAGATTGTGGAATAAAATTCAATGAACATTGGATATGGTAAGATGGATGCAAAGGTAAATTCAAATCTTCACGATCATTCTTCTGGTTGTGTCATATTCATATGAAACCAACATTAAACATTGATGGAATTTCTTTGAAAATTGTCATGGAAAATGAGAACATGATAGTGCAAGGGAATGTCTAAAATGAGTACTTTGAAGATCTCAGATGGACCACTTTTCCTACCGACTTGTCTCAGCTGATTAGGTTTTTCAATGGTGCATTATTGCACTATGCCATGAGACCAACCCATCAAGGGAGGTATGAATGTAAGTATATATATGAACTTGTATAAATTTTTAATATATGCCCATTTGTATTAATTTTTAAACTTTTAAAAATTTAAAAATTATAGTTTAAGTAACTTATCAATGATTATCTTTGATATATAAATTGTATTTTAAATAACATAGTTATATTCTTGTTGGAATTTACTACAGGTTATTTTGGCATATTGGAGTCTAAGGTGTAGATATATCAATTCCATACGAAGATAAAACATTAAAAGGGACTCAAAAATTGCATTCACTTAAAACAAAAGAGTATTGAAATGCATTTGCATTTGATAAAAGAAAATATTCTTGTTTTTGTCATGTTTGCAAAGAGGACACATAATTCAATGATGGATGTGAAAAAAATATGTATGTGAAAGCTTGGAAACATACAAAACTTAATACAAAGGGGAAAATGTCGCTTGCAATCTTGGAAGAGATGGAATCAGAGAAGACTATAGTGTCATCCGAAGGTGATAGAGTTTCTGATATTGTTAGAGAAGGTAACATTTAAATTATTTCAAAGGATATATATATATATATATATATATATATATATATATATATATATATATATATATATATATATATATAATAAAATTGTACATGTTGATAACTAAGTTCTTGTTAATGATGATCTGAATTTGCACATTGTTTTTTATTGTGCATGAGATGTTTTTGTTGTAGTTGCACTCATTAAAAACATAGAAAATGCCAAGTATTATTTGATGTGGTGCATTGAATGAAATATGAAGTTATTAGAGGACTATGATGATAACATTTTTATATATGAAAGAGAGTCTATTATACTAAAATGATATTTTTTCAAAAAACTTCATCAAACCGAGAGTCATTTTTACTTTCAAGACTATCAAATCAATGCCATAAGTCGTCAATATAGTCACTTGGTGTGTGCAATGCACATGAAGTTGGTAGAAGTTCAATCAAGAGAAAAAATATAAATTTAAAAAATGGAGAATATCAAAAGTTGACCATGAATGAATCATTGAGGATGGCATTCCATTATAATCTTTTTAATTGAACTGGCCAACGATATCTTCTCCTTGTATTCATCTCTTAGAAAGATTTCAAGTAGATTGTTAGCCTTCCTTTTTGTGCACTCTTAAGTTTTCCGTTCTAGCTACTACTAGGTATTACAAAATTGTTTTCATTAATGTGATGTCTTTGTTGTTAAGTTAAAAGGAAATTCAAAGATCCCAAATACTACTATAATTTAAGGATGTAGCATCACAATCTTCTTGTTTATTGTTCATCATATGTCTATCATGTCTGCAATGCATTTTTCTTATTTATGTCTTCTTTGTTAGTGACATTATTTACTTTATTAAAATATCATTACCATCAATTTCAAATGTTTTGTATCTCTTGTACATCTTGATAGAATCAAATTAGTGTCCTAAATATGTCAAAAAATGCATTTTATTGTGTGTTTGTCCTATACATGTAGTTCATACGCCATCTATATGTGCATTGCTTAATCTCCATTATATGAACCTATTAACTAAAAACACATGCTCCACACATAGTATTTAATATTAGAGAAAATAATTTACTAAGACAAAATTTAGGCCCACATTGAGATTAATGCAATTTCATTTGATTCAACATTGCAATTTTTAATTCCCAATCCCTAAGCTTTCTCAAATTTCATGAAAAATACAATAGTAACATAATTTATGACAAATAAGGTACTTTAAATTTAGAATGTATGTATTTGACAAGCTTAATGGAATTTCCTTTTTTACAAAACACTCATCTCATATATATGTACGCTAAATCTCATAAAAAGAGAGAGAAAGTGCAATGGTATTTTATATATGGGGAACTTACTACAAATCCACTTATAAAACAAAAGTTCATGAGGCTATAACTCGAGGAGGAGGATAACAAGAATTTGACGTGTCAAATATATTTGGTAGAAGACCTTATTGAAAGGTTTAAAGGGTGAGAAAAAATGGTTATGAAAGCATTCAAATTTTTTATTGAATGGAATGTATAGGATTGGGGCATAATTTTCTTTCCAAATTTTTCTTAAGAAAATTAAGGAAAGATAGTGATAAAGCTCTCACAAACTATAAATTTAAACCTAACATCAAACAAAGAGTTGGAAATTAAATAGAACAACCAAGCAAAGGTTGATCAATTATAACTTTGGTGGGTAATAATGGCATCCAAAATGTGACTTATATGTGACTACATTTTTTCACAATTTTGATTCATTCTACTTATCACTTGTTGCATTCTACTTATCATTTAACTTCAAACATATATCAATCAAAGTTGGCATGGGGAAACTGTAACTATTACAAGGGGTATCAAAAGTTGGGTTCTAAAAATCTACATATGTGAGCCATACAAAGTACCAAATAAATGAAAATTCACTTTCATTGCTTCATATTTATGAACTTAAATGTAAAACCTTTAAGCATCAAACCATGCATCATGAAAAAAGTGCCATGTTTTATAATGATGATTATTTATTAAACTCACAAACTATAAGTTGAAACCTAACATCAGACAAAGAGTTGGAAATTAACTAAAACAACCAAGCAAAGGTTGATCAATGAGAACTTTGGCAGGTAATAATGACATCCAAAATGTGAATTATATGTGACTATATTTGTTCACAATTTTGATTCATTCTACTTATCCACATTGTAACTATATGCATTTTACTTATCACTTGATGCATTCTACTTATCATTTAACTTCAAACATACATCACTCAAAGTTGGTATTGGGAAACTGTAACTATTACAAAGGGTATCAAAAGTTGGGTTTTAAAACTCTACATATGTGAGCCATACAAAGAACCAACTAAATGAAAACTTAATTTCATTGCTTCATATTCATGAATATAATGTAAAACCTTTAAGCGTCAAACTGTGCATCATGAAAAATGTTACATGTTTTATAATGTAATTTATAATATGTTTTTTGTGAACCAATTTATTTTAAAACCTAAGTATCAACCCACATCCATAGTATCTCTTCTATAAAAGGTGATTATATATTCATGAATGAAAAATGTACACCATGTTTAAGAATGAAATTTTAAGTTATGATCGCTTTAGACTTCTACCATGATAAGATTCACCAATGCAAAATGTACCATGTTTTATAATTTGCAATTTTACTATATATAAATGATTGATTTGAATATTCATTAAAAAACTTGACACAACCTAAGTATCAACCCAAATACATATTATCTTCTACAAAATTATAAGGTTCATCATGAAAAATGTATAAACTCCAAAATTTATATATTAAAAATCAATTCATAATAAAGAGTTCTATGAAAAAACGTCCAAAATTTATATAATGATAAAAGTAAATATATTAAAAAGACTGTCAAATACAAATATACATCAAGGATAATCTCACTCACATCTATGATCTATCATCATCCTTATCCTATCATCATCTTCATCCTCATGGGTTCCCTCCACAACATGTGTAATATGCATATATACATAAGGTTGTGTACTTTAAGATCAATTTTTTATGAATTAAAATTAAATCTGAAATTTGTCATCAAAACATATAAAAGGTTTCAAATTCCATGCAATACCTTGTGGTCCCCCCCCCCCCCCCCCCCCTCGTGGATGCCCTATACAAGACACGTACATGTATAAACCAAAATATTAAAATTTCACATGAAAATGCATGAACTCGTAATATTAAAAAAATTGTAACAAATTTTTCAAATTGGCTAGACAATCCAATCCCCATAGCTGAATCCATCGCTAACGTCCCTAGAGAAGGAAATATGCCTTCACAAACCTAAAAGTCAGAAAATTTAAAATTATATGATAGATCTCATTTTTTAACGAAACATGAATCAATTTATAACAAAACAAAGTTGAAATATTCAATAATTGTGACAATCCAATCTCTGACACATCTCTTAATAGGGAGGAAGAGATTTTCCTAGTGCCGAAACTGCTCGATGGAATGAAAATATGTGAACATTTAATTATGTAATTATTTCTTTTACAAAGATGGCTTCACAATACCGATATAATAAAAGTAAATTATTAGTGGACATGTTCTTAAAAAAAACTAAAATCTCTCAACATATCTTCATTTGAACCCGAACTCGACAATGTTATATCAAAATATTTGTTCAAAAATGAGTTAAATTTAAATAGTGAACATATGAAACATCTGTGTTATATTTGAAATTGTTTACAAAATGTATATGAATCCAATGCCCTCTTCTAAAAATTAACATTAAAACATCTCTTATAAAAATTAACACATATATTACAATACATTAAAACATCAACCCTAAACATTAACATATACTGATGCCACGCCCTCTTCCTCAATCGCTACAAGCCTTTGCATACACTCTAACCTTTTCAATATTCATATTATCTATTCCACATCTATTTTAAATACAAAATTAGCATGCGCATAAACTCATGATCTTTGTCAATTTAAATGGACATAAATTCCAGTCAATGCAGTCTGTATGTTGTCTAGAATGTCATCCCTTTCTTCTTGACCAATATGAGAAGTGGCATCCATATTTGACTATAGAGTTACCAGACGTGGTGGTTGAGGTATTGAAGGAGGTGGAGGATGAGGCAATGCAATATCCCTAAACACACCTTTCCGATCATATGTATGACCTTTTACAGTACCATAATATTTGGATAGAAGGTCCGTATAATAAGTTTTCATACCCTCAAAAAAATTTGCATAAAATAATCGAGAAAAATAATGTGGAACCTCGTCATTCCATGGTAGCTTCCCATATACAATAACGAACTTGTCATAAAAATGGTGGGATATTTCAAGGTGCTTGAAATATTTCACCTTCAACATCTTTATTTTCGGTCCTTCTCTAAAATTAAACATAGATTTTTCATGTGATTTTGTAACCCTCATATTTACCTCAACCCATTTATCGAGACCCATCACTGTTTCTTCACGGCGCCTCATCATATCTATAAATCCATCAGTTTTTGGCCCAAGGTTCTTGTAAATATCAAGATATGTACTTAGAGATTGCAAAACTATTTTCTAAGATTTTTTGACTCTCTAAAGGGGCTCCAACCTCCCAAGATTGTCCTTGAATTTTGAATAATGAGTTGTGCATCTATGTAACATACAATTTTGGATATTTTTCTTCCAAGGAATCTCATCAGGAATATATGACAGATAAGTAGTAATTGGCATATAGTATTCTTCTTGAAATGACATATTTCGCCTACATTGAATTTCTTCTACATTTTCACCACTTTCTTCAATAGAATTACATAAATATTAAAACATTTCAATGTATTTATATACATGGAAAATAGACATACATGTATATGTGCAAACACTTTATTTATGTACAATTTTTTTTTTTAACACAAACAAATTTAAATTATATAATTTATCAAATGGAGGATTATGATATGATTGAGATTCACGACCACCTGAATATGATTGAGCACCATCACACCCAATCACATGATCTGATTGAGCTTTTTGACCACCGAGAGAAGGTTGAGCACCCTCACATGATGACCTAGTTAGAGATGCTTCTAAAAAAGATGTAAATTATAAATTCATAAAGTTAAATTGACAAAAATCAATTCAATATGTATGTACATATGATTATAAAAATTTATCATCTAAGTAAATGCACATAAATATATATACCATACCACGATGATGATGTAACGAAAAATCATCCTCCATTTATTGATCTAATACTCTCATCTACCTAGTGAGAGATGCTTCTAAAAAATATGGAATTTATTATAAATTAATAAAGCTAAATTGACAAAAATCAATTCAATATGCATGTACATATGATTCTATGAATATCATTTAATTTTTCACATAAACACATATATACCACAATGATGATGTAATGAAAAGTGATCCTCCTTTGATTCATCTGATACTCTCCTCAATCTGCGACCAATATCGTCGACACATATAGTTCGTGCTTGAGTCGATGCTCAAGACTCACTTGATTCTCTATCTCGTTCACACCTCGAACAATCAGGTGTTGACTGCTCATGTGATGATGCAAACCCTCGATATATATATATATATATATATATCGAGGGTTTGCATCATCACATGAGCGTCGGACACACGATATATATATATATATATATATATATATATATATATATATATATATATATATATATGTATATATAGACACACACACACACACACACACACACACACACACACACACACACACACACACACACATATATAATATTTCAAAAAACCCAAGTTACCTCATGCATTTAAAATATTATTTAAAAAGATCAAGAATTCAAAAATTAATAAGATAGATAAATGTAATTGTTTATCGATTTCTTCAAAATTGTTTGGTGTATAGTTCTCTTCGGCCCAAGATAATAAATATAAATAAGTAAATACTCATTATTTAAAATTTCAATTCAAATATACTCAAGACTAAAAACACAAATGCTAAAGTGTACATCTTGAGAATTAAATACAAAAATTTCTTAAACTTGTCACCCCTATAATTCACTAGATAGTGATTACACAGTGGGGACACACTTAATATAGTATAGTAAGAACCACATGGTGATTAAAGATACCACACTTATAAATAAAAAACACATACATATCAGAGATATCTTACAATTTCTATCAATAAATTTTGACGGAGTGGTTCTTGATACCAATTCATCTTTCACACAAAAATATTGAATTGGAATTTCCCCATACAATAGATCACTAGACATCCTATTAAAATTTTCACAATGACTTATGCTAAATAATTGAAATTGACTAGAAATAAATTTTTCTTCTCTATGCAATTTGTTTTAACTTCTCCTTTTTGACTTGGTACATGCTTTTCATCTGGTTGCACACAAGTTCAGAATTGGTGAAGACTACAATGCCATTGGATCCATAGTCCCTAGTTATTCCTAAAACTTCTACAAATCCAATATAATATGCTTCATTGTTTGTTGTCCTTCCAGGTCCATCCCATTTCATTTGGAGGAATTTGTTTGTCGCAATATTGTATAGCACATACATAATCACTTCTTGTCCTAGATTTGGATAACAAGAAACTTCAATGCATAATTTCCATTTTTCAACCATGTTTAAGGGGTTTTTTATCCCTGTAAAAAAGAAATTCAATACAATTAATAATGTATTTATTTTTTGCAAATTCCTTGGCCATAAAAATTCAATCAAGAAATTTATGGGATAATGATGAAAATAAGTATCTAAAATCAAATTCTATCATGGAATGCATTCTAGGTACTCGGAAGATGGTTAATATGGAAAGTGGGGAGGAGTCCAATTTTACTTCCTTTGGAAACTTTATTTGAGATTGTTTGTTTCAAGTGGAGAGATAGAACTTGTCAATTTTTAGTACTATAAATTTCAAATTTAGTTTTTTTATAACCATGTAGATAACCAATCGATAAAAACCCACAACTTTTAGTTTTTTTCCTCGGCATTCTATTTCAATAAAACCCCTCAATTTTGGTTTTTTAATTGAACATTCAATTTTGAACTAACTTCTTTCCAACCATTTTAGAATATTAATTCCATTATTTTAATATAATGTTGAAAATAAAACACATTTTAGGTTTTATCTTCTATATTATATTAATGGAATTAAGATCCAAAAAAGTTGAGAAGGAAGCTCCTTCGAAATCGAATGTTCCTTCGTTAAAAAACCAAAATTGTGGACTTTTAGTGTAGAAATTATATAACTTATGTCTTATATGTCCAAGATTCTCCTGATCTCACATTATTTTAACTTCATGCAAAATACAGAATCTATTCCACCATTGATCATTTGCGGAAATTAAATCAAGATTGCAATGCACACATGAAACAATAAAAATTCACACACATTAACACAATTGTATAACGGGAAACCCTGAAGCTGAAAACCCCAAATATCTATATATAATATATGTCATAGATATCATGTAACAATCCTCATACAAAGCTGATCATATCAAGTTCTCAGTACAATACAATTTCTACACACTAATCAAGAACAATTAGCAAAAATCTGCACTGATTTTTGCCCTCCTGGTAGCCTGCCTCTACTGTGAAATCCCTGCTGAATAATGGCTCTGGATGAGTTCGAATTGCTCCAGCCTTTCTCATGCAATCTTAATTGGCATCTCTAATGAATGTGTGGTGCATACAATGCAACACTATAGTCACAACTGATAGTCACACTTGCTCTTTCACCAATATCTCCACTAAGTCTCCATTGATATGTTCTGCACTGTAGTTAACTGTTGTCTCTGTACAGTTAAATAATGAGTTATTATTTAGTGAATTAATTTAACTAATTAATTCACTAAACTCCACTAAAAGTATCAATTAGTTATAAATAGACACAATCAGCTCAACTGAGTTTAACTCCACAAGTGTAGTTAAACTAGAAACCAACTCCACCAACTAATTCTCCAACTCCACCAAACTCTGCCACTTGAGTTCTAACTGAAGTCCTCCATGCATGAACCACCAATAGCTCTAGGAATTGCGTAATTCCTTCAGCTAGCTGATCTGAACAATCTATTAATTGAATG
The DNA here is from genome assembly GCA_034641835.2 of Pinus albicaulis. NCBI lineage: Eukaryota > Viridiplantae > Streptophyta > Pinopsida > Pinales > Pinaceae > Pinus > Pinus albicaulis. The sequence goes on from CM076578.1 coordinate 1,039,806,469, forward strand.
CCAGTGCTCCAAGAGAATAAGATACTGTTTAGAGTCCAAATATTATTAAGAGCTAACAATATCTGACATGTCTATTTTTAGACTAGTAGTCTAAAAATAGACTTTGCCCAAAATGTCTAAAAATAGAAGTCCATCTATTTTTCAAACTTGACCAACCATCCAAAAATAGCATCCTGCAACTCATAGAATATGATCGACATGTCTAAAAATAGACATAGTCTAAAAATAGACTTTGCGCCAAAAATAGCCTACGGGGCCCACTTAGTGAAGGCGAATCATTTCACTAAGCTCATAATATTGTTGAATCTCAACACTCCCTCTCAACAAGATAGGGATTATCTGCCACCCCGATCCTGTCTCTATATTATTCGAATTTTCTCCTGGTGAGGGCCTTCGTCAGAATATCTGCATCCTGATCTTCCGTAGGAATGTAAGAAAGCAACATGATCCTCCGCTGCACACAATCTCTGATATGATGGTACCAGATGTCAATATGTTTAGATCTATCATGAAATATTGGATTAACCAAGAGTTTAATGCAATTCTGATTATCACAATATATCACAGTAGGATCTCAATGAGAACCGAAAAAACCGACCAGGATCTTCCTCATCCATATAGCCTCACATGTAGCCAAACTTGCTGCCATGTACTTGGCCTCCACTAAACTGAGTGCCACGGATCTTTTTTTCCTGCTATATCAAGAAACTGCTATAGATCTGATACTGAAAATCCCTCCAGATGTGCTCTTTCTGTCCATTGGGCTTCCTACCCAATCTTCATCTGTGAAGCCATGCAGCTTCACCTCATCCAACTATCTATACCACAATCTATACTCAGATGTGCCCCTGAGATACCTCAGGACATGCTTTCCTGCCTTCCAAAAGAGCTTGGTAGGCTTCACCATCGCTTGTGAAAGTCGGTTCACAGCATAGCATATTTCCAGTCGTGTATTGACTATGAGCGAACCAACCAACTGTCGATAAACAGTGGCATCCACTACCTCTGCCGATGTAGCACCCTCCTTCCTCAAACCACCAGGAAGAGGAGTGTCGATAGGCTTGCAGCCCTGCATGTGAAACTTCTCTAGTATCTCCCGGGCATACTTTCCTTGAGACACAAACAGTTCACCTTTCCGCTGCCAAATTTCCAATCCTAGGAAATAATGAAGGAGGCCCAAGTCCTTCATCTCGAACTCCTTTGCAATATCTGCCTTGAATGAGTGTATCGACAGTTCATCACCCGTTAGTATTAAATAATATACATAAAGCACAATGATCAAAAGCTTACCCTCCACCACAATCTGGTATAGGTTTGGGTCCACCTCACTCTTGGTGAAACCAAGTCTGGTGAAATAACTGTCTATCCGTGTGCACCAAGCACGAGGTGCTTGTTTCAACCCATATAGCGCTCTTTTGAGCCTGCACAGATGCGACTCGCTGCTGAAGATTTCGAATCCCTTATGATTCTTAATGTACACCTCCTAATCAATGATTCTATTGAGGAACACAGTCTTCACATCCATTTGATGAATGTGCCAACCCATCTGTGCTGAGAGAGCAAGGATGGTCTATATGGAAGAATACCTTGCGACAGGTGCAAAGATTTCTTCATAGTCAATCCCCTCAATCTGTGAGAAGCCTCGGGAAAAAAATCTTGCTTTATACTTCTCAACGCTCCCATTAGTAGCTTGCTTCACTTTGTAGATCCATCTCAAAACTACCACTGATTTCCCTTCTGGCCTTGGGACAATCTCCCATGCACTGTTTCTGACAATCGAATCATACTCTTCCACCATGGCATCTACCCATGTGGGATCCTCCACAACTTCCTCGAAAGAGGATGGTCCATCATGATACACATGCTCATCAGAGCCATGTATCCAATAAATCGGTCAGGTTACTATCTCTATCTGCGCTGTGATGTAGGAACTTCTACATTCTGCACTGCATCAAGATTCAGTCGCTTAGCTTCTGTAGTGCGCTTCCACTCTCTGATGTTTAGCGCTGCATGAGTGGTTTCTTCAACTCCATGAACCTCTTCTTGTGGATTATCCACATATTGAGGCTCATCTTTAGGAACAAGTAGCTCCTCTTCTGCATGCAAGTGTAGCTCCCTCTCAAGCGACAACTTCATGGCTTTCTCCTCATGAAATTTGATATCCCATCGCACGATAGTCATCCGACTGTCTGGAAAATACACATGATAATTGTGGGCTGTTTCTGTGTACCCCACAAATATCCCAACCTCTGCGGTCAGCTCCAGCTTCTTCCTGGCATCCTTCGTCACATGAATGTAAACATGTGAGCCAAAAATATTCAAATGAGAAATATCAAGCTTCTTACCAGAAAATGCCTCTTCGAGTGTACTCATGCCAAGTACTCTATGAGGACAATGGTTTTGCAAATAAACTACAATGTTGCATGCCTCATCCCACAGGTGTATGGGAAGGCCCTCATCATGCAACATAGCCTGTGCAACACCCACGATCATTCTGTTCTTCCTCTCAGTGACCCCATTTTTCTGTGGGTTATGAGGCACTATGAGTTCTCTTCGAATTCCTCCTTTTCTACAGAAGTATTTGAATTATCCAGAGATGTATTCACCACCATTATCACTCTGGAGAGCTTTCAATTGCTTCCCCGAATCTTTCTCAACCAGCACCTTGAACTCACAGAACTTTGAGTATGTCTCGCTCTTCTTCTACATGAAGAAGATCCAGCACTTACGAGAAAAGTCATAAAAAAATATCACATAATACCTGTGCTTTTCTGTTGAAGCAACCGAGAAAGGTCCACACATGTCTATGTGAATTCTCTCAAGGATCGTCGAAGCACGACTATCCTTCTCATGAAAAGTGGTCTTCAAAATTTTTCCCAAAGTACATCCCTTGCACTGATCTGACTGTGAAAATGTACCTTTGGGAAGCCTGGTAGAAATCTGCTGTAAAATTTTCAAAGTGCCATGGTGAAGATGGCCCAATCTCCTGTGCCACAATTCGCCCTCATCTCGGCTCACCACTCCTTCTGATTTGCCTGCCATTGCAGCGCAACCATCTACCTGCAATTGATAAATATTCTTAACTCGAATCCTTATCCTCCTGGTTTTACCAGTTGTTTTATGGCGCAGGAAAGCTTTTCCAGCATTGCCACGGAGATTAGATTCTTCTTCAATCCTGGAACATGCATGACATCCTTCAAGATGAAAGGTTTACCAGACTCCCTCTCAAAGGAAATGGTCTCGATACCAGTCGCACTGTATCTACCACCATCGCCCATCTCGATGTGCACTCCAAGATCATTTTCCTCCAAATCACTAAACAAATCTTTGTCTCCGGTCATACGGAAAGACGCACCACTGTCAAGAAACCACACCGATCCCATCACACTTGAAACCAAGCATGTCATCAAAGAAAATTCGAGCTCAAACTGCGAGGCTAAGGCCTCTCCTGTTGCAGAACCAGCAACGCTCTTATTCTTCTTCTTCTATGGGCAATTAGTGGCGAAATGCCCGTGCTGGTGACACGGAAAACACTTCACCTTGGACAAATCATGATTCTTGCCTTTAGCTTCAGATTTGGAAGATTTCTTCCCTTTTCCTTTCCGAGCTTTGGCAGCCAAATCAAAATTTTATTCATCTTCATTCTTCGATGAAGATCCATCCCTGGTACCCTACCTTATCTCCTCTTGCACAAGATCCGACCAAAGTCGCTCCCATCTTGGTAGTTTCTCCCATCCATTAACAGAGTCTTCGTAGCTATGCCAACTCTTCTAAAGCCCAAGGAGAGCCAAGCTCACCAAGTCTTCTTCATCAACATTAACCCCCAAACTTCCTAGCTCATCCTTGCAGTGGACAAACTTCGTGAGGTATTTTGGAATACTGTCGCCTTTCTCCATTTTTATTTTTCTGAGCTTGTCTTTAAGCTCCAACTTCCTGTGGTCACTTCTACTTTGGAACAAGTCTGTCAAATCCTTCCACATTAAGAATGGAGTGGCTTTCCTGTGAAGGCTGGACACAATGTGGTCCTTCACACCTTCCAACAGAATCCTTCAACACTTTTCTACCTTATTTTTCCATGCATCAAGTGCAGCTGCATCGCTAGAAGAAAGCTTCGGAATATCAACATCTATGAACTCCTTCAACCCATTATCATCTAGCACCGCCTCCATCTATCCTTCCATGCTATGTAATTCGAGCTTCCCTCAAGGGCATACTCCAATCGTAATCCGTTGAAAGACATTTCAATGAATGCTCAACTTCGACACCAAGAAAACACTGCAGCAAATTTGAATTCCACCAACATAAAACTCAGCCGCTTCAATAATTGCAATCTCCTCCAATGATCAACACAACTCTGATACCATGTAGAAATTATATAAATTATGTATTATATGTCCAAGATTCTCCTGATATCACACTATTTTAACTTCATGCAAAATATAGAATCTATTCCACCATTGATCATTTGCGGAAATTAAATCAAGATTGCAATGCACACATGAAACAATAAAAATTCACAAACATTAACACAGTTGTTTAATGGGAAATCCTGAAGCTGAAAAACCCAAATATATGTATATAATATATGTCATCGATATCATGTAACAATCATCATATAAAGCTGATCATATCAAGCTATCAGTACAATACAATCGCTACACACTAATCAAGAACAATCAACAAAAATCTGCACTAATTTTTGCCCTCCTGATAGCTTACCTCTACTTCACAACCCCTGCAGAAGAATGGCTCTGGATGAGTTCGAATTTCTCCAACCTTGCTCACGCAATCCTCATTGGCATCTCCATTGAATATGTGGTGCATACAATGCAACACTATAGTCACAACTGATAGTCACACTTGCTCTTTCACCAATCTCTCCACTGAGTCTCCACTGATCTGTTTTGCACTGTAGTTAACAGTTGTCTCTATCCAGTTAAATAATGAGTTATTATTTAGTGAATTAATTTAACTAATTAATTCACTCAACTCCACTAAAAGTATCAATCAGTTAGAAATAGACACAATTAGTTCAACTGAGTTTAACTCCACAAGTGTAGTTAAACTAGAAACCAACTCCACCAACTACTTCTCCAACTCCACCAAACTCTGCCACTTGAGTTCTAACTAAATTCCTCCATGCATGAACCACCAGTAACTCTAGGAATTGCGTAATTCCTTCAGCTGGATGATCTGAACAATCTATTAACTGAATTTCAGTGCTCCAAGAGAATAAGATAATGTTTAGAGTCCAAATATTATTAAGAGCTAATAATATCCGACATGTCTATTTTTAGACTGGCAGTCTAAAAATAGACTTCGCCCAAAATGTCTAAAAATAGAATTCCATCTATTTTTCTGACTTGACCAACCATCCACAAATAACATCCTGCAACTCATAGAATATGATCAACATGTCTAAAAATAGACTTTGCGCCAAAAATAGCCTGCGAGGCCCACTTAGTGAAGGCGACTCTTTTCACTAAGCTCATCATCTTGTTGAATCTCAACATTTAGCAATTTTTTTTTGGATTGTTATAGAAATTATACAAAAAACCATTTTATTATATAGTACTAAAAATTGTCAAGTTTGCTAGATCTCCATTTGAAGCAAATTTCTGGTGATAAAATTACCAAGATGTATTAACCATATGTCCTACAAATTGAACAAGTGTGATTGTGGGTGCTCTCTCCAAATTTGAAACAACATCTAGGAGATTTTGGGTTGTATACTTCGATATATATTAGAGTCAGAGGAGTGTGGAATGATGGTTCATAGGTTTGGATTCAAGCAAAAGAAATTGGGTTAGTAGGTACATGTTGGCTTCATAATGGAAGGATTTTGTTAGTGGGATTACTAGATTTGGACTCTCGTTTTTGGATGTGGATGATACTCTAGTTTGGTATTGGAATCGCCCTTTAGGGATGTTAAGAATTAAATTAGGATATGCAAGCCTTAATTGTAGTCAATGAGGATGTATAGAGGAAATGGTGGTATCAATTGTTTTGGAAATGGAAATCTCCTTTAAATATTAGGGTATTTTTTTGTTAATATTTTGTGAATTTTGATTACTATGTCATCATACATCATTGCAGGTATCATCTATGATTTATTGTGTCACAAACTCCCATGGATTTATGTATGATATTATAATATTTTTATGTACAATATTTCAATGAATTGTTGTTCACTTTTTATATATTTTAATTTCAATTTCTTAACATTTTAGTTAGAGTACCCTATGTCAGAGACACCTACATCCCAGATGACATTGCATAGATTTTGGGGGTTTCTTCCATATTTCCATCATATGTATTTCCCAAAGTGTAAAAAATCAAGCAAGATATTTATTAATACATGGAATGACCGATTCCTAAATCAAACTTAATAATGAAATTATGTGATAATTCATGGCCAATGGATCCATCCATGTTCAACATGATAAACAAGATTTTGTGAATATGCACAGAAAGTTCTATAAACCAATATCAGAAATTGCTACCTTAAGAACTTAAGTTATTCCACCATTAAGATGCAAAAGAAGATCATCATTCCAAATACTAATATTTTTGAAAGACATTACCTTTGTCTATATTAAGTCAAGAATCTATAAAATGATTATGCATCTTGTTTAGGAAATTCATGAAAATTTTGAATTTGTTTAAGAGGTACAAGTAAGAATTCAAGAGAATCTATTGCAGTCCCCAACCTTATACCAACATGGAAATCATCTTACTTTGCAAAACACATTTAATATATTCACGCTTGTATATCCATTGATCCAATATAAAATATTATAACCATATATAATAATATTCTCAACAATATATGCAACATGAGAGTACACTAATTGGAACTACTATTCAATTTTCTTGAATGGCAAGGTTTGAAACCCTTAACGGTTGGTCATAAATTATAGTGCTAGAACATTGCAATATCATTGCATCATTCTGTGACACTAAGACCATGGAAACTTACTCCAATGCAATGAAGGGCTAAATAGGTACTTTCTAAGTTAAATATTTTGTGGTTTGTTTCTATTTATTATAAATTTCAATACTTGTAGGTCTTTTGTTGTACACAAGAAAAACATATATCCCATTCCTAGAGTCTCTATAGAGCATGGTTATGGATACCATATTATAAATCTATTTGGATACTACAAAACATCCATAATATTATAATGGCCCATAATGACATGATATGTAATACCATTAAGAATTTGTGGCATCTAAAAAGAAAACAACGTGCAAAAATTATTATATTAATGGTGGAAAATTTCATAAATCTATACAAATAAATTGCATTAACACAAGTGGTACATTCATATATCTATTAAATCAACCTAAACCCCATCTATAAAAACCTAGGCGCAACATTTAACCAACCATCCAACCTAGAATAGTCCCTATTTTGTTAATTTAAAAGAAATCGGGTCTTAAAGATGAGTTATGCTAAACTCCAAATAAATAAATATTGTTACTTACATGTTATCAAGAAACAACAAGAGCATGTTCGTCTTTAATCCATAGAGAAGTTTATAATTTTCTTATAAGAAAATTAATTTCCATGGCAGGGAATAACTATTAGTATGAAAAAAAATATTAAAGGGAATATGTAAGAACTAAAGAAGATTTTTATAGAAATATGTAAATGAATTACATGCAAAAATTAAAGAAAAAAGAAATGGAAATTTAAATTAATTCAGAGTTATTTGAAATAGCCAATACTGATAGTCGAGAGGAAAATCAGGGTTGTTATCTGTGATAACTCATAAAATTAAAGAGGAAACCATACTACTAAATGAAGTAATAGGACATGAAGTATTCAATTAGTTTAAGTATACTGAGAAGATGCAGGAATAAATTCAATATAATCAGAGTGCTATCATATTTAACTAAAAGGAAAACACGAGTGTTTTTATTACAACAACAACAATTACCATAGATTAATAATTAGGTCCTATGAATTGGATTGGACATCAAAAATGCCTGAAACAATTCCTAATGCGTAGATTGGGAAAACATAAGATAAGAAAGCAAAAAGGGAGTTGTTCATGAGGTTGCAAAATACATACCTTCAGAGTTGCCCCTATACCTTCATCTACTAGCAACTTACCGCCCAAATTTCTAAACTTTTGTACTGCATAAATCATGGCTACAACTTCTCATTCGGTGGTTGTCTAATTACGTTCAACTCCTTCAAGTTGTCTACATGAAAAAATTATTCCACATCGACAATTCATAAAGAAGGGAACATAGGTAACTCATAATATGTTCATTAATTTGACATGTTCATTCACAATTCTACAAGTGAGTTAATGAGTTAGTGAGTGAGGTGCATTAATCAATTATATATTGTAGCTATGGGAATCCCTCACATGTGTGTTATGAGTAGTACACTTTAGAGGTTCCTTTGGTACACATGGTGCATGGTTTCCACTAAAACATGATATTTGCAAGGGACCATTCTTGAAGGATCACGAAGTTGAATTTGTGGTCACACATGAATTCCAAATTACAACTATATTAAATACCAAGAAAACAATCAACACATTGAACCCCAAGAATTGTTATCATATAAAACTTAATTTTAATTTCAAAATTGTACAAACAATAGAGTGTTTTGAACCAAAATTCAACCCTTCTAAAAATTATTAGCTATCCAATATTTATTACACATTGTATCAAGCCAAATGAAAACAAGGCCACAAGGACATAACTAAATAGTGGTGGAAATTGCACAAGGTTCCTAGTCCAACTCTCGAATATCGAGGAACTATTGATCTAGACTTATGCAATAATGAAACATAATATAGATATAAAAGTAAACACGAGGATGAAGCTGATCTGGAATTGATTGTTAGTTAATGTTGTGCTAATATCAGTTTCAGAATTAACATGAAAGTGCTTTGGTTTGCTCCTTATGCAAGGGTTTATACATGTGTTTATGATTGATAATTCATTAAACTTGATGAGATTAAGTGTGTTTAATCAAATTAAAAGCATGGAAACTCAATGCTGAAAAACATCATATAAAAACAACGCAAGAAAAAATAACAGAGACAAATACACAAGTTTTTGATGAAGGAGTTCACCCCTCCTGAGCTACATCTCCTTGGTCCAGCTTCATAGTGTGGGCCTTTGTATTAGCTTGAATTGTAAAAAATTGCTATTTACAATCTCCTGTTTCCTTTGCAACCTACTCCGATGGCTCCAAAACATAAAATTATACCAAGAATGACTCTTCTTGAGCCAAAATTGGTCGAAAATTGCCTCAGTTATGGAAAAACCAATTTTTCCTAGTTTTTCTCCACTAATTCTAGAAGTCCGCCAGTTAACTCCACTAAATGTGGAGCTTCTCCGTATTTGGCGGGTCTGCAAAAAGCTCCACCAACATAATCTACACTTAATGTTAAGATAAGTAAGTATTTAAGTGTGGTTAGTGCGCATTTAGCGCTAACCACATTTTACAACTGATTTCGGATTATCGTGGCTAATCCACAAATTAGTGGATAATAACATAGATTAATGTGTTAATACACATTTTAAATTTAGTTTTAAAAACTCCATCAAACAATATTTGGCTACAGTCTTCGGCTCTTGGACATGTGGGAGGTGGATGGCCCCCTACGGATCCCAAACTTGGCGCTTAACAAACTTGAAATAGTGGTGAAGTCCCATAGTTAATAAGGACTTGTGTTGTGGTGCATTGGCTGGTGCTGGCATTAGTTTAGGGGAGGTCATAGGGTCGACCTTGACCTCTGCCCCTCCAGTCATATCATTTTGGTAAATGAAACTTTAGTTCAGAACCATAGTATAAAACTTTGTATAAAATATATGATATGTATATTGCGCCCCATTTTATGTTTTCATTTCAACTATGGTTCAAACCTTGGAATAATTAATATATATATATATTATTCCAAGGTTTGAACCATAGTCGAAATGAGAGGGGGGGGGGGGTGAGTCAATATTTAGAGCAGACTGAAAACTTTTCACCTTTTCTTTTTCTTAAAAACCATACGCTACTTTACTGAACCCAACTTGCGTATACACACGGATATCCTTAAGAAAACTTGCGTATGTCCAGAGATCTTATTATGCATTTAATACTTTACTTAGATCATTGCATCATTCATTCATCAGATGTTTAGTAAGCAGTAAGCATGTGCAGTAATAACAGAATAAACCATCATACATAAGCAACACACATGAACACCAGTATCTAAGGTGGAAACCCAATTCGGGAGAAAACCACTACTGCTGTCGTCTCTGTCTTCAATATTTATTATAAAGAAAACTTCTAACAATTTTGTACTGGTGCAAACTCATACCAGCACGTAGGCACCCACCTGTAGAAAGTTGCAACCTTCTCTCGTTCTCCAGCCACTACTGGAAGGGAGCTCCAACCCCCTCACTGAAGGCTTCAACCCTCAGCACCACCATGGACCACGTTTCATCAATTTTCATACTAGATCCAATAGCTTCCACACAACATACCTTGTAGGCCACTTTTCATCAGATTTTCAGACTGGACCCACTCCATACATCAAACTGAACCTTATAACTCCATCAACCAATCAACCAACAACTTGATCTTCAATGAACATAATCAGCAACATATTCAACATTCAAACAACCCAGAACTGTATGAATACATTAGTAAAACAGCAAAACAGATCAAACATTTCATTCCACACACTTCAGCAAAACCCTAGATTCCATACGTGCTTTTACTTCACTGAACCTGCGTATATACTCTCTTTCATAGAGACAAACCTGCGTATACGCGCTTTTGCTGAAACGAACCTGCGTATATACGCGCTTTTGCTGAGATGAAATTGCGTATAGATCTGTAACTTTTCAGAACTATGCAGCTCTTCAGAATAGATAACTCAGATTTCACCCTCTACTTCAACAAAGATTCACCAGATCACAGATCTAAACATTCCATAAACAGATCTGGAAAATACATAGTGATTTCAGATCTAGAGATCCCTCTTCATCATTTTCTTCATACGTACATTATTAATTCAGATCAATCAATAAATTGTTACCCATTCCATGCAGAAATACTTCAGAGTGAAGTATTCATTCAAACCCAAACTTCAGAATATATATGCAGATACAAACTCAACCCTGAACAGACATTGATTCAAATAGCATATGCTACTTTACTTTACTGACGCCACGTACATATGCGATTTCTTGTACATCAACCTGCATATACTTCTGTGTATTTTATTCTTCAAAAACCCTAACCGCCATATGCATTTTTCATTAAGCGAACCCGCGTATATACGTGCTTTTACCGAGACAAACTAGCGTATAAATCTGAAAAAGATAAACTTTGCAGAACAGCCCAGATCTATAAACTTACCCATAATTCTTCAATTTCTTCATCAGACTTGGGCCAGATCTTCATCATTTCTTTTGCAGATCATCCTATAGATTCATCATTTCTAGATCTAGAGATCTTGAACCTTCATCATATCCATAGGTGCATCATAGATTCAGATCTATCAGAGTTCAACCATGCAAATATCTCTTAAAGAGATTTATTTATTAACAACCCTTGCACATGCACCCCATTGCACTATGATCTTCTTCTCCTTATATAGATTTAGCCTTTTTCAATACCATGAGTCAAAACCACTCAAATGCTGATGGTATTCTTGGATGGGATCAAATAGATAATCCAGTGCTCAATATAGTGGGCCAATACCATGGTAATGTCCCCTGGTTTTATAAATTTAGAGCGAAAATAGGCATACGCTACTTGGTAAGTACTTTTCCACGTACATACGCTACTTTGCCTTTACAAACCCGCGTATGCTTTGTGACATATCTTGTTCATCATTACTCTGGCACTTACTGGAATTATTTTCTTTGTCACATCTGAACTAATCTGTAGCTACATCATCCTTACATATTTAACACATAGGTTTCTTTTCATAGGCACCTCATCAATTAGGTTTCCATCAAGGACAACTTCATCAAGTAGGTTGCCATCAAGGACAACACATTGCATCATATTGCCAACAATCTCCCCCTTTGGACTTGATGGAAACCATGATGGTGTTTGATCACCACAACAGATAGATACATTGATTATAACCATTATTAAAACACCATGATACTCTCCCCCTTTGACATCAAGGGCAAAGGGCGGATCAAAACCAAACAAGGCTTTTCTTCTCTTGTAGAAAGAAGAGCTCTGTAGATCTGATGTGCACTGAAGTTACCATGCTTGCTCCCCCTGAGTTCGTGCTGAATCTTCAAACAAAATTTTCAATGAAGTACATGACTCTATGACCTTTCCTATCACCAAGGACTCATACTTACATCAATGATCCAACCAAGTGGATTTACAAATGTGACTCAAGTACCTAACCAAGTGGGTTTACACATTTGAAGAAGTCCTTACATGACTGAATATAACAATTTATAGCATAGGTTTAACCTTTTCATCAAAATATAGAAATAACTTACACAATCAAGACCAAAGAATCTCAAGCATGAGATTAGTCCACAGCAAATAATTAGAATGCCAACAATGTATCCTTTCCATATGACCAAAGCTCCCCCTTAGCTTGTGCATCCTGAACACTTTCAACAGCAAATCATCAAGTCATCTTCATCAGAAGCATTAGAGAATGAAACAGAAATATGAGAGATGGAACATCACCAGAGATACCTAACAACACGGCAGCTATGCTGAAGAATGCTGACCCAGGAAAAATTTTGTCAGCAAATACCCATACGCGGTTTTCTGTGTATAAAATCGCGTATATACACGACTGTCCTTCAGGAAATCCGCGTATCCAAGTTAATCTTTTGTATTTAAGTAGATCTGATCTTCTGCATGGCAGAGACTACTCCCAGCTTCTGTCTGAGATATTTGAACACTTCCCTGGGTAAAGGTTTGGTAAATATATAAGCAACTTGTTCTTTGGAGGGAACATACTCCAACTTCACCTTTTTTTCAAGCACTTGTTCACGTAAGAAGTGATACTTGATGGGAATGTGCTTGGTCTTGGAATGCATAACGGGATTCTTTGAGATACTGATGGCACTTGTATTATCACACATAATGGAGACAGGAGGTGAACATTTGATTTGAATGTCTTGTAAGGTTTGCATCATCAAAAGAAGTTGGGTGCAACATGATGCGGCAGCCACATATTCTGCTTCTGCTGTAGATAAGGCAATGGAGCTTTTCTTTTTGTTGAACCAAGATACCAACCGGGGCCCCATATAGAATGCCATACCACTAGTGCTTTTCCGATCATCAACATTTCCAGCCCAATCTGCATCAGTGTAAGCATGAAGAGTGAGATCAACATTCTTTGGATACCATAGTCCAAAGTCTTGAATTCCTTGTAGATATTTGAATATTCTTTTGACAGCCTAAAGGTGAGACTCTTTTGGATTAGCTTGGAATCATCCAACAATCCCAACTGCATGCATAATGTCTAGTCTAGTCCCAGTGAGATAAAGTAGAATTCCTATCATAGATCTGTATTCTGGTTGATTCACCGTGGGAGAATCATCATGTGAGCTGAGATTACATCTGGTTATCATTGGTGTACTTACAGGTTTGCACTCTTCCATGCCATACTTCTTCAGAATTTGCTTAAGATATTTTGCTTGTGATAAGAATATGCCATCTATTTCTTGATGCACTTGCAAGCCAAGAAAGAATGTTAGTTCCCCAAGTAAAGACATTTCAAATTCTTGTTGCATAACAGAAGCAAATTTCTGACTCATAGAATCTTCATTACTTCCAAAAATGATATCATCAACATATACAACCACAATCAATAGTTTATCATTTTCAGTTTTGTGTATAAGTTGATATCAGCAGACCCCTTTGAAAATCCTTGTTGATGAAGATATTTGTCAAGACAATAATACCATGCCCTTGGAGCTTGTTTGAGACCATATAGAGCCTTTTTGAGTCTACAAACAAGTTTTTCATCATTTCCCAAAATTAATCCTTCTGGTTGTTCTATATAAACTTCTTCTTCTAGGTCACCATTGAGAAAAGCAGATTTAACATCCATTTGATAAACTTTGATTTGTTGGAAGCTTGAAAAAGCAAGAAACATTCTTATGGCTTCAAGTATAGCTACATGAGAAAAAGTTCCTTTAAAGTCTATACCTTCTTGTTGAGCATACCCCTTGCAAACAAGTCTACTTTTATTTCTTATAACATCCCCATTCTCATTTAACTTGTTTTTGAATATCCATTTAGTTCCAATGACATTTTTGTCATGAGGTCTTGGTACTAATTCCCAAGTGTGATTATTTTCAATTTGATCAAGCTCTTCATTCATGGCTTGAATCCAACATTCATATTTGCTAGCTTGATTGACATTGTGTGGTTCAATAGTGGATAGAAATGCCAGATAACTAGAAGATCCCACAAGATTCCTTCTTGTTTGTACACCTGATCCCTTTTCTCCCAAAATTTGAGATTCTGGATGATTCTTTTGAACATATCTGGATGGAGATTTTTCAGATAAATCATCTTCGGGTTCTTCATTGGGTTCACTGTCTATATCATTTCTATTTGATGTAGAAGGATATATGTCACCATCGTCTTCATCTGTTGTTTTTTTTCTTCTTTTGGAGCTGCAAGAGACTCATCAATAATAACATCAATACATTCAACAATCTTCCGTAGTCTTTTATTGTAACATTTATATGCTCTACTCCTAGAGGAGTAACCAAGAAGTATTCCTTCATCTTCTCTGGGTTCAAACTTGCCAAGTTTTTCATCATTATTTTTGATAAAGCATTTGCTTCCAAAAACTCTAAAATGCTTCACAGTGGGAGGATTACCATAGCAGAGTTCATATGGAGTTTTATCACTATTTACACGAACATGTGCCATGTTAAGAATATTTACCACTATATGTGCTGCTTCTTCCCAAAATGTGTCAGGTGTTCCGGAATCATCAAGCATAGCTCTAGCCATTTGTTGAACTGTTCTATTCATTCTTTCTACTATGCCATTTTGTTGTGGAGTGCCAGCTATAGAAAACTGTCTTTTTATGCCATGTTGTTCACAAAATTCAAGGAATTCATCTGATGTATATTCTCCTCCTCGATCAGATCTAAGACACTTGATTTTTATATCTAATTCATTTTCAACCAGTGCTTTGAAGACCTGAAATTTCTCAAATGCTTCATCTTTGTGTTTAATCAACCCAATCCAACACATTCTAGAGAAATCATCAATAAATAAGATATAGTATTGTTCACCACGTGGTGACTTTTTCCTCACGGGTCCACATATGTCAGTATGAATGAGTTCAAGAGGCTTACTTGATGATCCTTCCTTGGCATTAAATTGCACTCTGGTTTGCTTACCGAATTGGCAAGATTTGCATATGATACTTTCAGGTAGAGTAATATTGGGAAGATCACGAACAACTTTGAGTCTGCTTGATTTGTTGATTTGAGAGAAGCTCGGATGCCCCAACCTTCTATGCCATAGCCAGTTTTCTGAAGATTTACTCAAGTAACATTGTTCTTTGCAGTTCTTCAATACATACAGGTTGCTTGGAGTTCTTTTTCCTTTTATAATTGTTTTACCTGTATCAAGATCACGTACCACACATTCTTTTGAACTAAAGACACCTTCAGTTCCTCGATCACACATTTGACTTACACTTAATAGGTTATGCTTTAATCCATCCACATACATGACATTATTAGCTTTCACCTTTTCTTTTAGAAAAACAGACCCTTTTCCCTTAATGACAGTAGGAGTATCATTTCCAAATGTAACATTCTTTTCTTTTTCTATAGCACTATATGCAAGAAGTTTGTTTTTGTCACATGTCATGTGTTTTGAGCATCCACTATCAATGTACCATTGGTTTTCTTCACCTTCTAAAAATAAATTTATGCCACAATTTTCAACCTATAATTCATTCTTTTTCCACACTTTGGAGCTTGAAGGAAAATGCTCTTTTGGCTGAACTTTGCTCCTACATTCAGATTCTTCATGGCCAAAGTTATTGCAATAAGCACATTCAACTTCATTTTGAAGAGGAGAAAAGTTGTTATATGTATTCTTCTTTGTTCCAATATCAATCCTTTTCTTTCTTGCTTCTCTTGTCATGATGGTTTTATATGCAACACATTGAATAGATTTATGACCAAAATTGTGACATGAGAAACATTGGCCATTGAAGAAGAAATTTCTGCGATCATGAAATCTTCTACTTTAATTTACCTGTTGATTGGTGTTTCTTTGAAAGATATTCCTGTTAGCGTTATTTGAATTGAGATGATCATGCTTTACCTATAAAGATTCTTTATTCCCTTGCTGAGTGGAAGAATGTTGTATACTAGCTGTAGCTACTTTTAGATAATTTGGTGCTGAAGCCTGAGAAGATTCTCCGATATATCCAAGACCTGTCTTTATAAGAGGAGAATGTTGTAACTTGATAATCTCATCTAAGGTTTAAGATCCTTTAGCAAATCTAAGATTCAAAGTCTTTAATTTCTCAATTTCTTTTCTTAGACTTACTATTTCACATTCTAATTTCTCATTGTGTTTCTCCTTTTCTTCAAGCTGATTTTTCAGAGTTTCTATGGATATTTTAATTTCTTTTAAGCATATTTTGAGTTGATTGAATTCATCAAGAAAATCATTGTCCTCTAACGCATCCATAAAAGTATCTTTTTCTTCACTAGATTCCTTTTCAAATGCCATGAGAAGTCTAAGATCTTGTTCACATTCTTCCTCACTATCAGATAACCCATCACTGTCTTCATGAGTATAGTAACTTTTTCTAGTGCTAAACCGATTCTTATTTCTTCTTGCTACTTCCTTCCCTTTTTCATGTGTTTCTTTATGAGGACACTTAGCATCATAATGACCAAATCTTCCACAAGCAAAACATTTGAAAGGAAGCTTACCTCTGAACCGTCCTGTGCCAAGTTGGACTTTCTTTACAAAATTTACCTCATCTTCTTCTGAGATATACCCTGATCCTTCTGTCTCTTGTACTTCTTTCCCTTTTGTAGAAGCTCTAAAGACAGCTTCTTTGACTTCAGATGGTCCTCCTCTTCTCATTTCACATGCAGTTAGTATGCCATGAAATTGCACCACAGTAAGATTTTGAAGATCTTGCTTTTCTTCAAGAGCAGAAAATTTTGACTCAAATTTTGCCGTTAGTGATCTTAAAACTTTCTCAACCAAAGTAGATTCGGTTATTGTTTCTCCCAGATTTCTCATACGATTTACAATATCATCAAGACGTAAAAATAAATTGGCAATGCTCTCCTCATTATGCATTTTTAGATTCTCATATTGAATTCTGAGAGTTTGGAGCTTAGCACTTTTTACCTTTGCATCACCTTCATAACTTAGAATGATTTTGTCCCATATTTCCTTTGCTGTATCCAGCTGCATTACTTTGACAAATTCTGTTTCAGTTAGACTTCCCAATAGAGCATTGACCGCCTTTGCATTTGTTTCATAATTCTTTCTTTTTGTTGGATCTGTTGGTACTGCGGCTGGATATTGATATCCTCCTTCAACACTAGCCCATACATCTGCTCCCAGAGACTGAAGATAGGATCTCATCCTTGTTTTCCAGAAGATTAAATTGTTTCCGTTGAAGAGTGGAGGCCTGATAGATGCTGTTCCATCTTGATTGCTCATCTTGTTTGATCTTCCTTCTAGCGGCTAAGCTTTTTCAGAAGGACCTGCTCTGGTACCAATTGTTGGGAAAAATATTGAGAGGGGGGGTGAATCAGTATTTAGAGCTGACTGAAAACTTTTTACTTTTTCTTTCTCTTAAAACCATACGCTACTTTACTGAACCAAACTCGCGTATACACGCGGATATCCTTAAGAAAACTTGCGTATGTCCAGAGATCTTATTATGCATTTAATTCTTTACTTAGATCATTGCATCATTCATTCATCAGATGTTTAGTAAGCAGTAAGCATGTGTAGTAATAACAGAATAAACCATCACACATAAGCAACACACATGAACACCAGTATTTAAGGTGGAAACCCAATTCGGGAGAAAACCACCGCTACTGTCATCTCTGTCTTCAATATTTATTATAAAGAAAACTTCTTACAATTTTTTACTGGTGCAGACTCATACCAACACGCAGGCACCCACCTGCAAAAGGCTGCAACCTTCTCTCATTCTCTAGCCACAACTGGAAGGGAGCTCCAACCCCCTCACTGAAGGCTTCGACACTCAGCACCACCATGGACCATGTTTCATCAATTTTTATACTGGATCCAACAGCTTCCACACAACATACCTTGTAGGCCACTTTTCATTATATTTTCAAACTGGACCCACTCCATACATCAAAATGAAACTTATAACTCCATCAACCAATCAACCAACAACTTGATCTTCAATCAACATAATCAGCAGCATATTCAACATTCAAACATCCCAGAACTGTATGAATACATCATTGATAGATAGCAGTAAAAAAGAAAAACAGACCAGACATTTCATTCCACACACTTCAGCAAAACCCTATATTCCATACGTGCTTTTACTTCACTGAACCTACGTATATACGTGCTTTCACAGAGACAAACATGCGTATACGCGCTTTTGTTGAAATGAACCTGCATATATATGTGCTTTCGCTGAGATGAACATGTGTATAAATATGTAAATTTTCAGAACTATGCAGCTCTTCAGAACAGATAACTCAGATTTCATCCTTTACTTTAGCAAAGATTCGCCAGATCACAGATCTAAAAATTCCATAAACAGATCTAGAAAATACATAGTCATTTCAGATCTAGAGATCCCTCTTCATCATTTTCTTCATAGGTACATTATTAATTCAGATCAATCAATAAATTGTTACCCATTCCATGCAGAAATACTTCAGAGTGAAGTATTCATTAAAACCCAGACTTCAGAATATATATGCAGATACAAACTCAACCCTGAACAGACATTGATTCAAATAGCATACGCTACTTTGCTTTACTGACGCCGCGTACATACGCGCTTTCCTGCACATCAGCCCGTGTATACTTTTGTGTATTTTATTCTTCAAAAACCCTAACTTCCATACGCGCTTTTCATTAAGGGAACCTGCGTATATACGCGCTTTTACCGAGACAAACTAGCGTATAGATTTGAAAAAGATAAAATTTGCAGAACAGACCAGATCTATAAACTTACCCATATTTCTTCAATTTCTTCATCAGACTTGCGCCAGATCTTCATCGTTTCTTTTGCAGATCATCCTAGATATTCATCATTTCTAGATCTAGAGATCTTGAACCTTCATCATATCCATAGGTGCATCATAGATTCAGATCTATCAGAGTTCAACCATGCAGATATCTCTTAAAGAGATTTATTTATTAACAACCCTTGCACATGCACCCCATTGCACTATGATCTTCTTCTCCTTATATAGATTTAGCCTTTGTCAATACCATGAGTCAAAACCACTCAAACGCTGATGGTATTCCTAGATGGGATCAAATAGATAATCTAGCGCTCAATACAGTGGGCCAATACCATGGTAATGTCCCCTGGTTTTATAAATTTAGAGCACAAATAGGCATACGCTACTTGGTACGTACTTTTCCGCGTACATACACTACTTTTCCTTTACAAACCCGCGTATGCTTTGTGACATATCTTGTTCATCATTACTCTGGCACTTACTGGAATTATTTTCTCTGTCACATCTGAACTAATCTGTAGCTACATCATCCTTACATATTTAACACATAGGTTGCTTTTCATAGGCAACTCATCAAGTAGGTTGCCATCAAGGACAACACATTGCATCATATTTCCAACAATATATATATATATATATATATATATATATATATATGCACCTAAATTGACCTTGCATAAAAAATCAATATTCCATCCACCTTGCCATGGGGGAGGGCACGTGGCAGCCTCTGGCTGCGCCATGTGGCCCTTCTCCATTTTCCTGAAAAACCACCATAAAAACCTAATAATCCACCATAGAATAAATGTAACCTTAGGATTAGGAGAAAAATTCAACTTCCCCAAGCAACATTGGAGAATTTGGTGATGACACTTGTCATAGTGTCACTAGCTGAAAACTAGAGAATAATCCCTGAAGATTCCTGAGGTGATGACTGGACTGCCAAGTCATCAGTCTGTCACTCTTCTGCATAATTTTTACCCGTTTGAGAAAATGAAAAACAGGCCATAACTTACTCATATGAACACAGATTTTGATGAAATGAGTTACGTTGGAATCCTGGTGATGAGCTCTATCCAGTCGTTCTAGTTTGGAGCATTTGTAAGAAATTTAATTTTTTAGCTAAATACTGAGCCTCTGATCAACAACACAAATAAATCTTCATTTCATTAATATCAAAGAATTGAAAAATGCTTACATAAAAAATGGAAATAAACTAGCTCAGGCGATGGTAGCTTATACTTGCGGAGAGATGTGGTAGCTACATGCCTCTGAAATGTGCTACAATGAGGCTCAAGGGCCTTTTTATTATTAAACAACAAAGGGAAATCCTAAACAACTAACACCCTAACCCTAGGAGATGGAACATAAAGAGTTTTTGGGCCCTGTTGGTGTTAGTTGAAAAACCAAATTCCTAGGGTTGTAACTTGGTCATATGATATTTTTTTGGTGCGTACGATACCTTGTTAGAAAGGTCTCCCTGAGTACAACAATATTTGAAATAGGCCCTTTCATATGGCCATGGACCTATTGCGAATGTCAAAAAAACATCATTTAGGGGGTCAAAACAACTTCGGATGTTGAAGACTCGAAAAAAAGCTAAAAATAGTAAATTATGCTATAAATAAGGAAACTGATGAAACCAGCTAGTGGTCTAGGTGGAATAGGTGGGCGGTCACCAATATACACCCCGATCAAATTTTTAAATATATACCAAAACTACTTCAGTTGTAGACATGTCATAAGGCCATATATCCAAAATTATGCATCATTGGAGAATGCAACTTGGATGTGGAGTAATGTTAAATTTTGTGAGCTGTTAAATTTTCCATCTTTTTCATGCACAATAAATGAATCAAGATATTTTTTGCAATCTTTCTTTTATTATTAAATATAGAAGATAGTCAGAAATTTTTGTAATCAAACAGTTTTTCTTAATCATATTACTTGTTTTTTTTAATGCTATGGGGTCAGGTTGACAAGAGGAGGAGACACCCAAAAAAATTCCTCTAGTGCCGAGCAAAGGTGCAAGAACTCCTCCAGTTCCCAACAGACCTATAAAAACCAAAAAAGAATTCACAAAATTTCCAAGAAAACAATACGAAAGAATAATAAATAACTAGCAAAAAATTTCAAGGTGAACAATCTTGCCGCAGAATTCCTTTAGTGCAACCACAGACCTACCACAACCGTGCCAAAACACAATTTTATAGAAAAACAATGCAAAAAATTTGCAATGCACTTGTGACCTAGATGTATATAGTAAGTTTTTTTATTGAAAAACCTGGTGGTCGGATTTTCCCTCCACTTGACAAAAATTCGTTGCACAATATTTGAGGTTGTTGTTAACTTTAAAGTCCATACTTTCGACCAAAAGTTAAATTTAACTGTTCGACTGAAAAAAAAAGACTAGTTCGTCCGAAAAGGTGCATTCAAGAATTTTTTGTGAGTAATTCTCACAAAAGTGTAACTCGATTTCACATTTTCCTATATTCATGAACTTAAATATGTAAAACCATTTATAATTGTTTTAAATGACACATGATCATGTGTGAAAAATGTACCTCTAAATATCAATTTTAATAGAAATGTACTAATTATATAACATTCATACATGTTCAAATGCATTTAACATGTACCACACATGTTGTAATTTGCAATTTCAATCTAGATTCATTTTAAATAACAAATGACAAAACAACTTGAGCTTTAAAAACAAAACATTTAATCTAAGATTGAATCCAGAAGTTAACATTATAACAATTCATCATGTATGCAAAATGTAATGTAACTAAATTCAAATGTACTTCTTGTTCATTGTTACATATTCATGAACTTAAATATGTAAAACCATCTATAATTGTTTTAAATGACACATGATCATGTGTGAAAAATGTACCCCTAAATATCACTTTTAATAGACATGTCCTAATTATATAACATTCATACATGTTCAAATGCATTTAACATGTACCACATGTTGTAATTTCCCAAACTGTAGAGCTGAAGCTGAAAACTCTGCGCGAGGCGCAGAAAGGACTGGAGCAAAGAGAAGCTAAGAAGGTCACAAAGACACTGCTCAAAGACATCGATGAATTTGAGAAAAAATGCGCCACAACAGTTACATCGTTGAAGGATGCCTTGAGCGACATCAAAGCGAAGATCAAGGGTGCACCACCATTGTGAATCGAGACGAGTCACAGTTTTTTGTTGGGGGTATGTTGGAGCTCGGATCCCCCGTGAAGTAAAGACTTTGTAGATCGAGGAGTGGAGTGCGTAGCGAAAAGTATATTTTTCATCTTAGTGGCTTTGGGATGGGTTAAAGGCCCTTATTATGTAATAGAATGGGAATTTTTGTGAACGTTGGACTCTGCCCATGGTTTGGGACCATGGTATTGTAAAAGCCAAATTTATATAACGAGTCTAGATAAAAGTCATAGGTAGGTTTTTGATAGCAGAATAGACTTGAATGATGAATTTGGATGTACAATTATATTGAGTTCAAGTATGTGTTTGGGTTAGAGGAAAGGATCCTGCAGGGTTGTGCATGGAGAGCTTAGGAAGTCTGCAACTGTATGCGTAGACCCATGCAACTGTGTGGGCAGGGCATTGCAGTTGTGTGCACAGGGTGGAAAATGGATGTAAAGAGAAGATATGATTAAATAACCATTGAGAAAGATCCGAGTATATTGATGTGTTTGATTTTTACTTAATGTTTATGAATGTCTATGTTGAATAAGGGTTTTGAGCTGTAATTGAATAGCACAGTCTATTTTATGGTTATTTGTTGTGTTTGATTCTTGAATAAGTAAGATCATGCAGTGTTGTGAAACCATCTCCAAAAATAGAATAAAAGAGATATCAACGCCTTAGAAATAAGCCACTTCGGGGGGGAAACCTCCAATACATTACATGAATGAACAATTCTTGGATGATACAATTTACAAAACCTCCTTTCTATATATAGGAGTCCATGGGGCCATAATGTAATCCTAGTGGGCCACAATGTAATCCTAGCCGACCTAACAATAATAATTTAAGGGCACGATAATAACAAAATGGGGGTTACAAGGGTACAATAATAACAATAAGGGGGTTACACTAACAACAATAAGGGGCTATACTAGTAATATAGGGACCTAACATGCCCCTCTCCTTCACAAAAGTGTTGTCCTCAACGCTTGAGTAGCTCTGGGTGCTTCTGTATAAAATTCTCATCCTCCCATGTAGAATCTTCAGTGGGTAAGTTCTTCCACTTGATGAGATAATCTGAAATTGATCGATTCCGTAGCTGTCAAGTTCTTGTTTCCGTGACCGCTTCAAGTTCCAATATGATTTTTCCTTCCTCATCAAGTTCTGGAAATATTGTTTGAACTGGAATATTTTCACCTATAACCTTCTTTAAGCATGAAACATGGAAAGCTGGA
This sequence comes from Pinus albicaulis, assembly GCA_034641835.2. Lineage (NCBI taxonomy): Eukaryota > Viridiplantae > Streptophyta > Pinopsida > Pinales > Pinaceae > Pinus > Pinus albicaulis. Next base: position 1,039,830,114 of record CM076578.1, read on the forward strand.
TATACTCGCAAAGAAGCAGGAAGCTCCAATTTGTATGCCATAGTACCAATCTTTTGCAACACCTTGTAAGGACCATAGTACTTTGGCGATAATTTATTATCCTTCTTAGCTGAGGGACATTTGTTTGTATGGTTGTAGCGGTAAAAATACCCAATCTCCTACATCAAAACTTCTCTCACTACGATGTTGATCTGCCTGTTGTTTCATTCGATTTTGTGCCAAATTCAGGTTATCCTTTAAGAGTTGGAGAACTTCTTGCTGATGCTCGATGTGATCTTCCACTGCTTGAACCTTCGAATTTTCCCTTAAAGATGATGTGATGGATGGCGGATGATATCCATAAAGTGCCATAAATGGGGTCATTTTTGCTGCAGTATGGAAGGAAGTGTTATACCACCATTCAGCAAGAGGTAACCACTTGACCCATTGTGTTTGTTTATCGGATACAAAACAACGAAGATATCCTTCCAAACATTTATTTACTATCTCAGTTTGACCATCAGATTGAGGATGATAAGATGAGCTATGAGCTAATTGAGTACCCAAACAAGAAAATAACTCCGTCCAAAAATTTCCGATAAAAATGGGATCTCTGTCGCTCACAATAACCCTTGGGCTTCCATGTAGCTTTTGAATTCTGTCCATAAATGTAGTAGCAACTGTACTTGCTTTAAATGGATGACATAATGCACAAAAGTGTGCATACTTGGTAAGTCTATCAACTACCACCATGATGACACTCTTTCCTTCGGACTTAGGTAAACCTGTGATAAAATCCATTGAAATCTCCTCCCAACGTTGACTTGGAATGGATAAAGGTTGTAGAAGTCTCAGGGTCTTAATTGTCTCAACTTTATTCTGCTGGCAACCCAAACATTCCACCACAAACGTTTGAATATTAGATTTAAGGCCATCCCAAAAAATTCTTTCTTCACCCTGTGGTAAGTTTTTAAAAATCCCGAGTGTCCTCCTAAAGGAGAAGTGTGCAATTCCAGAAGAATCTTTTGTTTTAGTTGGGAATTATTACAAAGATATAAGCGATCTTTGTACCATAAGGAATAATTTTTGCAACTAAATGTATCAGATGTACTAGGATCTTGCTGCAACTTTTGAATGAGTGTCCATACATCTTTGTCCTTCTTCCATTCATCTCTTGCTTCAGTTATCCAATTTGGTTGGATAACAGAAATGGCACAAAGCAATGCTTCCACCTCTTCATTCTTTCTTGAGAGTGCATCTGCCACAACATTAAGCTTTCCTTTTTTGTAGATTATTTCAAAGTCATAACCCAACATCTTTGTGACCCATTTTTGCTGCTCTTCTGAAGATAGTCTTTGTTCCAAAAAGTGTTTTAGACTATCATGATCAGTTTTTACCTTGAAGTGTCTTCCCATTAGGTAAGTTCGCCATTTCTTTAGTGCATGCAGTATTGCTAACATTTCCTTTTCATAAATAGGTTTCTGTAAATACTTTCCTTTGATTGGACGACTTTCAAAAGCAATGGGTCTTCCTTCCTGCATTAAAACTGCACCAATTCCATTTTCTGAGGCATCACATTCCACAATAAAGGTTTTTGTGAAGTCTGGTGTAGCTAAGACCGGTGCTAGGCATATTGTAATATGATGAAGAGTGTTGTCCTTGATGGCAACCTTTGAATGAAGATGAAGACAGCATTTGACATGTGTTGTCCTTGATAGACATCCACACCGATGAAGTTATGGAAGGTTCTTGACTTTGATGGGCTTGGTAAATGATGTAAATGCGATGTAAATGATGTTTGTTAGCAATATGATGTGATGTTGTGTGAATGGCAACTTATGATGAAGTTGTGCTTAATAGAATATGTCTTGATGAACTTTGTTTAAAGATGTAATCGATGTATCTCGGAAAGTGAAGGTTATGAAGAAAGGAATTCAATATGTACTAGATCCATGATGAAAAAGTATGTTTCAAGGAATACCTTGGTTGTCGAAGGTGATCGCGTCTGTACGCGTGTGCAAAGTCGTGCCAAGTATTATGGGGAAAAAGCGCTCATAAAGTGCAAAACCAGGGGTAACCACCATGGTATTGACCCATTGTATTGGGTAATGATTCGTCTAAATGACCCCATCCAGGAATACCATTGGAAGTAATGTGGTTTTGGCTCATGGTATTGAAAAAGGGTAAACCTATATAAAGAGAAGAAATTCATTGTGCAAATCATGAGTGTGGGTGCAAGATGTCTGAGCTTGAATGAATACTTCTCTTTGAAGGATATCTGAATGGAAAGGGTTACAGTTGAATGATAGATCTGAATGTATGATGCACCAATGATGAAGAAGGGGATCTAGATCTGAAATGTACTTGTATTTGCTAGATCTGTTTATGGAATGATTAGATCTGAGATGAGGTGAACATCTGTCTGAAGTAAAGGGTAAAAATATGTGTGATGTATCTGTTCTGAATAATTTCCATGACCTAAATGTCTGAAGAACCATACGCTTGTTTGCCGCAGAGGAAGCGCGTATATACGCGGCTTCGCTGAAGAGAAAGCGTGTATGCTCAATGAAATTAGATCTGTAATATGTACAGAAGTATACGTTGGTTTATGTGAATGGAAGTGCGTATATACGCGACATCAATGAAAGGAAAGCGCATATGCAAACTAGGGTTTGCTGAAGTCTGTGGTAAGAAATGTCTGATCTGTTCTGCTGGTTTACTGATATCTGACAGTGAGTTATATGTATCAGTTTCATGTTTGACTGTGCTTAAAAGTATGGAGTGGGTCCAGTCTGAAAATATGATGAAACGTGGCCTGCAAGTTATGTCCTAAAGGAAGCTTTGGATCCAGTGTGAAAATTGATGAAACGTGGTCCATAGAGGTGCTGAGGGTTGTAGCCTTCAGTCAGGGGGTTGTAGCTCCCTTCCAGGTGAGGCTGGTAAACGAGAGCAGGGGGTCGTAGCTCCCTTCCAGGAGAGGCTGGTAAATGAGAGCAAGGGGTTGTAGCTCCCTTCCAGGAGAGGCTGGTAAACGAGTGCGGGTGAGTGCACAGCATCACAGTGAGTCTGCACCGACACATATGTTGTAAGATGTTTTCTCTATAATAAAATATTGAAGGCTGAGAACATAGCTACGACGGTGGTTTTTCTCCAGCTTGGTTCCACCTAAAAATCACGGTGTTCATGTGTGATGGTTTTATTCTGTTGTTACTACATGTTTTATTAACAACATCGGATGGATAGATAGATTCAAGAACTAAGTTAATAAATATCTGCATATTTAGATCTCTGCTAATACGCGAGTTGTATGAAGGATATCCGCGTGTATACGCGAGTTTACTAAAGGAAAGTAGCGTATGGGTTTTAGAGAGTGAAAAAGTAAAATTTTTTGAATATGCGGTAAATATTGATTCACCCCCCCTCTCAGTATTTTTCCCAACAATTGGTATCAAAGCGGGTTCTTCTGCAGAAGCTTGATCGCTTGAAGGAGATCCATCGCAATGGGAAGTCTTGAAGGAGTAATGTATATAAAGCCACCTCTATTCAATGGAAGCAATCTGATATTCTGGAAGGTACGAACAAAAGCATATCTGCAAAGTCTTGGTGCAGATGTATGGGCAATCGTGGAAGAAGGTTATCAATACCCGGCAAGTATTCCTACTGATGCAGCAGAAAGGAAGAAGTATGAAATCAATACCAAAGCAGTAAATGTCTTATTAGGAAGCATGTCTGAACCAGAATTTGCTAAATTGATGCAGCTACATTCAGCAAAAGAAATATGGGACAAAATCATTCTAAGCTATGAAGGAGACACAAAGGTAAAAAGTGCAAAACTCCAAACTCTTAGAATTGAATATGAAAATTTGAAGATGCATAGTGATGAGAGTATTGCCCATTTCTTCTTACGTTTGGATGATATTGTAAATCGAATGAGAAATTTGGGTGAAACCATAACTGATACTACTTTGGTGGAAAAATTCTTAAGATCCTTGACTTCAAAATTTGACTCTAAAGTTTCAGCTATTGAAGAAAGGCAAGATCTGCAAACTCTTACTATTGTTCAATTACATGGTATTCTGACTGCTTTTGAAATGAGACAAGGAGGTCCTTCTCAAATCAAAGAAGATGCTTTTAAGGCGTCTACAAAAGGAAAAGAAAAGGAAGTTGTCAAAGAATCCAGCTATATATCCGAAGAAGAAGAAGCGAATTTTGTGAGAAAACTCCAACTAGGTACTGGAAGATTCAAGGGTAAGCTTCCCTTCAAATGTTTTGATTGTGGAAGAGTTGGTCACTATGCTGCTAAATGTCCTTATAGAGAAAAACATGGTAAAGGGAAACAATTTGAAAAGAGGAAGAGTTATTATGAAAATGAAGATGATGATGAAGTGTCCAGTGAAGATGAAGAAGATTCTAACCATGATCTGAAAGTACTCATGGCAAAGAAGCAAAAGAAGAAGGCTACTCGAAACAAGAAGATATCTCAGAAAACTTGTATAGCAGAAATTGAAGAAGATGAATTAGATAGTGATTGGGGTCCTTGTAATACTCTTCTTTGTGCAAACAATAGTGAAGATAGTAAAAGTAAAGTGGTGGATCTAGAAGAAGCTATCAAGATCAAAGTTGAAGAACAACAAAAGGAAATTGATAAGAAAGATTCTATCTACAAAGAGATGATCTCTCAAATGAAAGAACAAATAGAAATGTTGAATGGACAGGTGGACAAGTATCAAAGGTTTCATACTTATGCATCCAATCGAATTAAAGAACTAGAAGCAGAAATCAATGATCTAAATGCAGATCTCAAAAAATCAAGCAAGAAGAATGAAGGACTTGAAGCTGCAATCATCTCTCTACAAACAGATCTTGAAGCATCAAGTGAGAAGAATGAGGAACCTCTACAAACATTTGAAAAGGAAGGCCTTAAAGCAGAAATCATTTCTCTCAAAGAAGATCTGGAAAAATCAAATAAGAAGAATGAAGAGCTGCAACAAACATGTGAAGAAAACGAAAATTGGTTGAAAGAAGAGATTCTAAATCTGAAGGATCAAGTAGAAGATGGAAGAAGGAAAGAAGAAAGCTTGATGAAGCAATGTCAAGCCTTGGAGGTTGAGGTAAACATTCACAAAGGTAAATTAGAAGAAAAGGTTAAACTTTTGAGGTTTCAAGATAGTACTAACATTTTGGACAATATTCTGAGTAATCAAAGGTCTCCTGCTATCAAACTTGGTCTTGGTTTCCATGAAACTGTTAAAGGAGAATCTAGCTCACAAGGAAGTGCAAAAAATTCAGAGGATGTCAATACTAAACCTGAAGTGTTGAAAGAGACAAAAGATCAACCAACAATCATGAATTCTCAAAGGAATTCATTCAAGAACGTTGAATATTTTAAATGTCATAATTATGGGCATGTTGCAGCAAATTGCAGAAGCAGAACAATTAAGCCTCAAAAAAACAGATTCTACTCAGAAAGGTACTCTGGTAACTTCAAGGGATATTGTTTTTCATGTAACAAGTATGGACATAAAGCAGCTGATTGTAAAAGGAGGAAGATTAGAAATACTCATTATGATTCTTATGCTCATTTCTTTGGACACATGAGATGTTATTCTTGTAACAGGTATGGACATGTAGAAAAGGAATGCAGGTTGAACAGATATGAGAAATTGGATAACTTCCAGCACACAAATAGAAAGTTCAAACAAATCTGGAAAAAGATGGAGGACCGATCAGAAACGTAGGGAATTCTGACCCTACTGCAGTCATCCGCTTCTGAAGCTTACTTCTCTGATTGACTGCAGAAATGATGTGGGATACATTATGAGATTTAGTAATGTATCGTCACAGGGGGAGCAATGTATGATGTCTCTCATGGTTGATTTGATTATTCTGGTTATATGTATTTCTGACAGAGCATCTGATATGAAGAAGATAGGTACAGGAAGTACAAGTTCAGGGGGAGATGAAGGAATGTGAAAAATTTCTATGCTTCACTTTCCATACGCGGGTTCTATTAACAAAAGTCGCGTATACACGCGAGTTCCAGCAGACACAGTCGCATATGCATTGATGATAAGAGAATTTATATGATAGCTGAAGATCTGGAGCAGAGGTTCAGGGGGAGCATCAGTCTGACTGTTAATAACTGTATTATTGACTCAATATCAGCTTAGTTTCTCAGTTCTAAATAATGATGATATGATACATGGTTTCTTATGTTGAAGATTGTGGATGAGTCATGTTTGCTTTTTGATGAAGAGTATTCATTGTTGAGATGAAAGTCTTATAATTAGGAGATAAGGGCAGTTCATGCAGAGATTGTTGCTGTTGGTTTGCTGATGAACGTATTCAGGTTGCACAAGTTAAGAAGGAGCACTGGTTCAGGGGGAGCAGCAGGTTGAATACTAATGATTGCATTGTTGGCAATATGACTGCTTATTCTTTGGTTTTTGTGATACTCATGCTCAAATTATGATGACTTGGTACATGGTTTATTATGATGAGATTTTGAGCCCTGGTTGCTGATAAGTATCTTTTGTGCTCACACATGGATGAGTTGGATGTCGTTTGATTCAGAAATAAGAATAGATCATGCAGAGTTTGTTACTATGGTTGAGATATTTTGCCTACATATGTTACTTCATGTTAAATCTTGAAGATCTTGATGATATTGGACCACATGGATGATTGCTTGACACATATTTGAAGATGTTGTTCTGGTATGATAATCTCTCTTGGAAAGATTGTATTGATGCTGCAAAGAATCTAAAGGCTTGGTTACTAATGTGCTTATGCTACAACCGTTGGATGACGCTTGAAGACACAACTACACTGTTCTATCTATCTGTAGTCTAGGGAAGCATTCAAATATCCCAGAAAGAAGCTGAACACTGTCTTTTTCTCACAAGAGGATTAGATCTGGTTAAAATATAGAAGATGGTATTGGATACGCGGGTTTCCTGAAACATAGTCGCGTATATACGCGAGTTCATGCACAGAAAACCGTGTATGTCTGATTGCTGACAATTTTCTGTTTGGAGTCAGCTTTCTTCAGCACAGCTGCAATGCTGTTTGGTATCTCTGATACTGTTTGGTATCTCTGGTGGTGTTCCAGTTCTCATAATTCTATTTCTAAGGTTTTGATAAAGATGCCTTGATGATTTGTTGGTAAAAGTGTTCAGGATGCACAAACTAAGGGGGAGCCTTAGTCATATGGAAAGGTTGCTTGGATGCACATATTCAGGGGGAGCATTAGCTTTACTGAGTATAATGCATTGTTGGCATTATGATGGTTCTGAAATATGTTCTCTTTCTTGAGGACTTTCTGGTGTTGGTCTTAAAGTTATATTTGTAGTTTGATGAAAAGGTCATATAAAGATCCATGATGTAAAATTGTAATATTCAGTCATGTAAGGATTTGATAAATTTGTAAACCCACTTGGTTGGGTAGCTAAGTCAAATTTTGTAAACCCACTTGGTTGGGTAGCTGAGTTGAAATGTGTAAACCCACTTGGTTGGGTACTTGAGTCTTATATGTAAATCCACTTGGATGGATCTTTGATGTAAGTATGAGTCATTGGTGATAGGAATTTCATAGAGTCATGTACTTCATTGGAAAATATGTTTGAAGATTCAACATGAATTCAGGGGGAGCTTGGTCACTTCAGTATATATCAGATCTGCAGAACGCTTCTTCCACATGTGGAGAAAAGGGGGAGAGTATGTTGGTTTTGATCCACCCTTTTCCCTTGATGTCAAAGGGGGAGAGTGACATGGTGTTTGAATGAAGAGAAAAAATGGTGTCAAAAATGGGGAATGTGACATGGTGTCCTTGTATTCTTAATGTACCTATCTGTTGTGGTAACCAAACACCATTGTGGTTGCCATCAAGTCCAAAGGGGGAGATTGTTGGCAATATGATGAAGAGTGTTGTCCTTGATGGCAACCCGCTGAATGAAGATGAAGACATGAGACTGTTGACATGTGTTGTCCTTGATGGCAATCGACCTGATGAAGTTATTCTTGACCTGATGGGCTTGGTAAATGATGTAAATCTGATATGAAATGATGTTTGTTAGCAATATGATGCTGAGTGTTGTCCTTGAAGGGAAACTTACTTGATGAAGTTGTGCTTAATAGAATATGTCTTGATGAACCTGTTTAAAGATGTAAATCTGATGTATCTACAGAGAGTACAGAAGGTAATGAAGAAAGGAATTCAATATGTGCTAGATCCATGATGAAAAGAGTATGTTTCAAGGAATACGCGGATTTGTCTAGGAGAAGTCGCGTATGTACGCGGTTAAGTACGTGCCAAGTCGCGTATGGGCAAAAGCGCTAAAAAAGTGCAAAACCAGGGGTAACCACCATGGTATTGACCCATTGTATTGGGTAATGATTCGTCTAAATGACCCCGTCCAGGAATACCATCGGAAGTAATGTGGTTTTGGCTCATGGTATTGAAAAAGGGTAAACCTATATAAAGAGAAGAAATTCATTGTGCAAATCATGGGTGTGGGTTCAAGATGTCTGAGCTTGAATGAATACTTCTCTCTGAAGGATATCTGAATGGAAAGGGTTACAGTAGAATGATAGATCTGAATGTATGATGCACCAATGATGAAGAAGGGGATCTAGATCTGAAATGTACTTGTATTTGCTAGATCTGTTTATGGAATGATTAGATCTGAGATGAGGCGAACATCTGTCTGAAGTAAAGGGTAAAAATATGTGTGATGTATACGTACACGAAGAATATCCATGACCTAAATGTGTTGAAGAACCATACGCCTTGTTGCAGCGAGAGGAAACGTATATCAGCAGCTTAATGAAACGCAGTATCTCAATGAAATAGATACGCAATATGTGGTGTATCTGGATTATGTGAATGGTAGAAGCAAACGTATATACGTGGCTGATCATCGAAAGGAAAGCGCGTATGCAAACTAGGGTTTGCTGAAGTGCAGCAGTAAGAAATGTACGATACATTCTGTTGGCTCTTGCGATATTTGTGGTGAGTAATATGTATCGGTTTCATGTTTGTTGTGCTTAAAAGTATGGAGTGGGTCTGTCCTAAAAATATGATGAAAGCGTGGCACGCAGTTATGTCTAAAAGGCTTGGATCGGTCTGAAAATATGATGAAACGTGGCTGCCGAGTTATGTCCTAGAAAGCTTTGGATCAGGTCTTAGTGGTGAAACGTGGTCCATAAAGGTGCTGAGGGTTGTAGCCTTCGGTCAGGGGGTTTTAGCTCCCTTCCAGGTGAGGCTGGTAAACGAGAGCAGGGGGTCGTAGCTCCCTTCCAGGAGAGGCTGGTAAACGAGTCAGGGGGTTGGAGCTCCCTTCCAGGAGAGGCTGGTAAACAAGCACAGGTGGGTGCCTGCGTGCTGGTAGAGTCTGCACCAGCACATATGTTGTAAGATTTTTCTCTATAATAAAATATTGAAGGCTGAGCAACTGCAGCGGTGGTTTTCTCCCGACTTGGGTTTCCACCTAAAAATCCTGGTGTTCATGTGTGATGGTTTATTCTGTTGTTACTACACATGTTTACTGTTAACTTAACATCAGATGAATGAATAGTGCAAAGAACTAAGTTAATAAATATCTTCATATTTAGATCTCTGCTAATACGCGAGTTTTATGAAGGATATCCACATGTATACGCGAGTTTACTAAAGGAAAGTAGCGTATGGGTTTTAGAGAGTGAAAAAGTAAAAGTTTTGAATATGCAGTAAATACTGATTCACCCCCCCTCTCAGTATTTTTCCCAACACACATTGCCTCTTTAAGATGTTCAAAGGCCTTAGTTTCTTCAGGAGTCCATGAAAATGCATCTTTCTTCAATAATGTTGTTAGAGGTGCTGCTATTCTCCCATAATTCTTAACAAATTTGCGATAATACCCTGTTAACCCGAGAAATCCTCGCAACTGCTTTATGGTTGTGGGAACTTTCCATTCCTTAATGGCTTTAATTTTGTTAGGGTCTACTTTAACACCCTCGTGAGATACAATATGACCCAGATATTCCACCTCTTGTACTCCAAAGAAACATTTAGATGTTTTTTCATATAATTGTTTCTCCTGCAATAGTTTGAGCACCCTGTCAACATGTTCAACATGATCCTTCCAAGACCTGTTGTAGATTAGTATATCATCAAAAAATACTAGCACAAATTTTCTAAGGAAGGGTTTGAAAATGGAATTCATCAACCCTTGAAATGTAGAAGGTGCATTGGTAAAGCCAAAAGGCATGACCAAAAATTCATAATGACCCTCATGAGTTCGAAATGTTGTTTTTGGAATATCTTCAGTCTTCATTCTAATTTGATGATATGATGGACAAAGATCCAACTTGGTAAAATAAATTGCTCCATGTAATTCATCCAATAATTCATCAATCACAGGAATGGGAAATTTATCTTTAATGGTGAGCTTATTAAGCTCCCTATAATCCCGACACATTCGCCATGATCCATCCTTCTTGTGTACCAATACTACAGGAGCAGAGAAAGAACTTTGACTAGGTTGAATTATACCCGCCTCTAACATTTCTGCAATCATGCGTTCAATTTCGCTCTTTTGGAAGTAAGGATATCTATAAGGCCAGATGTTTGGAGGAACACTTCCTGGAATCAAATGAATAGCATGATCATGATCACGAATAGGTGGGAGTCCTTTGGGAGTTTCAAACACCTTGGAATGATTGTCCAAGACTTGTTGGAGATTTGCAGAAATAGATGATTTTGATGTTGGAACTTCTAGTGAGCATAATTGTGCAATTACGCCTCGTTATTATTTCTTTAGAAGCTTTGTCATGACATTAGAGCTTATTATCCTTCCTGGCTTCCTCGCAATACCCTGTAATTCAACTTCCTTTCCTTCTGAAAAAAAATTCAAGAAAAGTTCTTGAAAATTAAAAGCTACCGTCCCCAAAGATTGTAACCATTGTACTCCTAGTACAACATCAACACCTCCCATATGAATGGAAAGCATTGGACTAGTCAATAGATATTCCCCCATGGTTAGCTTGATATTATGGCATTTTCCAGAGAAATTTATAGTTCCTCCATTTGCAACCATCACTTGAAATTCTGGTGCTGGGTATAGGAAACAATTTAATTCCTTGGCTACCTTACAATGAATAAAATTATGGGTGCTACCTGAATCAATCAACACTATTACCCTTTTCTTCTTGATATTTCCTTCTATTTTGAGAGTTTGAGGAGTGGTAATTCCTGCCAGTGCATTACACGATATGGTCGGATTCATTTCTTCCTCTTCTAGGGCTGGTTCCTGGTGTATATCCTCTTCTTGTTCATTTTCTTCTTCCTCTTCACAATCTATGTAAAATAATTTCTTCTCAGCACACTTATGACCTTTAGTGTATTTGCTATCACAACCGTAGCAAAGCCCTTTTGCTCTTTTTTCTTCCAATTGTTGTGGTGTCAACCTTGTAGGTTGTGGAAATCTAGGCGTAGCAACACTTCCTTCTTTATAGAATTGAGTGGTAGGCTTCCTTGTCGCCATAATTTTACATTCAACTTTTATTTCCAACCTGAATGCCTTCTCCAATGAATCGGGTTCCAAAACGCGAACTTCATGTTGGATGTTATCCTTTAAAGTGTCTATGAAGAGATCAATCCTGTGTTCCTCTGGAATATCAGTTACCCTTATATTCAATTTTTGGAAGTCCTCAATGTGCTGCCCCACTAAACCCTTTTGTTTGAGATTTATCAATTGGCTAAAGAAGGTGTTGCTCTTTGTATCCTCATAATGTGCGATCATTTCCTCCGTAAAAATTGACCAAGTGACAATTTTTTTACGGGAGCAAAGCCATCGATACCATACAAATGTATTTTGTTCTAAATGTAAAGTTGCAATGCGTACCTTTTGTGTGTTTTGCACGTTATGGAGATCAAAATATTGCTCCATCTGCAGTATCCATGTTACAGGATCCTTTCCATCAAGCTTCCTTATATCCATTTTTGGAATATGGTGGTTCTTCCTGCCAACATTAGAGTTTATGAAATCACGATTAACATTTATTTTGTTCTCATCATGAGGTTCTTCTACTATATTTCCGCCATTAGGAGTCATTTCTTGTTTTAAGCTTGTCATCAAGCCTTCCATGTATGCTTTTATATCATTCTTCATGTTTTCCATGTTGTCTTTCATGTCATCCATCTTAGCTTCCATGCCATCCATCTTAGCTTCCAAACCATTCATCTTAGCTTCCACACCTTTCTTCAAAACTTCCATTTCATTTATTTGGTGTTCTTTGCGAAAGCGAAATTTGTTGCACTTGCTCTTGTAATTTTGATATGTCATGTTGCCATTCGTCGTCTTCATGAGTCATAGTAGAGACTTATAAAGGCTTAATGGGTGTTGAATTATTTTTAGGGGCCATTTTAGAATCCAATACTGATATCTATTCTACAATATGCCCTTGGAATAAATTCAACTTGATTATTCAAACAAGACTTATGCAATTCGGAAAAAAAATACACACCTTTTACTTTCTTTTGAGGAGCTCGATATTGAAATTGAATTATCTCTGTAATTGAGGATCTTCAATATCTGAAATTCATCCCTGTAGTAGCCCTCTGAAGTTTCTTTCAAATGCCACAAGTCTGATCTGATTTAGATTCCTCAAGACAAAGTTATTTCCAATCTCCCACAATGACCCAATTTTGGACTGGTTCAGTAGAGTGAACTTGTACAACTTTCCACGTGTCACTATTTCATCATTTGGCTCTGACATTGATAGCCAAGAAACTACAGTCCATGTAATTGTGGCCACTTTTTACGGTACTTCAATTCAATGCTTAGAGAGAGAGTTATGAATCTTTTCCCACGATCACCTCTTTGAGAAAAAATTCTGGAGCCTGACCTTCCACAGATCATATCTCTGAAAATATTGCGAACCAAGATCTGAAATTTTTTGACGAGTTTCCTCAGGATTTCGGCTTCACACCCTAAAAATTTCAGATTATGAACCTTCGCAGAAAAACAGTTATAGTGCAAATGCCACGATGACCTGTTTAGGAGCCTGAAAAAATACCTAACTTCCACAGATCATATCTCCGAAAATATTGCGAACCAAGCTCTGAAATTTTTTGACGATGTTCCTCAGGATTTCTGCTTCACACCCTAAAAATTTCTGCTTCTGAAGCTTCGTAGAAAAAAATTTATATCGAAAATTCCACACTGACCTATTTGGAGCAGCGAAACCCTAGAATCCAAAGCTCTGATACCAAATGTCGTGAAACCAGCTCCAAAAATAGAAGAAAAGAGATATCAACACCTTAGAAATAAGCCACTTCGAGGGGGAAACCTCCAATACATTGCATGAATGAACAATTCTTGGATGATACAATTTACAAAACCTCCTTTCTATATATAGGAGTCCATGGGGCCATAATGTAATCCTAGTGGGCCACAATGTAATCCTAGCCGACCTAACAATAGTAATTTAAGGGCACAATAATAACAAAATGGGGGTTACAAGGGTACAGTAATAACAATAAGGGGGTTACACTAACAACAATAAGGGGCTATACTAGTAATATAGGGACCTAACATGCAGTCCATGAGCAAGTTCAACAATTGAGTTGAACAACACTGGTATTATTGATAGATATGGCCTGCATAGCTCTGTTAAGAAGGAAAAGTCCTAAATCCACAGTCCAATGTCCCTCTGGATATAGAAGACTGGTTCTAGCATCCCTCTATATTGCCTCGGGTGGGTTTTGTTCGACTACATAGTCATTTAGAACCTGGGTCTAGGGCCCTTCAAGCCAACATATTTCGTGATATTTTAGGATTTTTTGAGTTATTTCATGAATTTTTAGGATGTTTTGTAGTCTTTCACAAGCTTTCATCATATTTAACGATATTTCATCATCTTTCACGATCTTTTAGGATTATTCACGTATTTCGTGATCTTTTGTTATTTTTTGTCATCTTTCATCGTCTTATGAGATATTTTAGGATGTTTTGTGTTCTTTTGTGATATTTCGTCATCTTTCATGATATTTCATCCTCTTTCACAATCTTTCATCAGTGTTTCCTCACCTTTTGAGATATTTTTTCATATTTTTCGATCTTTTAGGATTTATCGCAGTATTTATTTATATTTCATTATCTTTCGTGATATTTCGTTAGATTTCCTCATCTCTCCTATTTTATTGTCATTTTTTCATCATCTTTCAGGATCGTTCATCATGTTTTGCGATATTGTGTCATCTTTTGTGATCTTTCGAGGGTTTTCACGATATTTTGCATTCTTTATTCATATTTTGTGATGTTTTATAGTCTTTCATTATCTTTCATAATTTTTTCTTCATGATTTGTGATCTTTCATGATTTTTTTCATCTTTCGTCATCTTTTAGGATGTTTTGAGACATTTCATGATCTTTTGCGATCTTTCATGGTCTTTCATGATATTTCGTGAATTTTCACCATCTTTTATGACATCTCCTCATCTTTCAATATCTTTCATCATATTTTAGGATGTTTTGTGATCTTTCACGATATTTTGTCATATTTCGTGGTCTTTAGCAACATTTCATGATCTTTTAGGATGTTAACTAGAATTTTTTAATCTTTCATCATATTTTGTGATATTTTAGAATTTTTTTCAGTGTTTATTGATCTTTCATCATCTTTCGCAGTCTTTCATGAGCTCTCGTTGTCTTCTTTAATCTTTCATGATCTTTCGTGATATTTCTTATTCTTTCGCAATTTTTGCAGTCTTTCGTGATTTTTCATCATCTTTCGTCATCTTTTGTGATCTTTCATGATTTTTAGTCATATTTCATAATCTTTTAGGATGTTTTGCAATATTTCATGACCTTTCATGGTATTTCATGATTTTTTTTCATCTTTCGCTACATTTCATCATATTTTAGGATGCTTTGTTGTATTTTGCAATCTTTCGTCATCTTTCATCATCTTTTGATATTTTTTTCATATTTTACGATCTTTTACGATTTTTCATGGAATTTATTGATTTTTTAACACCTTTCTCAATCTTTCGTAATCTTTCATCATTTTTTGCGATCTTTTGTGATATTTCGTGATGTTTCATGATTTTTTGTCATATTTTGCGATGTTTAGTCATCTTTCGTGATATTTTAGGATGTTTTGCAGTCTTTTGTCATCTTTTGCGATCTTTCGTGATGTTTTAGGATGTTTTGTAAAATTTCCCAATCTTTCGTCATCTTTAACGATCTTTCATCATCTTTTGCAATCTTTCAGGATGTTTCACGTGTTTCATGATCTTTCATAATTCTTTGTCATCTTTCATCATATTTTGTGGTATTTTAGGATGTTTTGCAGTATTTCGCCATCATTCGTGATCTTTTTTCATATTTCGCAATATTTCACCATCTTTCATTATGTTTCATCACCTTTTGCGGTCTTTTTCCATCTTTTTCAATATTTTAGTATTTGTTGCAGTATTTCTCAATCTTTCATCATCTTTCACGATCTTTCGTAATTTTTCCTCATCTCTCGCAATTTTTTTCATCTTTTGCAGTATTTTGTCAAATTTTGACATCGTTCATGATTTTTTTGCTGTTTTTTGCGATATTTTGTAATCGTTATTCATTTTTCATGATATTTTGTGATCTTTCATAAGTTTTTCATCATAATTTGCAATATTTCATGATTTTTTGTCACATTTCATAATCTTTTAGGATGTTTTGTGATCATGCATGATCTTTTGCGATATTTAGTGGTCTTTCGTGACATTTCTTTATTTTTTACCATCATTTGTGACATTTAATCATCTTTCAAGATATTTCATCCTCTTTAAGGATGTTTTGCGACCTTTTGTGATCTTTTCCTATATTTTGTCATCTTTTGCATTCTTTCACGATCTTTCATCATTTTCCTTATCTTTGGCGATATTTTCTTATCTCTTTGGATGTTTCGTGGACTTTTGAAAAATTTCATCATCTTTTGTGATTTTTCATCATCTTTCGTGATATTTTAGGATGGTTCGACATCTTTCACGATATTTCATTATTTTTTTTCACCTTTCGTCATATTTTTACATGTTTTGCATTCTTTCATGCCATTTTTCCATATTTCATGATATTTTTTCATCTTTCATGATATTTCATCATCACTCATGATATTTTAAGATTTTTTTCAATCTTCATGATCTTTAATCATCTTTCGTGATCTTTCATCACGTTTCATAATATTTCGCGATATTTTTTCATATTTTGTGATCTTTTAGGATTTCTCACGGTATTTCTTGATATTTCATCATATTTTGCTATGTTTCACAATCTTTCATGTTCTTGCATCATCTTTTGTCATTGTTGGGCCTCGTAATTGTCGCATTTTCATCATGTTTATCCTTGCCATTTCTCACATTCCATCACCTCATTTAACTATTCATGATACCATTTCCATGGGTTCACCTCATTATTTTCCAATTTATTTATTTTTAATATTATAATATAATTTATGATTAATTATTGGAAAATTAACATATTTCATTAAAATCTCAAATGTGGATGAGATTTGTAATGTGTAGGATTATTCAAAAAGCTTCTAAATTATTTCTTCCATTATTTCAAGAATTCAAAGTATAATTGTTCAAGCTTATTACAAGGAGAAGATCATGGAGATTTGGATGACATATCTTATCCAAGATTTGTGAGGGATGAGTGAGGATTTGAAGGGATCATATTTTGTAATTGTAGGGATATTGGTTGAGATAAAAGTGGATTTGTAATTATGAGTTTCTTATCTTGTTTTCAAATCACTCATGTATAAAAGAGAATTCTCTGTCTTCATTTTGATATATAGAGAATGTAATTTAATGTGGGAGATATATAATTGATAGAGAGAATTAGAGTCTAGAATAAGTTTTGGTTTTGTAATATTTCATTGTTTTTCTTCATAATTAATATATGTTGACACGGGGTTATTCTTCACATGTTTTTTTTCTCTTATACAATTGCACATTTCCAGTTTTTGATATGATGCGGTGGTAATGATGTTGGATTAGAATTGTTGAGGAGGGACGATCATGTTCTCCTAAGTTAGGAGCCTCTTATCTCGCTTTCTACACATCACTAACCATTGTTCTTTAGTCTCTTTTCTTAAGGATAGTAATATGGGGAAGGACGACTAGGTTATCCTAAGTTAGGAGCCTCTTCCTTTGTTTAATACATCTTGAATCAGAGATGAAATCATTAAATTAGGCTAATTTAACTTTAGTCTTGCATTTCCAATGCATGTGCTTCGTAAGTCTACAAAACCCTCGAATTGATAATTTATGTTAGGGAAATTATTTGACGATGATAGTTTTGCCCAAAATTTTGGCGTCGTTGTCGGGGAAGCACGATGGATTGAGGTATAGGTTACTTTTTCCTGCAAGTTTCAATTTTTGCAAGTGCGTTTAATTTCTGCAAGTTTGATTTTTGTGCAAGAGCATTTGATTTCTGCAACTGTGAAGAGTGATTGTTAGTGTTTTAAAAATGATTTAACAATGAGTATAAGTTTGGAACAACTCACTCAGATCCTAGCAGAGATTGGGATCTCCTCTTCCTATAAAAAGAAGATATTGACAACTGCGGAAAGCTTAACTACTCCTCCAAAAGAGAATGAATCTACATATGAAAAATCCTGTACATTTGATGAAAAGCGATTAGAAAAGCAGGAGATTAAGGAGGATAACAAGGAGTGGCGGCATGATCTGAAGGAGGAAAATCGCACCTACGAAAGCTTTATCGAACGATGGTTCCAAGTAAATACTCGATTAGATCCGCCTTTTTATTTTTATTTAGGTAGTTTCCAATTACACAGTTAGATTTATTTACTTTTGCATATTTTCATTTTTCATTTACAAAATCGACAATGAACATATTCATAATATTGTTGCATGCATGGTTACATTGCAAGTTTGATTACACGTTATGATTTATAATATTCAATTAGAATAGACTAGATAGGACAAACGAATAAAAAAAATATTTTTAATTTTTTTTTATAACAAGTATGCAATCTATGAAAATAAAATGTCTCTAATAATTTTTAGGAATATTTTTATTTAGTTTTTTATTTCAATTTTTCTAATTTCATTTTTTTTTAAACAAAATAAAAATTTAATTGTA
Source organism: Pinus albicaulis (assembly GCA_034641835.2). Classification (NCBI taxonomy): domain Eukaryota; kingdom Viridiplantae; phylum Streptophyta; class Pinopsida; order Pinales; family Pinaceae; genus Pinus; species Pinus albicaulis. Next base: position 1,039,848,224 of record CM076578.1, read on the forward strand.
GGAATAAAAAAACTTAGAATTGTTTTAAAAATAAAATTCAATTTTATTTTGAATATATATATAATAACAATAATAATAATAAAAAAACAATAACTAAAAAATATAATTGCACTCGTCTCTCACAAAGCACCTATTCCCATTGGCTTTAGATTGACTCGACCATTCCCTTTAGAAAGCACCTCTTCCCATGATAGCCCAAAGATGGCCTTTACATGTTTCGTCAGGTTTTGGATATTGTGGTCCATTGTGTTTGATAGGTCTAGCATACTGTTTTCTAGGATCTCTTCCAACTCTAGAGACGAAATTTTTGTTCCAGTGGCAGCTTGGAAAGCATTGATAAACCAATCTAATTTCTCTCTGGAACTGCCTAATTCCTCAAAGCCTATGTCAGCAGCAACAACAACCTTTTGTTTTGTGGAGAATAGACCTGTAGTCTTAGCGGACCTCGTGAGAATGTTTGCGGACCATCTTCTTCGTCAAAGGCTACAACTTCTATGAACTAGTTTCGCAACTTTCTTATAATTGTTTCAATATTTTGCCCGCTGCTGAAAGCCTAATACGTGCATATGCACATCGTATTCACCCTGCAACGATGACCATTATTTACTATCAATGTTGGCAAGAAAAGAGGTCTCTGAGCTGAGACCTAGGTTCATGATGGAAGCAACCAAGGTTTTCCACAATAGTCTAGCACAACGTCGACATTTTCACCCTGCTTCGAGGAGCATAGAGTCTCACCCGAGGTGTGTCGTGACCTTACTAAGTTTGGGATCAGATCCGGTATCAATTAATCATGAAAAATGCATAACCCATACAAAACTAAGTACTTCGGTTAAATGTAAATACTCCACAGTAGCAATACTTGTAAACACATTTAGAATGATAATAAGAAATTTAAAATAACCCGCACATTCAACTAAACCAGAACACAATACAGAACTGAGAACAACAGCCTTAGATTAGGATGTATTTCATTAACAACAAAATATAGTTACAATGCTTTTCAGAGCGTTCCTGGAAGAACTGATTACAATGGAGTCAGATAGGACTGAACGGAATGAAACAAAGAGAGAGAGAACAAAACGAACAACATGAACATAGCTCTCCTACGGCTCATGTTCCCTGATCTCTACTTTTCCAACCTCCTTTCTCCACTGGCCGACTGCCTATTTGTTTTGTTGCCAGCGCAACTGACAGTTCTTCCTTACTTTCCACTCGGTTGTTTGATGCTTCTTCTTGATTATTTGGAATTCCACTTATTGTCTTTTGTTGCTTCCTTTTGCCATCTGTGCTTGCTTCCATAATAGTCGTGCCACCTGTTCTTCAGTTCTCTGTAACCGTGATAGCTCTATGTCTACCATGGTTGTGTTCTGCCACCTGTTATCCACAACTCAAAACTGTTTAATTTCAAAAAAAGGGTCCGAACAGGCCTCAAACACATCCTATTAACTCGTCCTGAGTCAATTGTTTCCTTCCGCCTCGGTCTCCATCGACCCACTTGCCTCCGTGGCTCATTCTTTTTTCTCCCTTTCCTCTGCTTATCCAAACAAGGGTCCCAAATATGGGACCTTTGTTAGTGTCCATGCTTTGAGCTCTCGGAAGGTAGAAATGGCTTGTTGCCATCCCTGCATGAGAAATTTTGTTTCTGTTGTGACCTGGGTGACCTCTTTTTCTCCTGCGACGGTCGCTAGGCTACCAAAGACGTGGTTGATCTGAATGTTGGATTCTGTGGCTATTTGCTGCATTGCTTGGGCAATAGTCTTCACTAGCTGCCTGAGCTCTCAGAGGGATTGTTTGGCTGAGGTTGAATGCCCCTCAATTTATTATATCTGGACTTCTAGCTCCTCCGCTTGAGTATACAATTGGTCGAGTCTATCAGGGTATGTGGCTTCCTGAATCTCTTTCGATATTTGTTGTAGTTGTGCTAAAACTAGTTGTGATTTCAATGTGATAGACGTTGAACATTCATGTAGACCCTTCAGTAGGTCATACGCTTTCTTTTCCGCAGTAATAAAAATTTCCTGCATCCCAGCTACCTGATTCTGTCTTTCTGCTATCTTCTCCGTGTAGATGACCACTGGGTCTGGTAGCACGGGCCTGGTTTCCAATGCTGCTTTCAGTTCCTTGTCTTCTCTGTTGAGGTTCGAACAAGCCACTAAGACATGAATGGACCGTCTGAATATGTCATTATCTACTATTTCACCTGGTATATAATTGTCATGGGCGGACACCGTGGACCAGAGATTCTAGAAAACCTTGGTGACCATGTCCAGTTGGCCCTGTAGTTGGTCCTTTTCTATCTTTAGTTGTTCGCGCTCTTCAGTAAGCGTGATAATTTGTACCTGTTGCTGCTCGAATCTCTGCTAAAGTTTTGTGTGAAGCCCTTCAGCTTGGTGTGCTGCCTGCTGAATGAAATTTTATAATTTCACCGTGCCCCAGGTCTGCACGCTTTCAGCTCTAGAGATATCTTGATTCGGTTGTCGCTCTTGAAACAACTAACCGCTTGCAATGGACTTTGTTGAATTCTCTTGTGGTGACTATGGTGGTGTTGGTTGCGGCAGTGGATTACTGGGGTTACCCATGCTTATATTGGGTTGCACTTGCTGAAGTATCAGGTTTTCTTGCTGAAATGGATTCAGCTCTTCAGTCGGGGTTTTTGTATCTATAGTAAAAGGTGCCCCTCAGCTTAAAATTTATTGGAAATAAACCTGTTCAACTAGGGTTTGGTTAACCTCAGGTACCAGTGTTGTACCATAGTTAACCTCCACCTCGGCATCTCCGTTTGTTTTAATTTTTACCCTGACTGGATCATATATGGTGGCTGATGTGGAGGGTATGCGAGATGGATGATATTTGGAGGTGAATGAGGTGGTGTTCGATGATTGGTGAGTGCGATGAGGTGATATACGGACATTTATAAAAGAATAGGGGTTTATTGGAGGTAGCTCCTGAGTCGTATGGGGTTCTGTCACTGGCTCTTCTCTGATTGGGGCCCCCGTGTCCATAAGTTGCGTTTGATCTTCCCCTGTGAGATCAACGACTTGGCTGGACATTGTGATTTTCACCTTCTTGGCCTTAGGTGGGGCTATTGGTGGCTTTGAGGCTTTACTCTTTCTGACGAGAGCTATGGTAGCTACTGGTGGTGAATTAAACAAATTGAGTGGTATGGTTGTGACTAGGGGGGATGCGATGGAGGAGGATGCAGAATTTGAGGCCTGAAATTCTGAAAATGTGGGAAACAAAGAGGAATCACTTGTTAAAGTTTGTAATACCCAGTTAAAGCTCTATACCTTTGTATTCAACTGCTCAATTATTGGGTTCATCTGTAGTCGCAACATCCTAGCAATTGTTTCCTCTGATGTCTCTCCTGGAAATGGATCCGGCATCATGCCCTCAAATGAATAGACGTAGACTCCACTTCTGATTTCCATTGCTACTCCTGGCCACGAGCATACTTCTGCGTGAAAATACCACTCATCGATTTGAATTTTCAATGGCCTCATCTTAAAGGTCGATTCCGACACACATGTTGGCCGGATGTAGGTTTTCTTATGGTTAATCCCAATCCATAATTGCACAACATAATTGTCCAGCAAGTTCCTTGGAATTCTCTATTGGCTTATCGTGACATCCACCATCTGGCCATACCAGAATTCGAACGCCTCCTCATTTACCTCCTTAGTGCTAGGGTCCCCTAATGTTTTCCAGGGTGTGAACTTCATTGCTATTGGTTGACCCTCTACCACTTCCAGGGGTTTCCTGATTCCTGGAAATGTCCATTTCAACATGGCCAAAACCATTATAATATAGTCGTAGATAAATCCAGTGGCCCTCTTATAGTTGTCCTCACAGGCTTCGAATAACTCATTGAGCAAAAACGAGCACCAGTTCAGTTGTGCCCCCTGGAGACAATGCTCCGCAACTGAGATACTATCCAGTTTACATTCCCCTTTGGGGTAGTGTCTCATCGTTTTGATTGCAATAAAATAGTAGGCAAACCTGACCACTGGGTTGTTGATTAAGTCTATTTTGGCTCCTTCTCCCCCTCCCTTGGTGTCGTACTTCTTGTAGTAGTCACCAACCCCTGATTTCTTTGCTCTCTTGTACATATTCTAGAAAGTCGTGGAGATGTCTCTCCCTTCTTGTGACAACCCGATCAATCTGTGAATGTCTTCCACATGAATTGGGATTTCCCTTCCTAGCCACAGTGACCCATTTTGGATTCTTCTCATTAGAATCTTGGTGCACTGCATCACAGCCCCTATAGTGCTGAACACTGGTAGGTTTCTTAGGTTCAGGATGGTGGATTTCTGAACACCTCTAAACTCCGGAAGTACTCTTGCTTCTTCCTATCCTGCTTCTGTAGCATAATTCTCCATGTAGACCTGCTTCTTCATCGCTGGAAATTGGAAAGAATCTGTTAGGTCGGTATCAATCAACGACGTGCTATCATATTTTCCTACCAGGGATTCCATCTTCTGAATCCTTTCATCAAGCTCCTGCTCAACCACTTCTCGTGCTACCCTAGTCATCTTATCTCTTCTCTGGTACACTTGCAGAGCTACTCCTTTTCTTTCCTTATGAATTCCTGCATCTGGACACCTCCCCTGCTCTTCTTCTGGTGTTGTTTCACTTGCTACCTTTGTTGTTTCTGGTTCTAACTTAGACTTCTCTGGCATTCTCGCACTTTTATTTCATGCAGGTTATGTAAGTAACCGGCACGCATGAAGTTGATAAGACCCCATAACTAATTAATTTTCCCTTCCTTCCCCCGCAGCTATAATCGTGCGATTAGTTACCAAGATGAGGTGGGTTCTGACAAAGCTGACTGTCGCTTCGAGGTTTCGGCAGACATGATGAGTGATGGTTATGGATTATTGTGGAAATTTTATTGCAGTATGGACGTTGCTAATTATGGCAATTATTTCTCAAATCTCGGTAATCCTACAGACTGAAATGGGTACTATGAGTAATGATGATGGAATGATGTTCGATACGCTTTTCCTTCTGACGCAGATGACACGTGGACACTACCCTCCCCGACCACAATTGGTTGCATTGTGATCTCCACATCACAACATTGAAATATTCTTGTGGTATAAAATTTCTTTATTGGGAATCCTATCTAAGCTCTTCTCGGGTGCGAGAGAGTTATTGAATCTTTCTAATCTACCCTACTAACCCCTCTCAGTTGTGAGAGTTATTGAAAATTAAATGTGGAACTTACTCGTGGTAGGGTTTTAGGCATGCGTCGTTCAACCATCCAAGTAGTATCTAGCCATCCATTTGTGCTAACCGAACTTCTCCTGAATCCTTGATTTCAATTACGTGGTACAGTCCTAGCCAATGCAGTTGCAGTTTCCCTGGGAACTTCTGGTACTTACTGTCGTAGAGTAAAACTTTTCTGCCAACCTTGAAAGTTTTGCGCTTGATATGGCAGTCGTGCCAAGCTTTCTGTCTCTCTTTCTGGACAGTTTGGTGGAATTCCACTAGAAAACTATCTTCTTCTAGCTCCTGTAGTTCCTATAATTGTTCCTTTAATGAGTCTTCCTCTGATAGCTAGAGTGAGGTTGCGATTATAAGGCTCGGTATGACAAACTCTGCTGGTATTATGGCTTCTCTTCCATACACCAGCTGGAACGATGTCTGGTTATTGAGCCTCTTGAGATTTGTTCTGTACGCCCACAAGGTTGCTGGTATACGTTCGTCCCAGTCGTCTCGTTGAGCGTTGTAGATCTTCGTTAAGCCCTTCTCTAGGATCTTGTTGAATTATTCTACCATACCATTGGCTTGTGGATGGTAAGGGCTGCTTTTTTGATGTTGTACCGTGAAGTTTTCGAGCAGGGATTTAATGGTAGCATTGATGAAATGTGTACCTTGATCACTTGTCAGACTTTTCGGGAAACCAAACCTACTGATTATGTTTTCAAATATAAACCGAGTCATTGTTTTATCTGTGCAATACTTTATTGGAATTGCCTCTACCCACCTTGTAAAATAGTCTGTTTCCATGATGATATATCGGGCCTGTGAATTTATTGCAGCAAGTGCAATCGGGCCTATGAAATCAACTTCCCATTTCTTGAATGGTTGCAGTGCTTTTACTGAGGGAGCTTGTCTTTGTGTGATGGGTGTCCTATCCTCTGGCAAACATCGCATTTATTTATGAATGCCTTACTACCAATGTGTACCATAGGCCACCATAAACCCACCTGTAGTACTTTCCTCACAGTTGGTTTTGCTCCTACATGTCCTCTCGCAATTCCACAGTGGCATTCCCATAGTACAACCTCCCCCTCGTGGTCCAAGACGCATCTTTGTAAGATTTGGTACAACCCCATCTTGTACAAGTGTCCCGCTATCAGCTGGTAATCTGTCGCTCTGACTACGAGGTGTCTTCTATAGACGTTTGTATATACTTTTGGGCATTTTCCTATTGTTAGGTAGGTTGCGATCTAATCTACGTATTCTGGGATGGCTTCTTCTCTGAAAAGATCAACATCCAATAGCTGATCATCGAGAGACCCTCCATTTTCCCCATTTTTTAGCCTTGACAGGTGGTATGGTCCCACATTTATCCTCCCAGGCTTTACTATCACCTCAAAGGTGAATTCCTAAAAGAGTAGGAGCCATCTGCAGATTCTTCCTTCTAAGATCGGTTTGTTTACCAGGTACTTTAAATCTGAGTGGTCTATGAAAAACTTGAACATACCTCCTAACAAGTAATGGTAGAAATTTTGAAGGGAATACACCATTGCTAATGCTTCCCTCTCCATCGTGGTGTAGTTCCGTCCTGCTATTAATAATTTTCGACTTGCAAAATACACTAGGTGATCAACTGTAGTGTCCCCTAATTGGGCTAGAACCACTCCAAGTGTGATGCTCGAAGCATCGATGTTGACATGAAATTTCTTGTCCCAATCCGGATGAACAAATATTGGCGCACTCGCCAACTTTTCATTCAAAGTTTTTAGGGTCGTCACGCAATTCTCTGTCTAGTTGAACTGTTCTGATTTTCTCAAAAGCTTCTCTAATGGCGCTGTTACTTTCACGTAGTTGCAGATGAAGCGCCTGTAGTAACCTATATGGCCTAGCAGTGACCTCAACTATTTCACAGATTCTGGAGCCTCCATGTTTATTATCACTACTACCTTTTTTGGATCCACGCAAACTCCTTGTTTGCATACAATGTGTCCTAGCAATGTCCCAAATGACACTGCAAAGATGCACTTCTTTAGGTTCAATGAAATCTGTAATTGTCTAAACCTATCAAAAATAATTCTCAATAGTGTTTCATGGTATTTTAACAGGATGCAGAAGGTCTAGTCGTCCATATAAAACTCCAGGAATTTGTGGATGTAGTCGCGGAATGCTGCTATCACAATGCATGAAAATACTGCTGGCACATTCTTCAAATTGAATGGAATTACATGATATGCGAAGGAGCCCCATTTGGTGGTGAACGTTGTCTTTTTCTTATCTTCTTCCGCTATCCATACCTGATGGTATCCTAAAAATCCATCCGTAAAGGAATACGCATCGTTTCCCACAACGTTGTCAAGGACCTCGTCACTGAATGGGGTAGGGAATGGGTCATGTATGCAGGCATTATTCAAGCTCTTGTAATCCACACAGGCTCAGATTTCCGACTTATACTTTTTTATTTGTATGACTATGGGACTTACCAATTTTTCTTCCTCCACAAGGAATATCAACCCTGCCTTTAGCATTTTTTCGATTTCCTCTTTAACTTTTTCCTTTACCCTTGGATTCAATCGATATGGTTTGTGCTTGATTGGTCTTGCATGAGGCTTCAGGATTATACACATTTCTCCCAAGTCCCCTTTGATTCCTTTGAAGTCTACTACGGACGATGGGAAAAAGTCCTCATATTCTTGTAGTAGACCGAACATTTCCTTAGTCGTCTCAGCATCCCAATAATCACTGATTGATGCCAGTTTGGGGCTTTCTTTGGTCCCAATGTTCATTTTCTTGGTTTTTAGTGGTAGCAGATGAATTCCTTTGGTTTTTGGGTCTTCCTGAATATCCTGTTCCCCCTCCGTCTCTTCAAAATATAGATGCCTTAGTCCCTCTAGATCATCATCATCCATTTCACTGTTTACCTTTTTACATGCTACCGCTTGTCTAGTGCTTTGGTTCGGGAGTGGTTGCTCATCCTCCTCCTGATTCTCTGGGAAGAAAAATACCTTTTTAATAGCTTGTAATGCTTGGGTGACTGGTTCTGTTCTTCCTTCAAATAAGAAGCACTGTGTAAATTTCCCAGTAACTTCTTGCCATGTGCCAGTTCCTCTTTTCCTCTCTTAAGTCAGGTACCAAGCTTGGGGAATCATGTGCAGTGAATTTATAAACTTATGGACCCACAGCTCCTCCGGGTATCCTGCAATAGTCCATTGATATTCACACCCTTTCAAATTTTTTCCGGGGTCTGAGTCCCCTTGGAATTTTTGAGTGAAATGTGGTTCTTCTTCTCCCTTGAACCTGGCTTTCAGGGCTGCCGTAACTTTGTCCCATCGCGAAAGTGAGTTGCGGTGGTTACTCCACCATCTTGCAGATGTGGATTGTAGAGCCATGTCCATGAATGGGACCTTATGGTCCTCTGGTAATTTATCTTCTATTTTGGTAATGAAAGTATTGACAACGTTCATATCGGAAAAAGTTGGGTAATCTCTTACCTCAGTCCCGATCCAATTGATTCTTCTGATGTTGGCGCATCTTCTTGTACTGGTCTCATATCCCCCTTGCTGCCAATCATCTTAGGCTATCTCTGAGCTCAATTCTGAACTTTTAATGCTTCTCCAACTTATAGATCCTCATGCCTTCAGGTTGATGTAATCTTCCCTTTTCCATGCAGTCATTTGATAAAGATAGTCAAGAAGTTGAGCGTCTTCCCTATTGTCAACAGATTCTATGTATCGGGGACCTTGATACGGGTGAAGTGGCTGAGTGACTCTGAAATCTCCATCTTCAAAGATCATCAATTCCTTATTTAAGTCTATTACTGCATATCTTTCGAAAGCCCAGTCGATCCCCAATAATGCGTGATAGGTATCTTTTTCCCCCATAATGTCGATGACCTCAAAGTACGTGTATGTCTTTACTCCTGCAACATCAACTTCGACATCCTCCAGGCTGCCTATGGGTAAAATGTAGTATTGGTTTGCTATACAGAGTTGAATTGGTGAGTATGTTAGCCTCGGCTTTCCTAATGCTTCCCATGTCTTTCTTGGCAAGATATTTATATCGGACCCCAGGTCAAGCATTGTGTCCTTAATCTGGAATCCCGCAACTTGAGTATTCACCCAGAACTCTTTTCCTATCCTTATTTTATTTCTCTTCACTCTTCGTATATATTTCTGTGTTGTGTCGGTTGACTCCCCTGGTCCTGTGGCCTTTTGCACTACTCTTTCCAGGTTCTTCTTTAACTGTTCTAACATTGGCACGTTGTTAACAATTTTTAGAAATAGACGAAACCATTCTTCAATCGTGGTATTTGAGCTAGCTTGATTCTCATTATCTTCCCTGGTCTATGGCAATTCAATACCTTTGCTTCCCCAAGATGAGAAAATGTTTCCACTACTTCTTGAAAGAATCACTTCTATCTATCTGGCCTGAACATTGGCTTTGGAGATGCTGGCCTTACCAATTTTATCGAGTCCATCATTTGTGCATCCTCCCCGGTTATTTTTCCTCATCGCATCACTATGGCCACATTCTGCATAGCTTGAGCCTCTATTTTTCTTGGCTCTACATTTACCAGATTTGTTCCTCTTTTTCTGGCTCTTTCCTCCCATCTTTTAATGAGCTTTGGGAAGTCCTCTATTACGTGCATGTTAAACCTGCATTGAGAGCTCCAAGGTCTTCTAGGAAGTGGACATTCCCTAGCCACACGACCTTCTTGGTCGCAATTGTAACACTATATTGGCCCTCTTCCTCTCGCTCAGCCTCCTCTCATGCCTCCTCCTCGTCCTCTGGGAGCATTGTTTACTCTATATGAAGGTCTGTCCAAGCACTCCGCCAAGGCATCTAGAGCCCTACACTGCTCTGTACCGTGTGTATTAGACGCACATAATTCACAATATATGTTGTTCGAAACGTTGGAATATTTTTTCAATATCGGGCATGGACGGGGTGAATGAATCATGCTTTTACATATTTCACAATATTCATTCGCCGTTGAATTCTGTTGCACGGGGAACCCCGTGTACAGATGTTGCGGCGGATATAATCCCTATGTGTTTATCTACGCAACCCCTCCTATTGGTGGAGCTCCCGGTGCCCCTATTGCTGATGCCCCCACATTCTAGCCCCGCAGCCGAGGACAATCGATTACCACGTGTCCTTCCATTAGATAGTGGGTACACCATACATTTGGCCTCGTTGGATGCATTAGATGAATTTCTTTCAATTTCTCTGTTAGGCTAGCTATTTGATGCTGTAATCCTAGTATGGAGGGATCCTGAGCTGATGCTCCTCCTTTAAATTCTTGCAGATATCCTGCCATGGCCTCTATTTTCATAGCCTGCTCTAACGCGTCTTGCAATGTCTTGATCTTTTGTTGTGTCAGCGGAGTTCTTGTTAGTGGAAGAAGGGCCTTGATAAACCAATCTCTCTGATGGTTTGGATCAATCGAATAACTGAGTTTTCCAATCGTATCCTTGAATCTCCTCATTAAGTCCCATGAATTTTCCCCTTCTTGCTACTTGATCTCCCACATCTTTGAAAAACCCTGCAGATCTATGTGGGGTAATTTGAATTCCTTCATGAAATCCCTCTTTACATTGTCTATCGCTGGGTTCTGATGAGTCTTAGAACACTTTATAAACTAGCACAAAGCTCTCTCCCTTAGAGTAGTTTGGAATTCTACCAACTTACCTGTTTTGGTGTCTGTCGAGCCCTCCATATGCCTTCACAGAGGTACCAGTGTTGTTCCACATCATCATTACCCCTCCCAGAAAACTATGGGTACCGAGTAAATGATCCTTCCATGCTTCCTTGTGTGGGGGTTACTAGAACAAAACCCTTGACTCCCGGTTGTGAAATGGTATTACTAGCACTGCTGCTAGTGTGGGTTACTGCTGTGGAATGAACACTATGCCACTTACTCAATTATCGTAACTTAATAAAGATTTCACCTAGTGGATGATAGAGTACCAGGGGAAGGTCGGGACTCAAGCTACTTGAACTTTGGGGAATAGAGTTACCTGGGATTGTGGGTGTCGTCCCTTCTCAGAATAGCTGCTCCATCACAACATGCAACTCCACATTAGACGTTTCCTCGGGGCACACGTCATCTCCATCATACTCCTTTCCCTTCTCTGCTTGGGCTGGGCTCCTATACACCTGCCACACTTCTTTAGTGGTCCCCCCTATATCCTGGGAACTCGTCTCACCTTCCATCTCCTTCGTCATCTACGGCACCTCCTCCTTGTATTTTCTATTTCTTTCCTGTCTTTCCACCTCCTTCATCACCCTTTCTCGCCACTTCTCAGCGAGTTGTGCCCTCCGATGTGATTTTTGTTCCCTTAACCTACTGGAGGTCTTGACATCCATATCCATATTCCCCTTTTCAACGCACTTGTAGCATCTTTCCCTCAACTCCTTCCCCTAGTACTGGAGGTTTAGGTCTCCATCTCATATATTTGGAACTCCATCAATCCTTCATCTACCATCAAAGCTTTGATCCACAGGGGGATATATTTCAACAGCTCTTCGCGCAGCCCTGATCTGAATACGTCCTCCACTTTTGAGAAAGACTGGTAGCATTCAACAACGAACTCCACTATGTATCCTTCCAAGGTAGATTGCACCCAGAAATCTACGGTTCGGGTCAAATCAATATCTAACTGATGGAGTGCTACCAGATCTATGTGCACCCACTTGCGACAGATCTTCTACAAGCCTCTTGGACTTTCTTGGTCTATAGTCTTCGCAACCAGTTGTAGAGCTCCTTAGGAAACTTTCCCCATAATATCTCGTATATATCACTGGCGGATTCAGAGAATAGAATTAGGTTCTTAATAGTTTTCTCTTTTTACTGTCTCACTTCCGATTGCTGAGCTATGAACTGATCTAGGTGGTTATCCCACCAGTTTCGTATTTCTTTCTCAGAGATTCGTGATACCATGATCTAGATCCAGCATGAAATTTCAGGTCTCGGTAACAAAACCATTTTTTGGCAAGAAAAGAGGTCTTTGAGTTGAGACCTAGGTTTAGGATGGAAGCCAACAAGGTTTTCCGCAGTAGTCTAGCACAACGCCGGAATTTTCACCCTACTTCGAGGAGTAGAGAGTCTCACCCGTGGCATGTCGTGACCTTACTAAGGTTAGGATCAGATCCGGTATCAATCAAGCATGAAAAATGCATAACCTAGACAGAACTAAGTACTTCGGTTAAATGTAAATACTCCACAAATAGCAATACTTGTAAACACATTTAGAATGATAATAAAAATTTTAAAATAACCCGCACATTCAACTAAACCAGAACACAATATAGAACTCAGAACAACATCCTCAGATCAGGATGTATTTTATTAACAACAAAATACATTTACAATGCTTCTCAGAGCGTTCCTAGCAGAACTGAGTACAATGGATTCACGTGAGACTGAACATAATGAAATAGAGAGAGAGAGAACAGAACGAACAACACTAAAAAAGCTCTCCTACGGATCCTGTTCCCTGATCTCTATTGTGCCAACCTCCTTTCTCCACTGGTCAGCTGCCTATTTGTTCAGTTTCCAGCGCGACTGACAGTTCTTCCTTCCTTTCCGCTTGGCTGTTTGCTACTTCTCCCTGATAATTTGGAATTACACTAATTGTCTTATGCTGCTTCCTTCTACCATCTATGCTTGCTTCCGAAATAGTCGCGCCACCTGCTCTTCAGTTCTCCACAACTATGACAACTCTCTGTCTACTATGGTTGTGTTCTGCCATGTGTTATCCACAACTCAAAACTATTTAATTTCAAAACAAGGGCCCCAACGGTCAACAAGGTTCAAAGTTCAAAATTGAAACACCGACAGAAGCAACATTCATATCAAATTTGCAACCTTCAAAAAAAAAAATCGAGCCAACATAATTTATCCATAGAAACGGTTTATGATGGGCTTGGATATCTCCACAGAAAAATGAGAGTGCGATGGGTAGTTGCAAACTGAATGCCGTTAAAAAAAATTCTGGCCGGAAATAGTAAATTCAATCCCCCTCTAAGATGTCAATCTCGTCACTATAGGCATAATTTTAGTTCTCAATACTGTGCCATGAACTAGATGTTGACTATGATGTTTGGAAGAGCTGTAAAATCGAAGTGCAACATAAGTGTGTCATGAAGAACCTGGCGAAACTAGGAGGCAGATTTGTAGAGGCATCACATTCGAGGTTCATGGGATCTCCGCAACGGTGAACTGGAGATAAGATTGCATCGGCATACTATCGATGACACCCTCAGAGTCACCCAGCTAGACGATTTTGTCGCCTCTCATATTTTATCCTTTAATATTTCTACTAATAGGGGCTTGGCTCCTCATGATTCAAAGTTTTAGGAATCAGAGGGTTAGGCAATAACAAACGGATTAGCATATGGAAAATTAAAACTTCAACCAGTCATCATTGGGAGTGCGTCACTCACTCTTTCTTGCTTTGGAGGAGTTGAAAGGAAAAGGGATTGATAAAATTATCTGCATAAGTGTGAATGCCTCATTTTTGATGAATGGGCGAAGACATATACAAACAACAAGCATGTCAAATTTCTGGTAGATGGTTCCGCAAAGTACACCTATGCCCTCAACCTTGAAATGGACTTGTCAGATAAAGGACTGGGAATTAGGTCTCGAATTTTTTCACTGGTTTGCGATAACCTTGAAGTTAAAGTTGCAAATATTTAAGAAGGTCCAAATTTCGAAGTTTCCAGTGCTAAGGAAATACTCAAATTAGTGGGAGCTTGAGTGATTCGGATGATACATATTGCTAGACCATGGAAATTTGTAGTAGTTTTCATGGGTATAAACTACCAGTTGCAAAATAATTGACAGGTGTGAAAGATCATGGATTTGGGCATATTATGTCATATGTTGATAACTATACTGGGAACTATTATGATATCACTGTTATTAGTGTTGTCTGTTGTGCAACGCATATCTTGCACTTAATATTTATATGAAAATTTTGGCTGGTTAGTTTAAAAAATAAATAAATAAAAATAAAAAATAAAAAAATGATTCATATTAGGTTTTGTTTGTTTTTAAAATTATTTTCTTTATTGTAAAAAAAATAAAAATAAAAATAATAAAAAATTATATATATATATATATATATAATAAAAAACTGCAAATAAATATTTTATTTCATGAAAATCATATTTTTAGGGATAATAAAATTGGGCCTCATTTTCTTTTATTCAATTGGCTAAGATGGTTTTCAAGTCACAGATCTTAAAAGAAGACGATTGCCTAGAGAACGCGCGACGACCGACAGGTAAAAAAAATATGCATTCAGTTTGAATTTGAAGCATTCATGCTAATTCCTACGTTATATGTTTTTCGACGCTCTCACAATTTTCATACAAGATTAGTACTAGGATTTCACAGGTTCAAAGACGATATGATTTAATTTTCAGAAATCATAATAAAACATGAAAATGTGAAAGCTGGGAGGAGCTAAAGTTTTCATTGCACATTTTTGTCACACAGACATTTAAAAAAAAATTCCATTGTGCCAAGATGTGTTCATTTACCCTTCTCCTTCTATGCTGGAACGCCTGGTGGTAAGCCCACTTGAAGCCATCCATATCAACCATCTATATCGAAGCCCACTTTTACTTCACACATTCATACTTTTTAGAGATTCATACATTCTTTCATCATTTCCAGTTTATCTTTTGCCTCATAAATAAAACCAAACATCTCCTTTTTCCATGACTCCATTGCCTTGCTATCATTTTCCTAAAACCTGTTTCTAATGCAATCATTTTCATCTATAGTCCTACCAATAATTGTGTATAAACTTGCGTTGACTGATGTGGTATTCCTTAAAGCCCACCTTTCAACAAGTCTCGACCCATCAACCTCATCACCTTATCTGGGATAGAGACTAGAGTCATCATTAGTACCTTGAGGTTTGTATGCCCTAATGACAAGTTCTCTCGCCAATAGTCATGGGAATACATCAATGTCCCTTAATCGTTGGATATTGCAAGTGGCTCGACATCAGATCATTTATTCACACTTCACAAGATGTACTTGAGTACCTTGGCACTTATTGACATCAATGATGAGTTTGCCTCACGTTGGTTAATGACATCCATTAATGGTCAGTAATCCAATGAATAATTTTTATGCTCGACATCAACACATTCGTTCGCATGACAAAAATTATACCATCGGATTTAGTAGCAGGTGAAGACTATATATTTTTCATGACTCCATCAGTAGTTGCAACAACACTCCTTCAGCCATATGAGAGTATAACAGTTCCACATTCAGACATCATCTTCATATTCATACAACCAAGTATCAGTTCTAATTCCTTCACTTCATCTAGCAACAACACTTCATATTCTTTCACATGATCCAACAACATGATATTCACATGATCCAACACCATGATATTTTCTGATTTAGCAGCATGACATTTTCTTGATCCAGAAACAGCAATAGCTACATTGCATAGTTCATCAACTGTTTGGGTAAGTGAAGGTATGTTATTTTCTAATTTTTAATAAAAAAAATTCTTATATTTTGAAAATAAATGAACTTGGAAAATTCCCTCACCATATTACATCATCTCTCACCTTTTCGTAAACATAACCATCTTCAATTTTTGGGGGGGGGGGGCGGGGGGGTGTTATTCATTACCATTTCATTCCATTCATCACCTCACATATTGTTGACCAAAATCACTCTTCCAAACTACACTTCTTTGCAATTGATTTTAAAAAATTGATATATATTTTGGCATTATTAAAAAATATGAGAAAATGTTTTATTATGCATATTAATGACTTATCATTTCTAGTACATGACTTATCATTTTTAGTACATGTGTTAAAAAAAAAGAGAACAAAGAAAATAAATAATGTTGTTAACAGAAGAACCAACATTTTTTATATTCATGATTGTCAACACAAGAACCAACCACAGAAAATATCTGTTGCAGTACATGTATTTCACATCCTAGAATGATACATTGTTTGAAACCATAATCATGCAAAGCCAAAAGTTTTTTATCCATGCAAGGTTGCATGAGGACATGCAACAAGTTCAGTTGGGGGGTATGATGGGCCTCGTAATTGTCACATTTTCATCATGTTTATCCTCGCCATTTCTCACATCACCTCGTTTAACCATTCATCATACCATTTCCATGGGTTCACCTCATTATTTTCCAATTTATTTATTTTTAATATTATAAGATAATTTATGATTAATTAGTTGAAAATTAACATATTTCATTAAAATCTCAAATGTGGATGAGCTTTGTAATGTGTAGGATTATTTGGTGGGATTATTCAAAAAGCTTATCAAATATTTCCTCCATTATTTCAAGAATTCAAACGATAATTGTTCAAGCTTATTACAAGGAGAAGATCATGGAGATTTCAAGTAGAAGACCATGGAGATTTGGATGACATATCTTATCCAAGATTTGTGAGGGATGAGTGAGGATTTGAAGGGATCATATTTTGTAATTGTAGGGATATTGGTTGAGAGAAAAATGGATATATAATTATGTGTTGCTTATCTTGTTTTCAAAGCACTCATGTATAAAATAGAGTGCTCTCTCTTCATTTTGATATAATAGAAAATGAAATGATAGATATAATTGATAGGGAGAATTAGAGTCTAGAATAAGTTGTGGTTTTGTAATCTTTCAATATTTTTCTTCATCATTAATATATTTTGACACAGGGTTATTATTCACATGTTTTTTTTCTCTTACACAATTTCCCATTTCGAGTTTTTGATATGACGCAGTGGTAATGTTGTTGGAGTAGAATTGTTGAGGAAGGACGATCAGGTTCTCCTAAGTTGGGAGCCTCTTCTCTCTCTTTCTACACTTCACAAACTCCTGCCTTTTAGTCTCTTTTCTTAAGGACAATAATCTGGGGAAGGACGACCAGGTTCTCCTAAGTTAGGAACCTCTTCTGTTGTTTACTGCATCTTGAATCAGAGACGAAAGCGTTAGACTAGACTAGTTTAACTTCAGTGCTGCATGTCCAATGCATGTGCTTCGTAAGTCTACGAAACCCTCAGATTGATAATTTATGTCAGAGAAATTATTTGACGATGATAGTTTCGCCCAACAATCATCTTTCGTGATATTTTGCAGTACTTTGTAATATTTCGCGATGTTTTATGGTCTTTCTTCATCTTTTGGGGTTTTCAATGATATTTCATGACTTTTCATCATCTTTCATTATATTTTTTGATCTTTCACGATTTTTTGTCATCTTTCATAATCTTTTAGGATGTTTTGCAATATTTCATGATTTTTTGTGATCATTTGTGGTTTTTCATGATCTTTCGTGATTTTTCATCATCTTTCGCGATGTTTTGTTATCTTTCAAGATATTTCATCATCTTTTAGGATGCTTCACTAAATTTCTTGATGTTTCATCCTCTTTCATGATATTTCGTCATATGTCATCATTTTTTACAATCTTTTGTGATATTTTGTGATCTTTTGTGATATTTCATGATCTTTTGTGATTTTTTGTCATATTTTGCATTGTTTCGTCATCTTTCATGATATTTTAAGATGTTTTGTGATATTTATTTATATTTCACAGTCTTTTGCGATCTTTCATGATCTTTTAGGACGTTTCACAAACTTCGAAATTATTTCACCATCTTTCACAATCTTTCATCATCTTTCGCAATCCTGAGGATGTGTCGCGATATTTCATGATTTTGCGATCTTTCATCATCTTTTAGGATTTTTTGCGGTCTTCTATGACCTTTTGTCATCTTTAGTGATATTTTAGGATGTTTTGCGATATTTTTTCATCTTTTGTGTTCTTTCGTCATCTTTCACGATCATTCATTATGTTTCATCATCTTTCCTGATCGTTTTTCATCTTTTGTGATCTTTTTCGATCTTTTCGTTTTTCATGATTTTTCATCATCTTTAGTCATATTTTGCGATATTTCGTTATTTTTTGTCACATTTCATCATCTTTTAGGATGTTTTGCAATATTTCATGATCTTTCATGGTATATGTGATCTTTCATTTTTTTCATCATCTTTCGCTACATTTCATCATCTTTAGGATGTTTTGTTGTCTTTCGCGATATTTTTCAATATTTCATCAGATTTCGCGATATTTCGTCATATTTCATCATCTTTTACGATTTTTTTTTCATATTTTATGATATTTTACGATTTTTCATGGAATTTCTTGATGTTTCAACATCTTTCTCGATATTTTGTTATCTTTCGTAATGTTTTGTGTTCTGTAGTGGTATTTTGTCATATTTTGTGATATTTCATGATGTTTTAGGACATATTATAGAATTTCACAATATTGCATCATCTTTAACGATATTTCATCATCTTTCACGATCTTTTAGGATGTTTCACGTCTTTCACAATCTTTCATGATTTTTTGTCATCTTTCATCATCTTTTGTGATATTTTAGGATGTTTTGCAGTCTTTTTTCATCTTTGGTGATCTTTCTAAATATTTCACAATCTTTCATCATATTTAACAATCTTTCATTATTTTTCATCACCTTTCATGATGTTTCTTCATATTTTCGATTTTTTAGGAGTTATCACAGTATTTCTTGATCTTTCATAATCTTTCATGATCTTTCATCAATTTTCCTCGTCTCTCATGATTTTTTGGCATATTTCATCATCTTTCATGATCATTCATCATCTTTGTGGTATTTCCTCATCTTTTGTCATCTTGAGATATCTTTTGTAGTTTTCCCGATCTTTTGTAATTGTTATTCATCTGTCGTGATATTTTGCGGTCCTTCGCGATCTTTTGTAAATTTTTCATCATCTTTTGCAATCCTTCATGATTTTTTTCATCTTTCATAATCTTTTAGTTATCATTCATGATGTTTTGTGATCTTTTGTGGTCTTTCGTGACCTTTCATCATTTTTTTCCATCTTTTGTGAGATTTCATCATCTTTCAAGATCTTTCGTTATCTTTCGCGATATTTTCTGATCTGTACTGATGCTTCGCGGAATTTTGCAATATTTCATTATCTTTCATGATTTTTGTATCATTGTTGATGATCTTTTAGGATGGTTCAACATATTTCAAGATCCTTCATGAGTTTTTTTCATCTTGTAGCTTTTTTTTCGGTTTTTCATGACTTTTTATCGTCTTTCGTCATATTTTTTCATCTATCATGATATCTCATCATCATTCCTGATATTTTAGGATTTTTTGCAGTCTTCGTGATCTTTCATCATCTTTCACGATATTTCGTCATATTTCATGATCTTTCATCATGTTTCCTCATCTTTCTCAATATTGTTTCATATTTTGCGATCTTTTAGGATTTCTCATGATCTTTCTTGATATTTCATAATCTTTCACAATATTTCACTATCTTTTATGATCTTTCATGTTGTTTCATCATCTTTTGTCATCTTTCATGATCTTTCACAGTCTTTTGTGATCTTTCACGCTCTTTCTCGGAGTTTTGTGATCTTTCATCATATTTTGGGGTTTTCGATGATATTTAGTTATTTTTTATCATCTTTTGTGATATTTCATTATTTTTTGTCATCTTTCATCATCTTTTAGGATGTTTTACAATATTTCGTGACGTTTCGCGATCTTTCATGGTATTTCATGATCTTTCGTGATTTTTCATCATGTTTTGTGACGTTTCATTATATTTCAAGACCTTTCATCATATTTTAGGACATTTCACTAACTTTTTTGATGTTTCAAAATGTTTCGTGATATTTGATCACCATTCATCCTTTTTATGATATTTTCTGATCTTTTGTGATATTTTGTGATTTTTTGTGATATTTCATCATCTTGGTCATTATTTTGTAATCATTCGTGATATTTTAGGATGTTTTGTGGTCTTTCATTACATTTCACGGTCTTTTGCGATCTTTCATGATATTTTAGGATATTTCGTAGACTTTCGTAATCTTTCATCATCTTTCACGATCTTTCATAATATTTTGCAATCTTCATAACATGTCGCAATATTTCATTATTTTTTGTCATCTTTCATCATCTTTCAAGATGTTTTGCGGTCTTCTGTGACCTTTTGTCATTTTTCGTGATATTTTGTCATCTTTTGTGATATTTTGTCATCTTTCGTGATATTTTAGGATTTTTTTCGATCTTTTGTGATCTTTTGCGATATTTCATCATATTCCATGATCATTCATCATGTTTCATCATCTTTCATGATAGTTTTTCATCTTTCGCAATCTTTTAGGATTTATCACAGTCTTTCTTGATCTTTCAACATATTTCAAGTTCATTTGTCATCTTTTGTTACCTTTTGTGATCTTTCATGACCTTTCACGGTATTTTGCAATATTTTGTGATCTTTCTTCATCTTTCATGATCTTTTGTGGTCTTCCATGATCTTTAGTGCTTTTCATCATCTTTTGCAATCTTTCATTTTCTTTCGTGATCTTTCATGACTTTTCATCATCTTTCAAGATCTTTCACCATTTTTAGGATGTTTTCCAGTCTTTCGTGACCTTTCATCATATTTAATGAACTTTTGTCATATTTCGCAATCTTTTTTTTTATCTTTTACGATCTTTTAGGATTTTTTGCAGACTTTCTTGATGATTCATCATCTTTCACGATATTTCATTATTTTTTAGGATGTTTCGCAATATTTCATGATTTTTCGTCATCTTTCACGATGTTTTATCATCTTTCATGATATTTTAGGATGTTTTGTGGTCTTTCATCATCTTTCGTGGTCTTTTACGATCTTTTGTGATATTTTAGGGTGTTTCAAGGGCTTTTGCAATCTTTCATCATCTTTCACGATCTTTCATTATCTTTCAAAGTCTTTTAGGATGCTCCGCGGCATTTTGTGATATTTTGTGATTTTTTCGTTGTCTGTCCTTATCTTTCATCATCTTTTAGGATGTTTTGTAGTATTTCATGGCCTTTTGTCATCTCTCGTGATATTTTGTCATGTTTTGGGATCCTTTGTCATCTTTCGTGATTTTTTAGGATGCCTTATGGTCTTTTGTGACCTTTTATCATATTTCAAGATATTTCATCATTTTTGGTGATATTTTAGGACGTTTTGCATTCTTTTGCCATATTTCGTCATCTTTTACGACCTTTTTTCATATTTTGCAATCTTTTAGTATTTTTCACGGTCTTTCTTGATCTTTCATCATATTTCATGATATTTAGTGATGTTTTGTCATCTTCCATGATCTTTGATGATATTTCACAGCCCTTTGAAATATTTTCCGATCTTTCTTCATCTTTCATGATCTATTGCAGTCTTATGTGATCTCTGGTAAATTTCCATCATCTATTGTGATTTTTCATCATCTATCGCGATGTTTTGACATATTTCAAGATATTTCATCGTATTTTAAGATGGTTTGCAGTTTTTCGCGATCTTTCATCATCTTTCATGATCTTTCATATTCTTTCGCAATCTTTTTTCATTTTGTGATCTTTTAGGATTTTTGCGGAATTTATTGATGTTTCATAATATTTCATCTTCTTTCATCATCTTTTGTCATTTTTTAGGATGTTTTGCATCTTTCATGATATTTTGCAACCTTTCCTGATTTTTCGTCATCTTTCATGATATTTTAGGATGTTTTGTAGTCTTTCATCATCTTTCGCAGTCATTTTCAATCTTTTATGATATTTCGGGATGTCTCACGAACTTTCACAATCTTTTGCAATATTTCATCATCTTTCGCAATCTTTTAGGATAGGTTTGCAATCTTTCATGATTTTTTGTCATCTCTTGTTAGCTTTTGTGATATTTCATCATCTTTTAGGATGTTTTGCAGTCTTTCATCATCTTTCATGATCTTTTGTCATCTTTCATTATTGTGAAGACAAACCCCTTTACAGACAGAGGCAATCTCTCTAGCCATAGACTGGGTCTAGAAATGCATGAAACTATTTAATGAACCCTTTCCTAGCTTATATTCAAAATGGAAGAAGAAGTAGAACCTACCTCTTCCTAATGTTATCTTCCAGTCCTTTGGTGAAGACCTTGATTCCACAATCATTCATGCTCGCTCTTTGCTGCTTGTGGTGTTCAAATACTTGTAAGAGATAAAGAGACAACAATGAGAAACATGATAGGATATATAACATACATCAAGTTCAAACTACCTAACGGATTAAGGAGTATTAGGCTATTTTCATAGATATATATACAAATATGGAAAGTGAAGCATAAAATGTATTATTGATTATAAAACAGGAAGCATAAAATCATGCCCTTGATTTTGGAGACCTCCCTTTGGATATGTCCAATGCAAACTAAGGCTGCTCAACAATCCTTCTCCCAAGTGGAAATTTGGGCATTATCACAGTATAGGGATGCAAAGGATTAATGATCAAGTAAGACCAACCATGACTAACCAGTAGTGGAAGGATGGGATTGAATTTATAGGAAGGGAGAAGGAGTTAGGGATCCATAAAAGGAGGAAGGCTCAATTCTCAAGGGAAAATCCCCTAATGATAAGATCAAGAGCTCCAAATGAGAGAGCTCGAGCATATCTCCATCGAACCATAACCATCTCGCCATTCTGGAAGCTTCTAGTACACAAAATTTTACCTCCATTTGAGGAAATAATTCCAGAAGAGGATCAACGCATTTTTTCCCATAAGAAGAGTGTTGACAGTGCTAAGTCAAAGAGTGAAATCTGCCATCAGCACGAGCAAGAAACTATCAAAGAGCACTAACCCGGAAATTTAGGTTTTAAGCTGAGCTTCTTCAGAAAATATTCAAGGAAACTTTATGTTGGTCTTCAAGGGATATCTTAATGTATTATCCATGGTGGATATACTACATAGTTTTCATATTAGGGAACTTTAGGACCAGGGATGAGAAGTTAACGAGGTTTCAAATTATTGTGTAGCATTCACAATCTTTCATTGTTTTTCACAATCTTTCATTATATTTCATCACCTTTTCCGATATTTTTTAATCTTTTTCAATATTTTAGGATTTGTCATAGTCTTTATTGTTATTTCATCATATTTCGTGATATTTTGTTACTTTTCCTGATCTCTCATGAATTTTTTTTATCTTTCATCATATTTCGTGATTGTTCATCATATTTTGTGGTATTTTTTCATATTTTGTCATTGTTCATGATTTTTCACGGTTTTTCGTGATCTTTTGTAATTGTTATTCATATTTTGTGATATTTTGCGATCTTTCGTGATCTTTTGTAATGCTTTCATCATCATTTGAAATCTTTCATGATTTTTCATCATCCTTCATATACTTTTAGGATTTTTGTGATCATTCATGATATTTTGCGATATTTCGTGGTCTTTCATTATCTTTCCTGATTTTTCGCCATCATTGTGACATTTCATCATCTTTCAAGATATTTCTTTATCTTTTAGGATTTTTTACAATATTTCACAATCTTTCGTGAAATTATGTCATCTTTTGTAGTCTTTCATAATCTTTCATCAACTTTTGTGATATTTTGTGATCTCTTAGGATGTTTCACGTACTTTTGCAATATTTCATCATATTTTGTGATTTTTCATCATCTTTCGTGATCTTTTAGGATGGTTAAAAATCTTTCACGATATTTCCTGATTTTTTTGTTAGGAAAAATACTGAGGAGGGGAGTGGGGGGGGGCATGAATGATTATTTTACACTCTTCAATTTCAATTTATTAATCTAATTTTGTTTATATGCAACCGATGTAAAGGAAACTAGCATATGATGCAAATGTTACTACAGAAACTCACTTATATCCAGATAACTTATCTAATAATTAATTTCATCAACTATAAAATATTAATTAGTGCATGATTATTCCATTATTCAACAATTAAATATTAATTATGAGAAGTTAAGAGGCAGATAGAACATCAACACATTATCACTTAAAAATCATACAAGCAAAGGTGACATTATTTAATGTCAGGCAGAAGGATTTACAGGGCTGAGAGACATTAGACAACCTAAAAGTATTTAAAAATCTCTAAGGTCTGAGGAAAAATCAAATTGCGTACAAGAAAGACTAGTAAAAAATGCCTTTGCGCACAAAAGTCTTCGATAAACGCGCCTTTGTGCGCCTTTTGCTCAAAAAAGCGCACGATCCTGGGAATGTCAGAAGTCATTTTTTGGGACCATAAGGCACACTCCAAGAAATTCATTCCACACTTGAAGCCGCCTAAGGACAACCACCCAAGCATCCTTAAGGATATCAAGGTAGCACACAATGAAATAAATGTGGCACACAATGGAATCACCCTCCTCTCTTGGGTCACTATCCATAATGTACCAAGAGAGGGAAGGAGGATTTGAATTCTCCTATAAAAGGCCACCAAGAGATGAAAAATAGGAGAGCACATTGTTACGCTGGACAAAATTTCCCAAAGCAATACCAGCAGTGTGTGATCCGGAGCAGAGATAGAGGGCACTTAGTTGTTGGCCATCCAACAACTCTTGTCCACCATAGTAGAGAGAGGGAGACTTTGTGCCAAGGCAGCTCGGAAGTAAAGACATCCTTGCATCAGGACTTAGAACCCCTAGTTCTAAGGGCCCCTTGGCAAGTGGGTTAAAGTTTCATCCTCATTTCCTACTAGCACTCAATAAGAGGGGATGTAAGAGCCACCGTAAGAGCCACTTGACTCCATTTATTTTCTGCTTGTGCCTAATAACTTAAGAGGGAAAACCACACCCCTTAAGTTGGTGTGATTTCGTACATATGTGCACCAAACAAAATAACACAGGATTGGTGACTCCACTAACTTTTATTTCCAAGTTTATGTGGTTGTGCCTTTTTACAAAGACCTCCTTCTTTGATGTGGAGTTGGGCTGGAGCAACCCCCTTTCTCTCCTTCATTGCCTATTTCATCCAAAGTGACAAGCTGAAGCAAAGGAGCTCCAAAAAACTACTCTGCAGGAAATTTGCGTGCATTTCTCACAGATAGGTGCACCCCAAAACGCGCGTTCAGAGCTGACATTCACACAGACACCGTGCCTGTTTCATCCTTTTGCACGCAAAAAACAGAATGAGAATTTTCTCCATTATTTCCATCTTTTCCTACTTGTAAAGGTGACTGGCAGCCCATAATACATCTTCCAGCACAGGTTGAGGTACCCCGCAGCTTGCTAAAACTCACTCTTAGTTGCTTTTGGTAGGCTTGGTGTTAGTTTTATTTCAAGTTGATTTTTGCAAAGTTAACACATAGTTTAAGTAGGGGGGAAATTAACTTGCATTTCAAAAAAAATTATGTTTTACAAATTTAGGTACCAAAATACCTAGGTAATTAGCCAAAGTAAGTGGCCCAAGTCCATGCATGCTTAGCTAGTTCCTTTTTCTAGTGTAAAAGTCATTAGTTTAGTTCAATTTTTGCACTAGGATTTTGGAGGATCGAATTGTTAATACAAGAGTAAGTAATATCTACTGCCTTTTCACCCTCAGGTGATCCTAGGAAAGCATATGAACACTCTCCATTCACAACTCACCATCTCTCTATAGCTGATCACATAGATTAACTAGGAAAAATAGAAAGTGGCCCATATCCGTGCATGTTTTTCTTTTGAGCAAGGAACAATAGAACATAGTTTAAATAGGGGATTTTGAAAAGGATAATCGCATATCCACATGTTCAAACTATGTGCTTGTTAAAAAATTTCTCACACACATCCACACACTAAGCAAAGCAAAGACACCTAAAACTAACTTAAAAAAACTCACGAAATTCTCCCCACAGGGGCCATAAAAGAATTTATAGTCTAAGTTAGGATCAAGCGGGTAGGAATCCAATAACCTACCTTGATCATTCTTCATCTTGAAAAATAGAATTTGACTATTTAGGGAACTTTAAAATCCACCTATCCGCCCACAGAAAATAAAACACGAGTGCAGCAGAGACCAGGCTTAGGTGCAGTGTGTGCGGTATCAGTTGGGGCTACCTGACCCGACTAATACTTGGTACTATTAGCTAAACTAATAAGAAGCCCAAGACTCGAATGCTCACGTGGGATGATGGTGCTTAGTGGTCAAAACTAGGGCATCCTTTCCCTATAGGTGATGGTGCAGGCAACACTATATCCTCTACCCTTACCTTGGTGGATTTTCTTCGGTTGACTAGGGGTGTCGCCAGCTCTTACGGGACGTTATGCCAGCATTCGCAAGTTATATTCTCAAGCCCCAGTTACATTTGAGTGTGTGAGGATGATTAGGTCATTCTAGGATGTGAGTGTCATATGCAAACAAAAAAAAACCATATTTTTTGATTGACTGGTCACATAGGATTAATCTAAAGGGGAAATTTTATTTTATTTTCGCTTTGTTTTATGTATGTGTTCAAAATTTTTCTTTGATTATAATCTATATCCTCTCAAATATTTCCAAAGCCATATCTAGTCGAGGCCAAAACGGACCCAACGGGACCTCATCGATCTAAATGTCTTTTAGACTTCCCCCCATTACCGGGAGGGGTTCTAGGTCTTTCGCTATTTAGGCATCAAAGATAGAACACTGCCACCATTATTGGTTCATCCTTTATTGGGACATATTTAGTTGGGAACCCCAGTCGATCTCCCAACACCACACTGGTGAGCACCCCCACAAGGTCACCACACACCACTCCTCCCAAAACCCCTAGAGGGTAGAGGAGTGTTACCCATTCAGGAATCCAGTTGAACGCACATGAGGGTACATCGCAAACAAACCCTATTCCTAACTAGAACATTGTGTTTTCACAAGTTGCAATGGCTACAACCTCGCAATCACCTTTTCTAGCTTCCTTAAATCTACCAGATCTAACCAAGTTGATAAATGACCCCATTTCATACAACCCCATATGGCATCCCATGCCCACGAAGCTCCCTTCAGACATTTCAAAGTTTGAAGGAAAGCAAACAAAAGACCCTAGAAATCATGTTATGAATTTTCACCTATGGAGTTCGCCGAACAACATCGTTGATGATACTATTCGACTAAGACTGCTTCAATGCACTCTAACTGGAGTAGCAAAGAAATGGTATGTGGAGAAACCCTCTACTACACATGGAACCTTTAGCACCCTCACTACTACGTTCCTGACCTATTTTCAGTTACCCATCCACCATGATTCCGGAATAGAGTTACTGACCCGCTTTAGGCAAACCCCTGCCCTCCATATCTCGGACCATCTCGACAAATGGCGACAGCGTCATAGTTTGTGCAAAGCCAAAATCGACGATCGAGTTCTGTTAGACCTATTCCTAAAAACTCTCACCGCAGAGATTTCAAAGGATGTGGCACAAAAAAATCCCATATCCTAAGAGAACACCATTAGTAAGGCCCAATAACTTGAGATGATCTATACGTATTCAGGGTATATTTACAATATCCTGCCAAACGCCCCGCGCCTGCAAACTTACAAAGAATTTTCATGTGTGACCAACTATGCAGATGGTTTAATTGGGTCATTGGCCTAAATTTACCCAAGCAACAGCATTCAAAACCCCGGTTACACGTATGATTCTACCCAGAACGTACCACAACCCGGCTACCAAATTCATCACGTGCCTCTGCAAACTTTGACCAGTAGGGCGTCGTCGTATCACCATCAACATGGAGGACCCTATCCTTCGGCTCTGAGGACCCAATACGCTGATATACATACTGATGGAAGAGATCCCCCCAACAGTCATTTACAAACCAAGGACCACATTATGCTCATTCCCTAGCACAAGACCCATCCATGCAGAATAATTCACAGGTGAACTTCGTGCAACTCGCCCAAAACCAACCGCGCCAACCATATAACCAGGATAACTACCCTTCTAATGTGGTTAAGAAAAAGGGAAAATAAAGCCTAAAGGAAATACTGGATAGGGGGATAACAATAAAAAATGCCCTCCATGATCTCAAGCTAGAGGAAACTCCAACTGAAATCAAAACCAAAAGCCAAGAAAATCCAAAAGGCAGAACAAAAGGCCACCTCTTCGAACAAACCACTCTTGTTCGATTTATGGTGAGTACGACCATTACACTCACCACTATCCTAACCTCCCTGAGTTGAAGAAGTTGCAGAGTAACCGTGGACAAGAGGGATCCTCCCAGAAGACAACAGTCATGCAGGAACCTTTCTGCCATCAAGGGACAGTTAGCATGCAACAAAAAACTCTCGATGACTCTGGAAAGAACATCCACGAACTCTACATGACTAGCAAGGAAATGTTTTTTAAAACACAGAATCTAAATTACGACACCCCACCAGACACCAATGCATTAGGGGCTAGTACTAGTGCACCAATAACACCTTTGACCATATCAAAGATTCCTATTGAACCTTCACCAAAGATGGCTAAGGGACCAACTAGGCAAGAAGGAAACTATTCCAAAGCAGCCCATAACTATATCATTGTGGATGATCTTGCTCAATCTCCTGCCGCTATGTCAGCTTTCGAGGTATTACAGTCATTCCCAAAGCAACAAAAAGCCTTACTTTCTACATTAGGCACCATCGACCTTGCCGATTCGCATCTAATGGCTTTTGATTTAGATAAATCCACCCCTAGGATTCCTTCAATGGTTTCCTTTCAGATACCAGTGTCGGTCCAAAATATTACCATTCATTGATGTATCATTGATGAAGGTGCATCCACATGCATCATGTCGAATAATTTTTGGCAGAAGTTAGGGTCTCTTGAACTAAAGCCATCAGACATCATGCTTAGAGCATACGATGGTCTCCCTTCGGGCCCCATCAGCCTTTACCAAAATTTCCCGGTCTTCTTAGCCAGAAAGACAGTCCTTATAGACATTGAAGTCTTGGATGTCCAATTGGACTACAATATACTCCTTGGCCGAAGCTATATGTACACCATGTCAGCCATTGCCTCCTCCGTCTTCCGGACTATGATGTTCCCCCATGAGGACCGCATCATCATTGTCGAACAATTGACTCATAGCGAAAAGAGGCCCCTAAAAAATACTGAATGTCATTCTACCCTACGTAGACACATATGTAGATGCGCTTTCACGGTACCAAGAATATGGCCCCAGCTAGTTCAAATCGTCGTCCATCCTAGGATCATTCCTAGGAGACCCACCTGCCATACCTGATTCATCACCTGATGTCACAGGATCCAGTGTGCATGATTTCAAAATCAAGCTCTGAAGCTAGTCAGGACATGGACACAAGTAGTAATGACACCAAGTCCTCGACCACGACAACCTCTCTAGCCTACGCTGCTTCCCAGATCCCTTTTCTCTACCCACCAGTTGGTTTCGTATCCCAACAGGTCTTGGAAATAGTGGTGTTGCCAAACATATATTTTGAAATTCCATTTTGGCACCTCATTCCCCCTAATGGGACGGGAGCCACGCATATCACTGCCACAGGGTTAAAGCCCCTCAGTCTAGAGGAGGCCCCACCCATTCAGGAAATTGGTGAAAACATCCTTGCAAAGGAAATTCCCATTGCAAAACCGATGATTACGACTAAGAAAACTGAGAGAGGAAAGAGAGTGGAGACTCACGCCACGCAACGAGAATCACCAAGTTGCACCACATGTGACGTAATAGGACACCCTACCGACATCTGCCCAAAGCTAGATGAATTAAAAATGCTCCTTAGCTCCGAGGCAGACATCGTGACACCATGTTCCTGTAAAAAGGAACCTGCCTCCAAAAGTAAAGGAAAAGCATTATGTACCAATCACGCATGCACTATCTGCAGCAATTATGGGCACTATACCCATCATTTCCCAGAAATCCTGTGATATAGGGATGTCTTACACGTCATCGAGCAATCCTATCAAAAGGATCCCTCCACCCAGTCATCTCGAGATGAACCTCGTACCATCCTATACATACAGGAGGAACGACAGTCACCAGAAAGAATCCTAGCCATGCCCCCTCCTCGCATCAAGAGTTGTGTACTCTGCAATGAGCTCAATCATTTCATCATTGATTGCCTATCTTTCGAATTGTTCCAACGATGGTATCAATTTCATATGGTATATCACAATAACATGGACATCCAGTATTCATGTCAGATATGTGGTGACAATCACCTAGTGCACCATTGTCACTGCATACCTAGGTTTCGTGCAACACTATCTTGTATGCAATCAACCATAGTCTGTCTCTCCCAAGAAGATGGCACAGAATCGGAATCCATGAACAACTCGATGACCCAAGAATATGTGACGAGCAAATCCATCCTCTTCCTATCAGCTGAAAAGCAATCAATCAAGGAACCCCTAGTTACCCCCAACCACTCTCTACAAAGAAGACCAACATGCGCGTTATGTAAAACGCCCAATCATGTGGTTTCCACTTGCCCTAATTTAGCAGCATTACAATGCTAGTACCCTACCATACCACAAAATGAACACGACGGGACCCCCATATCTAGGCTATTTTTTCCAGTATGTCAAGACAATCATTGTGGACAACGGTATACCTATATCCCACAAGTTCGTCCTCTAATTGATATGATTCACACATTAGGGAAGAAAAAGGACGATATCCTCAAATGATATATAAAGTACATCACCCCCAGGCCAGCAACCCCACACCCACATCAGCGTGATGGGAAAACTGGGAAGGTACACCAACCAAGCATGACCCAGGTAAAAACTAGGATAACATGCAGACTATGTGACCTGATTGGCCACCGGGTCAATTAGTGCAAAGAAATGAAGCACCTCGCAAACAACTTTCACACAGTCTCTTCTCAACCATAAAAACTTCTCTCTAACCAAGAGAAGATCACACACACTTATTTCTGGATTTGTTCACACCTTCATCATAAAATAAGATGCGACCATCTCCCGAAGCTTAGAGCATTGATTCTACACTGCCCAAAAGAGTTAATCATACCCAAGCCAAAAGCTTGGAAATGGAAGTAGAAGCTCTCGTCTTCTACAAAAGATCCTTTCCAAGCGTCCACATATGGGATGAAGAGTAGTGTTGATTTCCACACAATATACTCAGTTGGCACAGTGGTACCATGCACCATTTGCACTGGCCATAACCACGAACCAGAGGCATGCCCCTTAATGGAAACATTCAAGCACCTCTACACCAGGCACAATTTCCACCGATAGGAAGTTGACCATCCTAACGAGGGGCCCAACCTTGCACCCACGTAAGCTCCCATCATGGAATTTCCAACCCAAGCCACCATACACCTACCAAGAATAGGGGAACTTGGTTGCCTCATCCTCTTGAGTTACCACGCACGTCGAGTACTGAAGACAGTTTGATCGAGTCTTTGACCCAAGGTCACCTAGGCAGTAGTAATCTGTAACACTGGGATCAACACTTCATAACGCCCAAAGGAGGTGCCACATGTTCACACCTCCGAAAAAATAATTTTTCAGTGCCGGCAGGTATGCCCTCTCTCATATTATTTCTTAAGCACATGTCTTTCAAATAATGTTTGAATAAAGAATATGCTTTCACTTGGGGTATTTTTTTTTGCAGGTAGTGTGCAAAACATCCACAGCTCCATCCATTGAAAGTTCCAGAGCAGGTATCATTCTACCCTTAGCATGATAGAGTCCCAGAAAAACTCTACATATCCTGACATAATTTATCCATCAGAAATCGTCCATAGGTTCCCCATACCCGACCATGTTTATCATCACCACACCTTCCACATGATAAGAATCCTCGTTGGTTGGTAGAGCCTCCCCTTCATGGCTCTTGTCACCCAAAGTAGACCATATATCACATCAAAAGTGACGCCATGGCCATACCAATATAGTCTAGGAAGCACCTCATGCCCATTCACTCGCCATGATTAGGTCAAGTTTTACTATATCAAAATAAAATCACTTTCTCGGACGACCAGGTTGTGCAAGAAGATCACAATCACACTACCACACCTCGCATTTGGCCTACCATACCTCCATCAGCATAACCCATTTGAGATATTTTTTTTCTTCCGCTTCATCAACCTCACACATGAGACCAACCAATGGGGCCCCCACCCTCAACAAAACACCTTCCTCACATCATCAGTGAGCGAACACTTTCATTTTTTGGGGAACCCATCTCTGTGTTTTGTACAAACCAAACCCCATTATTTTATTCTTTTGGTAAGTGTACAAAGATCACAAACGACACACTATTTCCCCCACCCACCCATTCATTTTTTCTCCCATGGCAGCAGTCCCTGGTCATCCTTAGGTCGGAGTATCACACCCTCACATAAAATCCACCATGACATTCATAACCAGTTTATACCCACCGTGGAGGTCCTACTAACTCCAGGTATTTTCCCATCATAAATAGTTAATTATGGCTACCTCTAAGTTTCTTTTTCTACTCCGACCTTGGGCCATTGAATCCCCATCATCAGTTTTTAGTCACCTCTCACCATCATGCCTATTTTAAACCCATCACATCCAGGCTCCTGATCCTCCATCTTAGTGACCCCATCGTTCAGTTGAGGCTTACTTTTTGTCGACTTCAACACCTCTTTTCCAAAAAGGAATCGGTACCTTGGATCACCCTTCTCCATAAAAAAGGCATCCTCGAGTGGCACTGTGGGAGACATAATTTCCCACATATGTCATCAATCCTTCTGAAATTCGACGAAAACACAAGCTCCCATGTCAAGATGGTATCATACCTTACAACCATTGCACTTTGATCAAATTCGTCGAAGACCTGTGCCTTTATAAGCATCTCTTTCAGCAATTCTTACATGGGAAGGTCCCAGATAGTGCTCATTCGTACAACGTGCATTTATATGCCATACCAAGTTTACACATATGGGTACCACATTCCATCTATTGTAAAAGAAAAAATTCCCCTAAGGGCATCAGTCATTGTCATCATCAACCAACAGATCACTAGCACGCTAGTGACATAGACATAATCTATATCTGTCAAATAGATTTTTTTAACTAGCCAAAGCATCACGAGCATGGGACATGCCAACCTCGTAGAAATTTTTTATATATTGTATTATACCATTGCTTGTAGGGGTCCCATAGGACATGTTCTCTCTTCGACCCAGTTCAGGGTGTCTCCAATTCGAAGCTACATGCAGGTCTCTCTCTCTCTACACACAATATACATAAAAGAAACTATAATGTATTTCAACTATACTGTTCTTCCTAGACCTCACACATTAGGGGGAAACTGTTATCACTGGAAAATCGTACAAGCAAAGGTGAAATTATTTAATATCAGGCAGAAGGATTTACAAGGCTGAGAGACATTAGAGAACCTGAAATTATTTAAAAATATCTAAGGTCTAAGGAAAAATCAAATTGTGTACAAGAAGGACTAGTCAAAAATGACTTTGCGCGTAAAATTCTTCGATAAACGCGCCTTTGCACACATTTTGCTAAAAAAAGCACGCAATCCTGGGAATGACGGAAGTAGCTTTCCGGGACCACAAGGCACACTCCAGGGCATTGATTCCACACTTGAAACCACCTAAGGACAACTTCCCAAGCCTCCTTAAGGAGATCAAGGTAGCACACAATGAAATAAATGTGGCACACTATGGAATCACCCTCCTCTCTTGGGTCACTATCCACAATGTACCAAGAGAGGGAAGGAGGATTTGAATTCTCCTATAGAAGGCCACCAAGATATGAACTACAGGAGAGCACATCGTTATGCTGGCAAGAATTTCCCAAAGAAATACCAACAGTTTTTGATCCAGAGCAAGGATAGATGGGACTCAGTTGTTGGCCATATAAAAACTCTAGTCCACCATAGTAGAGAGAGGGAGAATTTGTGCCAAGGTAGCTCGGAAGTAAAGACATCCTTGCAACGGGACTTAGAACCCCTAGTTCTAAGGGCCCCTTGACAAGTGGGTTAAATTTTCATCCTCATTTCCTACCAGCACTCAATAAGAGGGGACATAAGAGCCATCGTTTGTATTATTAAAGTTGTTTGACTCTATTTAGAGCTTTTGTGTTATTTGATTTAGTTTTAGTTTAGTTTTATGTTTGAATATGCATGTTATTTCTCTATCTAGTATGTTT
Source organism: Pinus albicaulis (assembly GCA_034641835.2). Lineage (NCBI taxonomy): Eukaryota > Viridiplantae > Streptophyta > Pinopsida > Pinales > Pinaceae > Pinus > Pinus albicaulis. Next base: position 1,039,882,394 of record CM076578.1, read on the forward strand.
ATGTTCTAGTATGTTCCACCAACTTTCTTGACTCCATTTATTTTCTGCCTGTGACCTAACTTAAGAGGGAAAACCACACACCTTAAGTTGGTGTGATTTCGAACATATGTGCACCAAACACACTAACACAGTCATGATGACAAAAAGGAGATAGAATAGGAGGCAAATGGATTTCCCAAACCCAGAGAGGAAAAATGATGAATGAAGGATATCCCCAACCCGATACGAACTGTATATGAGTGTCATGTTCACGAGCAACAAGCTACCCAAAATACACATAGGATGTTCACTTTCAATTTTCCCTCGTTATTGCTAACGAGTGCCTCTTTATTTTTGATAGCCATCATGAAGAGGATAACACATGTTGAGCATGTAATTTCATTCTTTGAATGAATCCATCCTAGTAATTTTAACGAGCCCTAGGAAGGAGGAACTCAACCTCGTCATGGTGACGAGTCTTTCGCCATTTAATTTTTAACGATTCCAACGAAAGCGTAACTCGGTAACTTTTCATGTTTAAGCAGTTTGAAAAGAAATGAAAATAAAAATCCATCATGTCCCTTTTCGTAAATCTTCTTTTGAATCCGAAAAGGTAGAACAAAATTCCTGAGAGAACCTCTTAACCATGTTCGACCAAGGTATTCCTTTTTCAAAAATAGTGAGTCTCAGTCAGAAAAATGGGTAAATTTATATTGAGATTATGCCAATTCATTTACTTTAATGAGTTTGAAATGACAAGTACTCGACAATCTTTTTATTTTTCGCGAGTCAGAAAAGAGCTGAAATTTGACTCCAGGGGGGTTCCTTTTTTGTTTATTTTCACCGAGTTCAAAAAATAGATTAAATAAAACTCGTTTGCATCAGAAATAATCACCAATAGTGTAAAGGTCCTGTTATTGCACAAACAAAGACAAACATCCCTGATATCAAGGAAAAATAATAAAATAATGGTGAAAATATTTCGAAAATATATAAATAGACAAAAGGTAAATTCATTTTCACCTTTCTATTTTGAGTAAATTGGAGAAGTGCATTTTACCCATTTTCCCTTCGAACTTCAGATCAATGGCGCAGCCGATCCAGGACACCATCCAACGATCCGTCAGTGCCAGATAAGAGATCAAACCCTCCTCTTAATTTTAATTCCATTCTTTAACTATTTATCTTTAGAAATTGAGAGATCGAGGGAGGATTTCAAACCTCAAAATCGATTGCGGTCCGCGTGGGTTTGAGCTAAAAGACCCATGTTGGTCGCGCTTATCCCATTTGGGAACAACACCGCTAGTGCCAAATTAATTCAGAAAGTCATGCTGGCCTCATGGAAGATTTTGAAATGAGAAATCTATCCATTTCCAATGGATGATTTCAAAAAATACTCTGATGAAAGCTCCTAAAATTTCTTTTGAACATGTTTTGCAGGTGATTTCAACAGAGATGGTCATTGAATGGAAAGAACAAGGCCACGATATGGAATACCACCAAGCACTCCAAGACCACAATTGCGTAAATGCATTGCATAATTGCGGATTGCTGAAGTTATTTAAAACATCAGGGTTGAGAGCTCAAATGGAGCTGCTTCAGTATTTCATTAGAATGTGGGACGTAGATCGCCAAATATTCATAATCAGAGACTAAGAACTAGAACTAGATGTCATGGATATGTACTTCATCAGAGGTATATCTAGGAGAGGGGAGAGGATCCAACTCTCTGGAGCTCATGCGGGAGGTGAGAGTACTAGTATGCTTATATAGAGGCACTGTCCTGGGGCTCGAAAGACTGATAGCAGGAAGATAGAGATATCCTCTATCAGATTTCTTTCCTTGTGCACAATCCTACAATGCATGACTCAAGTAGGTGGAGCCCAGGTGTTGCATGCGGCAACGAAATCCCAATTACATTATGTGGTGGAATGTCTAGCCCCTACTATGTTCAACTGGTGAGAGGGGTTATTGGCTAACATGAATAGCCAATTGACTAAATTAAAAATAGGTCGATTGAAATAGTTTGGGTACAGGTCAATCTTGGTTAATTTTTTCTTGGAGAGAGTACCTTTGTTCCAGTATCAGTGGTTGGAGATCCATGATCTGGCCCCAAGGGACCCAATAATAATGAGGTGGTGTGAAATCATCCCCCATCAGTGTGGAGGCCAGCAGATGCATTTCCCCACAACTTTTTTTAGCTGGTTGCATTGTCAACTCATCATGGTTGAGGACTATGCATATGCAGGCATCGACTTCAGGGGAGATCTAGATCTACCCATTCTGCCAGGCACACAATGGAATGATGCAGGTAATTTTTTTTTTTTAACATTTTTTACTTTGTGAATGTTTTTTTCATGTATTCTAAGAACTAAACTCATGATTTTTTTACAAATATGGGTCCTTAGAGACCAGCAGGCATGTAACCGATCACGAGGAGGCTAGCTCACCTAGCGGAGGAAGTCCCCTATGAGGAGGGAGCATACCCATTAGACGATTTAGAGTGGAACTTCGTAGGCCTCACAAGAGGCATCCTAGAGTATGCTACCTTCGATGACATTCCCCTTCACTTTTAGAGGCATACGGTCGGGGTTCCAGGCATATTTCATCGTTTACTCTGGCGAGTGATCCGAGCAGTCACCTGCTATCACGAGAACCATGTGGGAAGATAATAGCCTTGTTTTTATACTTTTGTATTGATGTAGGTTTGGAGATCAATTTTTGTCATATAACACATATTTTTTGAGATTTTTATGTAACACAAATGAAAAACACGATATATATATATATATATATATATATATATATATATATATATATATATATATATATATATATATATATGCATGCATGTTTCTACAACTACTTGTGTATCATAGTGATGTGTTGGTTTTTACATGTTGTGCAGATGTCTATCTAATACATGATTTGCTAATGTATCCGTTAATGTGTTTAAACATCTTGGAAAATGTTTATATGTAATAAAATCAAAATGTCTTTCCAACAATCGAACACACAAAAACATATGAAAAATTTGAGGATTTCACACAGAGTAATGGCCATTTAACTATAACAAAATGAGTCGTGTGTCTAATTTAACAACCAAATCTCTAATTCCGAGATCAACTACATCTGATAATAGCTCGATAATTACACTATATTTGGAAATATTTTTATTTGTTTGACCCAAACAAATACCTTGTAAATTAATTAACTCACAATCCGGGGAAAATAGTGCCCATGCTGTGGAAGACAGGTTTCGTGTGCTATGGAAAGTGCCATCAGGAAAACTAACGTAATGATTTAATGACATCTTCAAACCAAGAGGAACACAAGGTGAGCAGAGGAAACATGTCTGTAACGAAAAAATCGCACCAAAAATCCAATCAAAGCATAGAAATGAATAAAACAATAATGTACAAATCATCACACTCATGATCAAGCATAATACTTCTTCAGATAGAGTTCAAAAATGAATTCAGATGACTGATTACTTTCATGATTAACAAAAATAAATGCATTGTTCTACCGGTGATATTGCGTGTATGCATTAACTCATCCAATCTTGTGAGAAAATTCATAGCAGAAGTGAAGTGGTCATGCCCCCTGGTCAAGTAAGGGTTATGAAGCATGGAAATAATCCCCCCAGTAAGGACAGGGTCAAAGGGAGTGGGTGGGTCATGCTTTGTGAGGAAAGTAGTGTAAATCTTAAGCTCATGGGTAGAACAAGAAATCCGGAAAAATACATTCATGAAAATCCCTGAGTGAACATAGATGTAGATCAGAATGGACGTTGGAGTAATATTTCCCATGTTCCCTTTAGACAACACTTCATGAATCAAGAGGGGATTATAAAATGGGCCATTATGTATAGATGAAGCATGGGATTCCAAATGGGTGGAATGATGATGTCCATCATCCCATGGGGTTTCTTCGAGAGACATTATCTCCATGATACTTTAGTCAGTGGGGAAAATCTCATTCAAGGTATCATCATATTACCAAGAACCAAACTAGGGAGGTTACACATAAGTTTCCATAGAAGAAAACATTCGGTCGTTGGTTTCGAATGCAGCCTCAAAAGCCATAAGAATACTTTGATACATTTTTTTAGTAGGGCTCAAAAGAATAACATCACCAGAGCTTTCAAGTTGGTTTGGATTGGGAAAAATCCATGGATTGTGAGCAGATGATATCATATTGACAGTGGAAAAATTCAGAGGCAGGAGTGGAAAAATTCCCATAAGGGATGAGTCTTTGAATAGAACCGACACAATGTTCTCATAGGGAGAAGCAGTATTCCCAACATATGGAATGATTCCTATTGAATAATCAGAGGAATAGAAAGATAACTGATCAACAATCACGATTTTTCATTGATGAGGAAATCAGAGGACATAAAAAAGGGTGGAGACCATGCAAACCATGACATGAGTCCAACTACGTCCAAGAAGGATATTATAATTGAAGTTGGCATATACCACCTCAATCTCTAAATTTCCCGTTTTTCCCTACAAGAGGATGGGCAATGATTTGAGAATATCGTACAGTCGAGAACCTCTACCGTCGAAGGCTTCCAAGTTATTTAGGGACTGACTCAATGGAGGACAACCTATGGATTTCCAACAAGAGATACACATGATCTAGGTCGAAGCATCTTCATCAACAAAAGTCTTATGAATGGCTTTTCCCATCATAGTAACTTGAATAAAAAAAAATACACCCGAGATGGGAGGCAAGAAACAAAGTTCTCAAGATAAAAAGTAATAATATTGGAATCTACAGGATCAATCCCTCTAATAGCGGAAATTAGTACCTTTTGTTGTGATGTACACGACTGAAGGACTTCCAAAGATGACATTGTTGAAGGCACTTGAGCTAAATCCTCTACAATATTGTAGTTTTGTGCAGCTCTCCCATTCATATTATAAGACGATTTCCAAAGAACACCTTTTGGGGGTGGTCAGACGATGGATTCACTACTAGGTCTCTCAATCTGGAGACAACTAGAATTAGGAGGCCTGGAAGAGGAAGGGTGATCTATGACTTCCTCTTCCATAAGAGCTTTGGATGGATTAGGGTAGTCTTTCGATCTCGTGGTAATAGAGATAGGTTCCATGCCAGCCATGAAAACTTGAGATTTTCTAGATGATTGGGGTTGATCTACCATTTGTGTGTGCTTAGAAGGGAAAGGCTCTTTCATGACAACCAAGGTCCCAGGGGCGCCCTTCAGAAGACGGGAAACATCGGCATGCCAAGGAAAATCCATGGTGTAATGATCATCATCACGTATTAAAAAAGGATATTTAGGCTTGTGTGTTTAAGAATTGTCAATAGATGAAATTTTAGAATCCTGTTTAGGGTTGTCAGATTTGGATTTTTCTTTACCCTTTTTCTTACCTTTCGAGGATTTGTCTGTTGTGATCGATTGGGAAACATTTATCTCAGAGGTTTTACCAGGATTATTCTGGTTATTGGAAGGAGTGGAGGGTGTAGCGGTAGTAGTGTACAAAGACTTTGAGGAAGCTTTGGGTGTACTACTATCAACATGGGCCATTGCCCCAATAACGCCATCAACCGGAGGTGTAGTAGGAGACTGAGATAATTTTAGATTAGTTGAATGTATTCGTGCATCAGGAAGGAGCTCGTATAGATTTCCTGACTGGGAATAAACCAAATTTAGGTATTGAGCTCTAACAATGACTTCCTCTTCCGTGATACATCCACCCATCACAATATATTTAGCAATATTTGGAACAAATAATTTCATAAACCATTCAGTCAACAACTAATCGGGGATATCAAATTTTATGAGGCGATGGCAATGCTACCATTCATGAATGTGATCTAAAATGTGAGTAGCAGTAGATTGCTATAATGAGGTGAGGAGGTGGGTGTCAGTTTCATACTATAAAATTAACTAGAAGTGAGTAAGGAAAGCCATAGCCAAGGAGTTAAAATAATAATAAAAAACACCTCGAAGGAGCTCAATATACCACTTGGCCACAACATCGGTCAGAGTGCAATGGAAAAGATGAAGAAGAATTGAATCGTCGACCTGGGAGTTAGAAGAGCACCGTAAGTGGTACGTCATGACATGGGTTTGGGGATCTTCCCCAGAATTTCCTTCAAATTTAGAATAATCTCCCAAGATTTTTGTCGGAACTGGTGGCCAATGCAACTCATGTTAGATGGAGTCATTTGTAAGCTTTGACACATCCAACAGATCCAAATTATCCAAAAATGGTAGGGGAGGATGATGAGGAGAGAAAGGTCGGGGGATCCAACCTGGTTGATACATATTTTCTCCCCAATAGGTCAGATTTTGTCCTGGATATGCATACCTCCCCCATCGCTGGTAAGGACCTTGCTGCAACTGTTTCTAAATGCAGGGACCTTGTTGGGGCTGTTGATAAGGCCCCTGCTGGATTTGGGTTGCATACCTTGCTGGATATAGGTTCTAGTGCGAGGTCCTTGGTGAACATGAGGTCCAACCTGTGTTCCCTACTGAACATGGGTTCCAGCCTATGGTCCTTACTGAACGAACGTAAGGTCCAACCTGAGGTCCCAATTGGGCCTACTGGTATTGAGGAGTCCGTTGATATTGAGCACCAGGTTGAGGCCCAGGCTGCAGTTGATGGTACTGACCTTGAGGAAGAGGTTGGTACTGAGTACCAGGTTGATTGGGGTGAGGACCAGATTGACCCAGAGGGAGATTCAGACTAGTTTGGGTGTAAGGACAAAATTGAGGGTTAGTCGCAACAACACCTGCGGGAATCTGGGGATTTTGGATATACTGTTGAGAGGCATTTGGTTGAGGAACATACTCGTATTGTACATTCGAATGATGAACATATTGATGAGGGATGTTGGGTTGCTGAACATACGAATATTGTACATTTGATTGTTGGAGAGGCTGCTAAACCTAACAATACTAAATGTGAGGCTACTGATAGACAAATGTTGTTGAAGTAGGTTGACCACTCAAAGGAACAATTCCTATGACATTGTTCATCGAATATGAAAATGGCGTCCCACTTATACTGGCATTAGGTTGTATCGACCCTCGAACAGGTCCAGATTTTAGTGGCCCTCCACCCGAGACGAGAGGTACGTAAAGAGGATTAGACTACCCCCAAGGCACAGACGAAATTGTAGATTTTCCACTCAATGGTGGAACCGCAATAATCATAGATGGTGAGAAGGAGGTATAATATTCTATCGAAAAAATCATCTAACCAATAATGACTGTAGGTCGAACAACAGTTTGAGACATGGCAGCCACATTTCAGATGAATGGGCTGGAAGACTGGGGGATTCATATTGACCAAATGAGATCCAAAATTAAATATGTGGTGCCAGAAGCTCCTGAAAGAAGGCTTCCCAAAGAGGTATAACCTTGTGGAAGTGTATATTCAACCTGACTAAAGGGTATTTTGGTTCCATTTCCTGAATCTTGAGGTGTGGGGCTGAAAATTTCTCCTTCAGAGGGAAACACAGAAGAAGCAGCTTCCAGAATGTAGGTGCTAGAGGTTTCCTGTAGAGTACTCTGACGATCACTCACGAATGAGACATCATCAACATTGGATTCAATTTCGTCAGGAAATAACTGACAGACGGTTGAGCGAGATGCTACTAGAGAAGAAGGAAGGGGAATGCCAAGTTGATCAAAAGTACTACAAGCATGTTGAGGTGAGACCATAATCAGATCAAAGAGAAGATTCAAAGGAAAGATAGTAAACTGTGCAGACATTTCAGAGCTTTCCAGCTTAGATTCTTAAGATGTCATCCAAGGAGAATCATCGGCCGGTGTTCGATATGAAACGGGTTGTACACTTATGAAAATCCTGAATTCGACACCTTGAGCTTCAAGGGGTCCAACTGGAAACCAAGGGACCTCAGGAGGAGGTTCCTGAGATCCTTCAGAGGAGGGATGAGGTGAATCCAATGATTTGGCCACGATGACCTTTCAAGAGTATAGGATCAAGGAAGGAAGAGGTGAAAATATCAAAACTCCACAATTTACCAAGCAATGATGGGGCTAGAGAACTGCACAGGTAAGATGTTTTCGTGGGAATTTAATTTTAGAATTAAACAAAAAACAAATAAAAAAGGGTGTACTAGGCATAAATTTCTACAAAGTATTCGTGAACTGTAATATAAACCTTGGTGATAAATTCTAGAAAAAATGACCAAGGACTTAACATACTACAACTGATCTCCCCGAATGTTTTGTTCGGTGTATCACATTTACAAGGCAACTGACTCGGTTACCTATGGTAGGCTTGCAACATAATGGTGTCTCCCAAAATATACGCGATGGTACATGGGAGTCTAGTCCATAGTTGTGTTGTCTTGTTAGTATGAATCCTTTGTCGAAGTGTACGAAAAAAGACCACTTTAGCTACGCATAACTAATAGCCCTAACAACAAATGTGGCTACCAATATCTTCAGATCTGCCGTTAGTTAATCAAGACAAGATCTGCAACAAACCATATCTATGCATAGAAAGACATTAAGCAGTAAAAAAGAAGGGTTTGCTCCATATATCCAATAGACAAGACAAGAACAATTTTTGAAAGAATTTTGTATTAAGGGCACCTGGGAGGAAAACAAGAAGATGTTTCCTATTCTCCTCAATGGGAAGGGTTCTTGGAAGTCCTCAGCACTTCAGATCTATCATTTCTCTCTCTTGTTGGTGTAGAAAACCCATACAAAGAATAGAGCTCAAAGGGAGCTCACACAACAAATAGTGGAAAAATGTGACCAAGTGTATAGATCCAGAGTGATCTAATAGGCAACAAAAGGTGAAGAATGGTAAGAAAAACCCTCCTATTTATAACAAAATATTGGGTCATTCTAGATCTTGGTGCATGGGTTAACCAGATCTAGATCCACTTTTTATGGAATATTTTATTATATTTGTTGGAGGGGAAAGGTATTTGACTTGGGTCAAATCCCTTGATTTGTCAAAAATAAATAAATAAATGATTTATTTATCTTTTTAAGGAAGCGGTTAGAAGATAATCAAATAAATAATTATTTATTTAATTATTTGTGGGTGATTTGGTCATATTTAACGAGGAATATTATCTAAATAAGATTTAAATAATTATTCCTAGAAAATAATAAGATAAATAAAGGTTTATCTAATTAATTTCTTTGTTTTGGGTTAAACATGACTGGGAATAATCATTAAATTATGGTTTAATTAATTATTCCATGAGGAAAATCAAAAAAATATAGGTTTGTTTAATATTTCCTTTTGGGGTTTCCTGTTCAGACCATAAACAACCTAATAAATGTGGTTTATTAAGTTATTTAACATAGTGAAGGCAATTTTACTTAGGGTAAAATTGGTCTTACATGGTGTACTTGGGTCCATCTAATGATAATGGGTTAGATGACCAAAAAATGGTGTAACAGATTGCCCCCCAGCGTGCGAGTGTCAGGAGCAAATCGTATGACCGAAGTACGTTGTAAGAACTCAATCACTAGACAACAAAAAGGGAAGTCAGAGAGAGAAAGGTGAGGTAGATAGTGTGCTGAAGGACTAGACCCTGAGGAGACGAGACTCGCAGGTGCAACAAGTCTCTTTTTATGAGAGGGTACCTGTGCTGAAGGCGGCGGGGGAGGCATACCTATGCCCGCCGAGACAAAGTACAAAAGAATAGTGTGTCCAGTAAACAAGGGACCGAACCATAAAGTACAACCGGCATAATCATGAGCCAGATAAAAATACAATGAGGAATCCCATATACATGTTGTGCCTGGGATAACAGCCAGGACTTGTACAATAATATCTGAGTACATGAGATACAAATACAACCCAAATGCCCCCTGTAAATGGGGAAGGGCTCACAAAATCCGACTGATACATGCAAGTCGAAGAGGCGCTGCAAGTGGCTACAGCCAACATCATCAAATATCTGGAGCTGCATCGAAGGCTGTAATGAAGAGGTCATCCGGGCATGTGGGGGGCTACCTGCAGGGCCACCCCCTCATGAGGGTTGGGACATCTCACACACACCCGGGAATCATCAAGAGCTGCTGCTGTATCACTGAACCATCAAGTATACGGATCTTAGTCATGCTGAAAGGAGATGAAGTGGAGAAACAATCAAGTCAAAGGGAAATGAGAGATCCCTTTTCCTAATCCAAGGCACCGAACAAGAGTGGAAGCTGCAACCAAGGTACACCGCCCTCTAGACCTGGCTTCTGGAATGAATGAGCTGATGTCAACAGAAGCAGGTTCGCCATAGGTGAGGCAATGAGAGATCCTCAACTAAGGCACGAGCGAAAATAGTAGAGCGACGGACAGACTAATATCGATGATGATGGTGGAATGGAGGAGACTGAGTAGCAAATGGATGACTTCCCTTGCTAGAGCATAAAGGGCATGAATGACATGGTAGCGACTGACACGATATCATCAGGGATAAGGAACAGTGGGACCGAAGGCCATAATGTGCGACACAAGAGAGAAACCAAGCAATGAGGGATGGAGGACTATAGTGGGGTACAAAGGGACGCGAGATAGAATCCATGAATGCGATGATGACTCAACTCGGATGCTCTAAACAAGGGCGACTTGATGGTGCTGCCACACAGTAAAGGTCCAATGGGGGACCATGAAACATGACTACAAGATGGGAACTCACGACGAAAATCGACACGAACAAAGACAAGTAAGGAGGCAAAGTGGTGCCCCAAGTACAAGTGTTGTAAGTGAAGAAATGTGATTTTAAGGATGGGTGAAGTGACCCATCTTGGACAAAATGTGTCATAGTGAAGTATCAAATCACAAAAAACTAACAGATACCCATTTGAGGGCTCAGTGAGAGCGTTCCAATGGTGCAGACGGTTTTTCAAACGGGGCTACGGTATGGTCGCAGCAGGCAAAAGAAGAAACAAGGGTTCTCTTTTAATAAGGCAGTTTTCCCTCCAAATTCACTCATTTGCTAGTGTTGTTGTGGTGAATGTAGAGAGGAGAGAAGGCCCTAAATCTTGCGGCGATCGTAGCGGACAAACCGACTGTTGGAATCGAGATCTGTCAGTTGCAGGTAAGAGGCCTAACCTTACTCTTTCATTTTGATGGATTGAAAGTTCAGTTTAGGGCCCAAAATCTCAGAAACAGTCCCTCCTTCATCTCTACGGCCGGGTCGCACTTTTTGGGCCAAAAAGTGCGACCTGTCCCAGAATTGGGCAGAAAACTGCGACTTGGGAGATGAAGGGGTTTGAGTGTTGTTTTATGGCTGAGAGTTGGGTTTTTGTGTTTGGTTATGGTATTCTCGATCTGTATGCTGACAAAGATGATGTTTTTGTGCAGGTATGGCAGATTTACGGGTTAACTGGAGAGAGAGAGACCTGGGTACATTACGGGCAGAGATCCAGGCAGATCAGGGTGTCCGTCGTGTGTTGGCCAGGTTTGGGGTTCTAAAGTTTTTGGAGAACCCTTTGATGAGAGCGGGAGAGCCTTTGTTGGCCCGGATTATCAGTTACTGGGATCCAGAGCATGAGGTCTTTGTAGTGCAGGGGCACAGGATCGAACTGACAATCCAGGATGTGTATTTCCTGACGGGTCTCCCACCACTGGGGATGGTGGGAAACACGCAGCCAGTATTACTGCGGGGGCGGCATATCATGGAGTTTGTGGAGCGACATTGTCGATCGGGTCTCCAAGTCAAGGGGACTCGGATACCGATCGGGGACCTAGAGAGATTAGAGACCCGTGCAGTGGCCGCAGCAGTGCTGCGTATCCTGGGCAACCAGGCGCTCCATCACATCACTGGGGGGCAGATGATGATTGTGGACAGTGTGTTGAGTGGGACCTACTATGGGTGGGCCCAAATGATGCTGGTGTCGCTAAAGCGATAGTTGTCGCTCTGCAAGTGGCAAGTGAACCACGATTGCTCGTATGGGACTTTATTGTGTGCCTTCTTCTTTGAGAAGATCCCGACCTTGCGGCCTCGTATACAGCTCCCAGATGGGGGCCCGAGAGAGCCCAGGATGCGCCGGTGGGGGTGGCTACTGTGCAGAGGAGGAGGAGGGGCGGTCGGACGAGTGTTTCTACCTGAGTTCTTTGCCCATTGGGATCAGATGACGTTATACATAGACGACTATCCCTATAGTGGGATGAGTTATTGTGGAGATCCGGACCTGCCACTTCCGCCTGGTCGAGTATGGGGGCCCGATGGTAAGTGACAGATTACTATTCTTGTATGGGCATGTTAAAGTTATTGAATAGTAGATAGGGTACTGATTCATGTACTTTTGGTATGCAGATATAGCTCCGGTAAAACCGGCCGGATATATGGGACGACCGGCAGCATCTGGAGCTGCAGGTCCGAGTGGGTCGAGAGAAGTGCATAATGAGGATGCGGCCGCCTTTCTGGAGGACATCCACCGTAGATGCAAAAGGTTGCTAACCGGAGTATCAGAGTGCGGGTGGCAGGACTTAGACGACCAGTACATAGAGCCATGTATTGGTCTACCCTCGAAATGGCGTGGTGTCATGCGGCGCATGGCGATGGCCGATCAGGGGATACGCGATCTACAGGCTACAGGAGCAGAGCCATTGGCTCGGGATCCGCCAGATAGTGATTAGGTGTGGGGCATGTGGTGCCCCCTAGTGTGTATGTAGGTGCAGGTGGTGCCCCCAGTTTTGAGTTTTTTGTAACATGCTATGGGCATGTCATATGTATCAGAGTAGATGGACTCTAAACACATGTTTTGCGACACATATTATGGATATGCATCATTTTTTAATTATTATGAATGTTATTGTCTTGTATGAAATGCGTGTGATAAATGCCAATCTAGAACACGGTTTGCAATGCTATCTACATAGTGATTTTGTTCTCGAGGTACATGGTTGAAAGTTATGGTTTCAAATTCACGTATCAAGAGTTTCACTCGTAAATATCGTCTAAACAGCACAGGGTTATGCACATGATAAACACCATTTACTTGCATGACAAGAAGTAGGGAATCCAAACAAACATGCAGATGGAGGATGCGATGAAAGAGGGCATCGGCTAAGAGACCACGCACTGCATCATATTCGGCCTGATTTTTGGTGGCAGTACCAATGCAGACCCTGTGTGAGAGAACAAGGGCATGCAAGGGGGTGAAAATGGCCCAACCTGCCGAGGCGAGATTCCGGGAGTAACAACTTGCACCATCGGCGTAACCGATAAAGGGTGAGGATGGGAGGTCCTGCGGAATGGTGTTACAAGACAACAAATGGGGGGAGGAGATACAATGACGGCAGCGTGAGTGTACAGAAGACATCGAGCGGCAACTGTGGGAGGGAGTGCAATGAGCAGAATGACTATGACTCATATGCACACTAGAGGGTGGTATATGAGGGTTATCGGAAGTATGGCAAGGACTCGGGTTGAGGAGGTCGACAGAGATACGGGTGGAGTAATCTCGTGTATGGGTAGAAAAGAGGGGGTCAGGCGAAACAACAGGGGAGGATGCAAGGGGACTGGGATCCAAGGGTCTCGCAGAGGAGGACGGGTAAATAATGGTCGTAGTAGACTCCGTCATCTGAACATCAGGGGGGGGAATGTCGATGGGAGCGTGGGGATCCTTAAGCTAGCCCGAAGCATATTGCGCGAGTATGGGAGAGGCGGATTGATTTTTTTCAACCTCGTACTCTCGGACTACTTCTAAAGAGGCGCGGTAATGCGTCAGGTGAGGACAATGGTGGGAGTAATGACCATGGATACCGCACAAAGCACAGGGTTTGCTAGTGCGAATAGTTTTTGGGTTCTTTGTTACGGATGAGGACAAAAGAGGAGGGTCGGAGACCGTAGACTCAGGGAACGTGACTTTAACCATGGGTTGAAGGTGGGGCAACTCGGGACAAGTATGGGTGGCATGACCGACGACATCACACAAGGCGCAAGGCTTTGCGGGCAGGGAAGGAGCTGGGTCAGTCAGGGGGGCCTTGTCTTTGGATGCCCCCTTGCGAGCTTTGCCTTTCTTTCCTGGAGCTGTCACCACAGGGGTAGGGTCCTGGGGAGGTGCAAGGGGCATGGGAGAAACGGAGGAAACAAGGGGGACCGGTTGAACCAGTGTCAAAGCAAGATAGGGTTTGGGGTGACCAGGAGGGGTAGCGGCTGGAGGGTCAAGGTACCAGACAGGTATACCCAGGGTCAAGTTAGGGAGAGCAAGGGTGGCCATGACGGGGACCAAATAGACTCCGGGAGGGGGAGCCAGGAAAGGAATCTGACCCGCGGGATAATGACCAGGAGGGACGGCTCTGAGATGATTAAGGTCTGGGGGAATCGATCCAGGGGGATAAAGGGGTTCAGGGATACCAGTTGTAGGAGAAGGGCCAGAAGGAGGAGGTCTGGCTGGCGGAGATGAAGGGCTAGGAGCAGGTTGCGGTGGGCGAGGTTGAGTCTGAGGTTGCTGACTAGCCGAAGCGGGTCGCTTAAGGGCAGCCCGAGATGATTGCACCATGCAAACATTCGATAAGCTGGGATCAGAGATATGAGGAGGGGGAAGACCAGGAAAAGTTCCAAGCAGGGAGGAATCTTGGTAAACGCTGGGGGAGACACTGCTCAAGGAATCGACGGTTTGCTTATTGGCTACAGAAGAGATGGTCATCTCTGGGGAGATCTGAGACGGTGGCTCATGGTAAGTCAACTGGTCAATGGTGACTATCTTTCCATTGTGAGGAAAAGACATCTTGCAAAAAACCGCGGATGGGATAGCAGACATGGCATAGGTGTAGCTTCACCCCAATAGAATGTTGTATTCTAGAGGGGCGTCGATGACTTTGACGTCAACGCAAACAGTCTTACCGGTAAGGGTGATAGGACAATTACGAAAGAGGCCAATGGGATGGGAGGCATGGCCGTCCCACGCTCGAAGGGTGATCATGGAAGGGGCCAACTCAGGAGATCCGAGTTGCTTCCAAACTAAAGCAGACATCACATAAGTGGATGCCCCCTCATCAATTATACACCGAGAAACGTTGGCGTTCCGGATTTTGACTGGGATTTGGAAGGCGACGGAAGCAGGAAGAGGAGGGTGCTCTGATTGATGGGCGTCGAAAACAATCATTTGGTGATCAGCAGGATCTACAGCTCCCACGGCAGATAGTAGAGCCTTCTTTTGGGAAGGGCACGACTGGAGGAGTTCTAGTGTGGAAATGGAAGCAGGAGATTGCGCCAAATCATCTACTATGCTATACGAATGAGCAGCTCGACCAGAAGCAGCATTTCGACGTAACGGTCTTTTAGGAAGCTTGGTATGGACCTCAACTTTGGGTTGAGGGATATGTAAGGGACCATTGGATGTCGAAAGAGGCTCTGTAAAACCGGAAGAAGAGGACTCGAGGGCAGACTGAGCGGGAGGCTTGGGGTACTGGCGAGACTGAGTTTGAAGGTGAAGGTCGACGGTTGGGGATGGATCAGAGTTCATCATAAGGATCTGGTAATCAGAGGAACCAGAAGGGGAAGGTTGAGTGGCGACCTGTCCGTCAGGTGGTTGGGTAGCCACGAATCCTTACTGAGGGAAAGGATCTGTAAACACAGTTGGTTGAGTAGTGGCCACATTAGGGGGATCATGAGGGGAGGCATGTTGTCCTCGCAATGTGGTTTGAGACTCCCACATCTACCGCATCTGTGGTAAGAGGGGACAATCGTGGGTGTAATGACCGTAAACACCGCAACACGAACAAGGCTTATTAGTGCGAAGAGGCCTATCTGGCTTGGGCTGAGTGCCCTGTTGCTGGTTAGCAGTGTTAAGGTCAAGACCTTGAGGATTGGGTCCACGAGTACCAGGGGCAGATTGATTTGGATTGCCTCTCCGCCTTCTTTGAGAAGAAGGTGGATTAGTCGCGCCCTGCTGTGCAAATACTTGCCCTAGAGGGGGCTGTAGGTGTTGTTGTTGGGGTTGAGGAGGCAAGGGAGGTGGAAGCGCATATGCTGGAGGAGCTAGCGCACCAGGTTACGGATAAGGGTAATGGTTAGGTTGGGTAAAATTGAGGTAAGCAGGAGGTTGGGCAAAAGGATGAGGCATGCGGGATATCACGGATACATGCTACACGGAGGGGAAAAGTACTAGAGTCTCCGGCCCCCTCCTTGAGGAGACCATAGCTCCATAGAGGGTTGAGCGTACGGATGGGAAAAGGCTAAAGGGCTCCAACGATAAAGTCGGCGGAATGAGATGCCCCCGGGCGTTAGCGCCGCCCCGCTGGGGAGTCGGGAAGAACGGTATAAACATAACGGACGGGCATAGATCGAGGTCATATTTCAAGGCTATTTGGAGGGCGGCTTCTATACATTTGGGGAAAATGGGAGGCGACATCTTTGCCAATGGGAGCTAAGAGAGAGCGAAGGAACCAGTCCATATAGATCCGATCTTCGAAGGGGGGAGCTCGACATAAGCTTCGTCTTCGTCGCCATTCCTGGACATGAGCGGAAAGGTGGGTCGAAGAGGTTTGCTTGAAAGAGGTCAAAAGCTTCGTACCAGTATCGTATCGGAGAGGGAGTTGGAAGTAAGATAAAAAGGCTTGGGCAATGGTCGCAAAGGTGGTATGGGAAGAGGTGGCTTGGTCAACATACCATTTAGAAGCTTCGTCGGTAAGCGTGCGTTGGAACAATCGAAGACGGATGGAGTCATCGGTAATGGAATTGGAGGAACACCACATGTGGAAAGATCGAACATGATAGTTTGGATCTTCTCCAGCAAGGCCTTCGAACTTAGGGATGTCGGAGAGGAGCTTGGTTGGCATAGAAGGCCAACCAACATTGTGGCGGATAGGGTCATTGATCAACTGATTGAAATCGGGGAGGCTGAGGCCTGCGATGTATGGCAGTAAGGGTGTGGCCGAGGTAGTTCCTGTGGCGGTTCCGCTAGTAGTAGTTCCGGCATTAGGGCTGGGAGCACCGCTAGTGTTAGGCCCTGGACTAGACATAGTGAAGGTGACAGGTGGAGAACCAGAAGGAAAAGGAGAACCCAAAGAATCAGAAGAGGAGTCGGAGTGTGGACTCGGAGGAGGACTGGCTCGACGACGGCGGGACGAAGCAGGTCGATCGACTGGAAACTGAGGGTGAAGGCCAAGAAGTCTCCGGGAAGTGCGCCCTGGGGGCGCAATGATGACAACACAAACACGGCACAAGGGGAAGAAGAATGACCACAAGGGCAAGGAGGTGCAGAATCAAGTGACTACAATGTCGAAACAAAGGTAGATAGGTGCAGTGTCAATTGATTTTAAATTCTTTGTCTGGCAGTGTAAACCAGGCTCTTCTTCGCTTAGGGTGAGTGTGTGGCTTGTGTTAATTTTAATTTTTAAACCCTTTTCGTTTTGAGAGCAATAGAAAAAGTGTGTTGCGTAACTGAAAATAAATCTGCAGAGAATAGTATATAATGCTGAAATAACAGAAAAATAACAGCTACTAGTGCATCGATTCAACCCAAGAAGGCGGGTCACTCAAAACTAATCTAAAAGAGGGCAAAAATCTAGTCAAAACACACTTAAAAAGAGGCCAATAGATCTAGGGTCAAAAGGGACAGGGATCTAAAGGATAAAGCTGCTGAAAAGAGGTGCAGATCACAGCCAAGAGGCAGAGGCAAGGTGGCTGGAAAAAAGGAGGAAATCAGCAAAAAGCAGAAGGGGCAAGGAGGAGGCCCTAAAAGTAGATCCAAACAAATCTTCAGGAGGTGATTTGAGAGGGAGAAGAGCTGATTAAAAGGGATCTGAAAAGGAGGTATCAGATCCGGAAAAGGGGAGGATGAAACTCTGAAAAATCAGACACCTGAAGCAGCTAAAACTCTTCCACCAAAATTGGAGGGTATTGAAGCCCTAGGGGGCTAGGTTCCCACTTAGATGAGCAAAACAGATTAGGAACAGGTCGAAACGGGCTGAGACAAAGGCTGGAAAACCCTGACAGACGCTTCAGAAAAAAGCAGAAAAATTTCATAAAAATAGCTGAAAATTTGGCAGGTCACAGGTTCTGACCTGTTTTCAGTGCAGGTCGCAGAAAATGGGCAGAAAAGTGCGACCTGGAGGTCCAGGTCACAATTTATGGGCTGAAAAGTGCGACCTAAAGCTCCGAGTGTCTCGGCGGCAGATTTCCGGAAAAGTTGTCGTCTCAGTTGCGGCTTATGCAACTTACCTACGCAGTAGGGCCAAAAACACACGGAAGTTATAAATTTTAATGTTTTAGGGTTTTATAGGAGAAAAACAACATGAAAATAGGAAAAACAAAAAGCTGAAAAGAAACCCTAGGGTCTGAAGTAGCTGGATATGCAGGAATATGAAAAACGACAGCGGTCGTAATTTAAAACCCGTGTGGAGTCGCCATTTGTTAGTATGAATCCTTTGTTGAAGTGTACGAAAAAGGACCACTTTAGCTACGCATAACTAATAGCCCTAACAACAAAAGTGGCTGCCAATATCTTCAGATCTGCAGTTAGTTGATCAAGAAAAGAGCTGCAAAAAACCAGATCTATGCATGGAAAGACATTAAGCAGTAAAAAAGAAGGGTTTGCTCCATATATCCAATAGACAAGACAAGAACAATTTTTGAAAGAATTTTGTATTAAGGGCACTTGGGAGGAAAACAAGAAGATGTTTCCTATTCTCCTCAATGGGAAGGGTTCTTGGAAGTCCTCAGCACTTCAGATCTAGCATTTCTCTCTCTTGTTGGTGTAGAAAACCCATACAAAGAATAGAACTCAAAGGGAGCTCACACAACAAATAGTGGAAAAATGTGACCAACTGTATAGATCCAGAGTGATCTAATAGACAAAAAAAGGTGAGGAATGGTAGGAAAAACCCTCCTATTTATAACAAAATATTGGGTCATTCTAGATCTTGGTGTATGATTAAAATAATGTTAACCAAATCTAGATCCACCTTTTATGGAATATTTTATTATATTTGTTGGAGGGAAAAAATATTTGACTTGGGTCAAATCCCTTTATTTGTTAATAATAAATAAATAAATGATTTATTTATCTTTTTAAGGAAGTGGTTGAAGGATAATTAAATAAATAATGATTTATTTAATTATTTGTGGGTGATTTGGTCATATTTAACAAAGAATATTATCTAAATAAGATTTAAATAATTATTCCTAGAAAATAATAAGATAAATAAAGGTTTATCTAATTAATTTCTTTGTTTTGGGTTAAACATGACTAGGAATAATAATTAAATTATGGTTTAATTAATTATTCCATGAGGGAAATCAAACAAATATAGGTTTGTTTAATATTTCCTTTTGGGGTTTCCTGTTTAGACCATAAACAACCTAATAAATGTGGTTTATTAAGTTATTTAACATAGTGAAGGCAATTTTACTTAGGGTAAAATTGGTCTTACAAGGTGTACTTGGGTCCATCTAATGATAATAGGTTCGATGACCAAAAAATGGTGTAACATGTCTAATGCGTAACCGTTCGATGAGAGCACCCCAAATATACTTATCATACATCAATATACTTCCATATGTGGCACGTGATATCACCCCAGGGTTGTAACGTAGACCGTTAGTGACAGCTCCTACGTTTTATGAAATTGGAACACATCTATATCCTATACCTTTGAATGTTATTTTTAGTTACAAATGCTCCTTAAGGTAAATTGGGTAAATTTAAATGTTGATCTTGAGTTAAGTTAAAGTTTTTTGGCTCAAAATCAATGTCACCAAAATCCTATAATGCAGGCTAAATGAAAAAAGAAAATATTTCCATATCAATGAAGTCTAAATTGTTGAGGGAGGAGATACAAACAAAAGTGTGATTGGTGCAACAAATAATGATACCCCCGCCCCCCCAAACTAGTTCAAAACTATGAAATGAAATTCTTTCAAACTGAATTCACTTTCCCCAAAAATGAAAATTATTGAAAAAAGAAACATTTCTCTTTTCCATTAAGATGCATAAAATGAAACTATTTTTTTACTTTTTACTTTGAAATGCAATCAAAATTAAAATGAACGAAACGAATGAATAAATTCAAAAACCTCACTTTTCATTTTTCTTTCAATCGAAAGGAAATCAAAATTGCTCTAAAAATACATGAATGAAATGGTTTTCACTAATTTTTTCAAAACGATAAAGAGAAGCCAAATCAAAGAACTAAAATGAAAATCACTTTCAGTTTTCATTTATTTGGAAAAATACACACTCTTCTAAATTCGTAAATCAAACAATTTTTGATCTTATGTTTGACACTAAAATGAAGGTAAGATCAGGAATGCAGTGATGACCAGTGCATCCGACAAACTACTTCAAACCAAGTCAGACGTAGTGTGAAATAAGGTGTTTGAAATGGTCAAGAATCTTCTAACTCACAAGCAAGTTAATGAAATGAAAGCACTCTTTCAAAGAAGACAAACAAGTCAAACAAGTCAAACACACAGGCAGGAGGTCACTGGGAGTCAACAGACATTGTTCAGGGGGCAAGACACACTGAAAAAACAAAGGGGAAACCCAAAATTTTCCTGGGCTTGAGATCAACGCTTATGTGATGAGAAGAAGGGTTTTGAAAGAAAAATTAGCGTGATTGTGCTATATAGAACAACACTGACATCGCTATTGTGAAAACAGAAAAAGCGCTACGCGCTAAAAACAAGGATAAAAAATAAAGAGTTTCACAGGAAAACCATACCTGATACAGTGAAATGACTATTAAACCCTATTGAAACTAACATAAACCTAAGAAAGCTTAAATTTTAGTGATTGGTCAAACTTATCAAAGATTGGTTCGGAAAGGAAGGCTAAGAGGCTAAGCTCCCCAGTGGAGTCGCAAATTCTGTTGTCAAGATAAATCCCCTTTGCGAACAAAGGATATCTCTCTTGCCCTAGAGTGAGTCTAGCAATTGGAGATACGTTCTAATACAATGTTTTCTTAGCTAATATTAAAAATGTGACAAGAAAAGAGATAGAGGTACATTTTCCTGATGCTATGTTCGAACCTGTTGATAATGAACTTGATCCACGATCCTTTTAGGCTCACTCCTTGCTATTGGTGGCATGTGAATACCTACAGATGATCAAGAGGAAAAAACAAATGTAATCCAATACATAATAATCATTAAACATTTTCTATTTAGAAGATCAAGGAGTACTATAATATTTGCATAAAATATTATAAAAACATAGAAAGCAAACATCATATGTTTTATTGTTAAAGATGAAAGGAAGAGCTTACACCCAGGCCTTGATGTTGGAGGCCTCCCTTTGGTGAAAATATGAGTCCTTCACCAAATTTCTAAAGCATTCCTTCTTCCGAAGAACTTGGGTATTATCACAGTGCAAGAATGTAAAGGGAACGAGAGTTTAGACCAACCCAACAATGACCAACTAGTAGTGTAAGGATGGGGACCAATTTATAGGAAGGGAGAAGAGGTTGGGAGCCCATGAAAGGAGGAGGAAGGTCTACTTTATAAGGGAAGAAACCCCATGGATGAGATCAAATCTCTAAAATCAGAAAGCTCGACTCTCATTAGGGAAATTTTGAGGTTTAAAATGGGCCTCCTAAGGAAATTATAGAATAATAGTGGAAATAATAAAATAAGATTAGAGTATATCGTCAAAATTTAGAGGGAGAAAAGAAAAAACTATTTTTTCAACTCGTATTTTCAACTTATCTCCCAAATTTTTTACACAAATTTCAAGCAGGAGTACTCCTTGGATGCAAAATTTAATTCCTCATCCAAGTATTACCCATGTTGCACACTTTCGATGGACCCTACTAAACAAAAAATGAGAAATACATGAAAAACGTGATTGCAATCACGTTTTTCATGTATTTCTCATTTTTTTGTGTAGTAAGATTCATCAAAAGTGTGAAACATGTGTACTCCTTGGATGAGGAATTAAATTTTGCATCCAATGAGTACTCCCGCTCAAAATTTGAGTAAAAACTTTGGGAGATAAATTGAAAATATGAGTTTAAAAAGTAGTTTTTATTATTTTCTTATTTTTTGATCTTTTTAGCTTTTTACTTAGAAAATGGTGAATCATCCCCCATGGTTGACATCGTCATCTTGATTCCTATTGGTTATTATAAAGTTTAATTTGGTTGTGCATTTTTCTTAGGAGGCCCATTTTAGACCTCAAAATTCCCCTAATGATCACCACCATTTAACAACCAAATCGCCACCCTGGAACTTCTAAAGGTTGAAGCTTCTCCTCCATTTGTGGAAACACTACTAGAAAGGGATCAGCGTGGTTTTCCAATAAATAAGAGCGCTAAAAGCGCTAAGGCATCATTGTCAACCTGAAATCAACGTGGGAATGAAACTAGAAAACACGCTGACCCTGAAAACTATGGTTTGACCAAGTTGCTTTAGTAATCTTCCAAGGAAATTTTCTTTGAGTCTTCAGGGGATTTATTTACACATTTATTCATGGTGGAAATATTGCACAGGGTTTTTCACGAGGCACTTTGGGATCAGGGATGGGAAGTGAGCATGGTGAAAAATTATTTTGTAACAGTCATTGCCTTATTATTTTATAAAAAATAATCTTCTTACAATCTTGTACTAGAACATAATCTAACTAGCATGCAGGCTACAACCTTCTCTCTTTTTCCAGCTCCTACTAGAAGGGAGCTACAAACTCCTTTCTGAAGACTGATATACTCAACTCTTTGTGGATCAATTTTCATAATGTTTCAAAATGGATCCACTCCCAACAATTCTGAAATCAACTAAATCATCAAATCAATCACTGAATATCAATCAACTATAACTACCAATGCAACTAGATCAAACTAAACCAAGAAATGTCATATCAATGCATAATTTCTTATCAATAGACCAAGCCAAAAAATTTTACTCATCACATAAGCCATATTCTACCACTGAAAACCCTGATTAATCATACATCAGATTGTATACACTAATGTTCTGAATAAAACCCACATATGTATGCACTTCTCCTTAAGAGGACCTGCCTACATATCTTAAATTACTAAAAAACTGAGTTTGAATCACTGTCACACTGAATCAATCACTGAAACACATACTGAACCCATAGCCAATATATATATCACCACACAGAAGCATCATCCTTAGTCAACATAGGATTCCATAAATAATTCATCCCACACAATACTATCAAACATAGATTATTATGAGAGAGACATCATTGATAGGAACCAACAATCATGACAGAACTTATCAAACATCATTAACACTTCATATTAAAAAACCCTAGCAAGTGTACTTAGCTCTTATAAATCCAACCGTGTATGTATGCGCTTCCCATGTTTGACACTTGCGTACATATTCTGAAATTTTGTAGAATGTATACATGACAACCTAGAAGCCGATCTGCATATGTACGCGATATTTATGAAGAAAACTTGCATATAGATATGTAATCACTGAATCATGCCTTCAATGCAACCACAAAACATACTTTGTAACCCTTACTATCACATGTTCATATCAGAGTATCATTACCATCACAGATCTATTATTGCTAGTCATAATCATAAAATATCAAGTAAGCATGTTCATTAGTCACTACTATGCTTTTAGATCTATCCAATCTGAACCTTCTTCATGATCCTTGGTGCACACATTTTTTAGATCAAATAATTAATAATAGCCCATAAATTTCACACCTAACACTTTGATCTCCATCTCCTTATATAGCTTAGGCCTTAGCTAATACCTTAGGTCAATCCCTTAGTAATGTTGATGGTATTCTTTGACAGGATCAAATATCCATTTTCGCACTCATTACTATGGGCCAATACCATGGTCAATACCCCTGGTATTGACGATACCATGGTGCGGAAACTATACACGAATTTTCTTCACCATACCCACATATGTACATGACCTTTCTTCACAGGACCCGCATATACTTTTCCAAACTTCACCTTTAGCATTATTATATCTCTGAACTGATATTTTTTTTTCCATTATCTCTATCACATCTGAACTAGCCTATATGTACATCCTTCCACCATCATGTTTACATATTTATCAAGTAGTTTTCCATCAAGGATAACACATTGGTCATAATGACAACATCCCCCTTTAGACTTGATGGCAACCACTTTGGTGTTTGGTTTGGTTACCACCACTTTTAGATACATCTATAAACATACCAAGCTTCTCTCCAGGTAAAACACCAAGTTACCCTCCCCCTTTGACATCAAGGGTGGAAAAGTTTTGACTAATGCTGAATGAAGAGTTCTCTCCCCTTGTGTAGAGAGAATTATTGGAGGGTTGATATGTTGAATATAAAAACTGTCCATGCTCCCTTCAGCATATGCAAAATATTCTAGAATATATCCAAGGAAGTACATGAATTTATGACTCAACCAAATATGACCTCTTCTAACACCAAGGACTTATGATTACATTAAGAACTCAACACAGTGGGGTTACATATTTGAAACATCATTACAATAAATTCCCAAAATAATGGGATTACATAATTGACTTGTGTTGAGATTCAACAAGATGATGAGCTTAGTGAAAAGAGTCGCCTTCACTAAGTGGGTCCACAAGCTATTTTTGGCACAAGTCTATTTTTAGACATGACGCTCATATTTTAGAAGTTGCAGGATGATATTTTTGGATGGTTGGTCAAGTTGGAAAAATAGATGAAATTATATTTTTATAATATTGGGCGAAGTATATTTATAGATCTTCAATCTAAAAATAGATGCATGTCGATTATTATTAGCTCTTAGTAATAATCAGACTCTAAACAACAACTTATTCTCTTGGAGCACTTCAGTTCAGTGCACATATGTGGCACATCAGCTGATAGAAGGAATTACGCTATCCCTAAGGGTTTACTGGAGCTAATGCATGGAGGACTCAGTTAGAACTCAAGTAGCAGAGTTATGACACAGTTGGAAGAAGTAGTTATGGAGTTGTATTTAGTTTAACTCAGTTAGACTCAGTTGAGTTAGTTGCATCTAGTCTAACTGATTGATACACTAGTGAGAGTGGAGTGAATTAATTAGTTAATTAATTCAAAAATAATAACTCATTAATCAAATGAACAATACAACAGTTAACTACAGTGCATGGAATTTTCAGTGGAGACCAGTGGAGAGATAGGTGAAAGGGCAAGATAGACTATCTATTGTGACTATAGTGATGCATTGATTGCATCAAACACTCAGTGGAGATGCAAATGAGGATTTCACAGTCAAGGATGTATTAATTCAAATTCATTTAGAGCTATTCTTCAGCAGATATTGCGCAGTGGAGGCAGGCTAGCAGGTGGCAAAGATCGGTGCATGGATTTGCAAGATTGGGCCTGATTAGTGTATGACGATTGTACTTTACTGAGGGCTTGTGTTAAGATTTTTATGCTTGTATGAGATTTTCATATGATCTCCATGTTACATAATATATAGTTGGGGTTTTCAACTTCAGGCTTTCCCGGTTAAAAACTGTGTTATGTGCGATTGAATATTTTTGTTTATGCTTCACATGTGTGTGCAATTAATTTTTCCGCAAAATATTAACAAGTGGAATAGATTCAATATCTTGCATAAAGTTAAATAGTGTGAGATAATGTGGATATAGGACATATGCATTCTTAGTGCATATAATTTCTACATGGTATCAGAGCATTGTTGATTGAAGATTGCAATTGTGAAGTGAGTTTGTGCTGGTGGACAATTCGAATTTGCTACAGAAGATTCTTGGTGCAGAAATCGAGTATATATTGAAATGTCTTGCAAAGGGTTGAGATTGGAGTATGCCCTTGATGGGAGCTCGAATTACATAGCCTGGAAGGACAGGATGGAGGTGGTGCTAGAGGATAATGGGCTGAAGGAGTTCATTGATAGCGATGTTCCTAAGCCGGGATCTAGCGATGCTACATTACTTGATGTATGGAAAAAGAAGACTGCAAAGACGAGGAGGATTATGTTAGAAGGTGTGAAGGACCATATTGTGTCCAGCCTTCATGGGAAATCCACTCCATTATTAATGTGGAAGGCTTTGACAGAATTGTTCCAAAGCAGAAGTGACTAGAGGAAGTTGGCGCTTAAAGACAAGCTCAGAAAAATAAAAATGGAGAAAGGCGACAGTGTTCCAAAATACCTCACGAAGTTTTTCCACAGCAAGGATGAACTGAGAAGTGTGGGGGTTACTATTGATGAAGAATAATTGGTGAGATTGGTTGTCCTTGGGCTTCAAATATTTGTCATATCTACGAAGACTCTGTCAATGGATGGGAGAAACTGCCGGGATGGGAGCGACTTTGGTCAGATCTTGTGCAGGAGGAGATAAGGCGGGGTACCAAGGATGGATCTTCATCGAAGAATGAAGATGAAGAGAATTGCGCTTTGGCTGCCAAAGCAAGGAAAGGGAAGGGGAAGAAATCTTCTTCAAAATAAGGTGCTAAAGGCAAGAAGCAGGATTTGTCCAAAGTGAAGTGTTTTCACTGTCAGGAGCATGGAAATTTCGTCACTAACTGTCCACAGAAGAAGAAGAATAATTAGGCTACTATATCTACAGCTGGAGAGGCCTTAGCCTTGCAATTTGATCTAGATTTTTCCTTGATCGCATGCTTGGTTTCAAGACGCATGGGATCAGTGTGGTATCTTGACAGTGGTGCGTCTTCCCATATGACAAGAGACAAAGAGTTGTTTAGTGATTTGGAGGAGAAGGACCTCCAGATGAATATAGAGATGGGTGATGATGGTCGGTACAGTGTGACTGACTTTGGGACCATTACCTTTGAGAGGGAGTTTGGTAATCCGTTCTTGTTGAAGAATTTCATGCATGTTCCAGGTCTGAAGAAGAACTTGGTCTCAGTCGCAATGCTAGAAGACAAGGGTTATGATGTTGTTTTCAGTGAGGGAAAATCATTCCTTCGACATAAAAAAAGGGTCAAACCAAGAAGATATGGGTTTAAATTAAGAATCTCTAAAAGCTGGAGGTAGATGGTTGTGTTGCAATGGTGGGAAAAGTAGAAGAAGTGGTGAGCCGGGATGAGGGCGAATTATGGCACAGGAGATTGGGCCATCTTCACCATGGTGCTTTGAATATTTTGCAGCAAATTTATACTGGACTTCCCAAGGGTACTCTTGCGCAGTCAGATCAGTGCAAAGGATGTACAATGGGTAATTTTGTGAGACCACCTTTCATGAGAAGGAGAACCATGCTTCGGTGATCTTGGAGAGAATTCACACAGAAGTGTGTGGACCATTCTTGGTTGCTTCAACAGCAATACATAGGTATTATGTGATATTTGTTGATGATTAATATCGTAGATGCTGGATCTTCTTCATGTAGAAGATGAGTGAAACGTTATCAAAGTTCTGTGAGTTCAAGGAATTGGTGGAGAAGGAGTCGGGGAAGCAGGTGAAAGCTCTATGGAGCGATAATGTTGGTGAATACATCTCGGGTGAATTCAAAGACTTCTGTAGGAAAGAAGGAATTCGAAGAGAACTCATAGCACCTCATAACCCACAGTAGAATGGGGTCGCGGAGAGAAAGAACAGAACGATCGTGGGTGCTGCACGAGCGATGTTGCATGACCAGGGCCTACCGATGCATTTATGGGCGGAAGCATGCAACACTGCGGTTTATGTGAAAAACCGTTGTCCTCATAGAGTACTTGGCATGAGTAAACTTGAAGATGCATTTTCTAGTAAGAAGCTTGATATTTCTCATTTGAAGATTTTTTGGCTCACCTTTTTACATTCATGTGACAAAGGACGCCAGGAAGAAGCTGGAGCCGACTGCAGAAGTTGGGATATTTTTGGGTGCACAGAAACACCCCATAACTATCATGTGTAATTTCCAGACAGTTAGATGACTGTTGTGCGACGGGATATAAAATTCAATGAGGTGAAAGCCATGAAGTTGTCGCTTGAGAGGGAGCTACACTTGCATGCGGAAGAGGAACTTCTTATTCCCAAAGATGAGCCTCTGGATGTGGATCAACCACAAGAGGAGATTCATGGAGTGGAGGAGTCCACTCATGTAGAACCAAACATCAGACAAGGCAGAAAGCATACCACAGAAGCTGAGAGACTGAAGCTTGATGCGACACAGAATGTAGGAGTCCCTACATCACAGCACAAAAAAAGACAGTCATCTGACCGATATACTGGATACATGGCTCTTATGAGCAAGTGTATCGTGACAGATCCATCTTCTTTTGAAGAAGCAGTGCAGGAGCCCACATGGGTAGATGCCATGGTGGAGGAGTACGACTCCATTGTCAGAAATAGTGCTTGGGAGATTTTTCCAAGGCCAGTGGGAAAATCAGTTGTAGGATCAAGATGGATCTACAAGGTAAAGCAAGCTGCTGATGGGAGTGTCGAGAAGTATAAGGCAAGATTTTTTGCCCGGGGCTTCTCACAGATTGAGGGGATTGACTATGAAGAAACCTTTGCACCTGTCGCATGGTATTCTTCCATATGGACCATCCTTGCTCTCTCAGTGCAGATGGGTTGGCACATTCATCAGATGGATGTGAAGACTGCATTCCTTAATGGGATCATTGAGGAAGAGGTGTACATTAAGCAGCCTGAAGTATTTGAGATCTTCAGCAGCGAGTCGCATTTGTGCAGGCTCAAAAGAGCGTTGTATGGGCTGAAACAAGCACCCCATGCTTGGTACACTCAGATCGACATCTATTTCACTGGACTTGGCTTCACCAAGAGTGAGGCGGATGCAAACCTGTACCAGATTGTGGTTGAGGGTAAGCTTTTAATCATTGTACTTTATGTTGATGATTTAATACTAATAGGTGATGAGCAGTTGATACACTCATGTAAGGCAGATCTTGCAAAGGAGTTTGAGATGAAGGACTTGGGCCTCCTTCATTATTTCTTTGGATTGGAAATATGGCAGCTGGAAGGTGAATTGTTTGTGTCTCAAGGCAAGTATGCCCGGGAGATACTGGAGAAGTTTCACATGCAAGGCTGCAAGCCTATCGACACTCCTCTTCTAGGAAATTGGAAGAAAGACGATGCCACATCAACAGAGGTAGTGGATGCCACTGTTTATCAACATTTGGTGGGTTCGCTCATGTATTTAGTCAATACAGGATCGGACATATGCTATGCGGTGAACCAGCTTTCACAAGCGATGGTTAAGCCTACCAAGCTCTTTTGGAAGGCAGGCAAGCATGTCCTGAGAAATCTCAGGGGCACTTGTGAGTATGGTTTATAGTACAGACAGGCGGATGAGGTGAAGTTGCATGGCTTCACGGATGCAGATTGGGCAAGAAGCCCAACAAACAGAAAGAGCACATCAGGGGGGATTTTCAGTATCAGATCTATGGCAGTTTCTTGGTACAGAAGGAAACAAAGATCCGTGGCACTCAGTTTAGCGGAAGCAGAATACATGACAGCAAGTCAAGCTGCATGTGAGGCTATCTGGATGAGGAAGATCCTGGTTGGTTTGTTCAGTTCACATGTAGATCCCATGGTGATTCATTGTGATAATCAGAGTTGCATTAAACTCTTGGTTAATCCTGTGTTTCATGATAGATTTAAACATATTTATATCCAGTGTCATCATATCAGAGATTGTGTGCAGCGAAAGATCATGTTGCTTCATTACATTCCTATGGAGGATCAGGATGAAGATATTCTGACGAAAGCGTTCACCAAGAGCAAATTCGAATACCATAGAGGCAGGATCAAGGTGAAGGATAATCCTTATCTTGTTGAGAGGGATTTTTGAGATTCAACAAGATGAAGAGCTTAGTGAAAAGAGTCGCCTTCACTAAGTGGGCCCATAGGCTATTTTTGGCGCAAGTCTATTTTTAGACTATGTCTATTTTTAGACATGATGGTCATATTTCAAAAGTTGCAGGATGCTATTTGTGGATGGTTATTCAAGTTGGAAAAATACATGAAATTCTATTTTTAGAATATTGGGCGAAGTATATTTATAGATCGTCAATCTAAAAATAGATGTATGTTGATTATTATTAGCTCTTAATAATAATCAGACTCTAAACAACAACTTATTCTCTTAGAGCACTTCAGTTCAGTGCACAGATGTGGCACATCAGCTGACAGAAGGAATTACGCTATTCCTAAGGGTTTACTGGAGCTAATGCATGGAGGAATCAGTTAGAACTCAAGTGGCAGAGTTATGACACAGTTGGAAGAAGTAGTTATGGAGTTGTATTCAGTTTAACTCAGTTAGACTCAGTTGAGCTAGTTGTATCTAGTCTAACTAATTGATACACTAGTGAGAGTGGAGTGAATTAATTAGTTAATTAATTCAAAAATAATAACTCATTAATCAACTGAACAATACAACAGTTAACTACAGTGCATGGCAATTTCAGTGGAGATGAGTGGAGAGATAGTTGAAAGGGCAAGATAGACTATCTGTTGTGACTATAGTGATGCATTGATTGCATCACACACTTAGTGGAGATGCCAATGAGGATTACGCAGTCAAGTATGGAGTAATTCGAATTCATTCAGAGCTATTCTTCAGCAGATATTGCAGACTGGAGGTAGGCTAGCAGGTGGCAAAGATCGGTGCATGGATTTGCAAGATTGGGCCTGATTAGTGTATGACAATTGTACTGTACTGAGGGCTTGTGATAAGCTTTGTATGCTTGTGTGAGATTGTCATATGATCTGCATGTTACATAATATATAGTTGGGGTTTTTAGCTTTAGGCTTTCTCAGTTAAAAACTGTGTTATGTGCGATTGAATATTTTTGTTTATGCTTCACATGTGTGTGCAATTAATTTTTCCGCAAAAGATTAACAAGTGGAAAAGATTCAATATCTTGCATAAAGTTAAATAGTGTGAGATCAGGTGGATCTAGGACATATGCATGCTTAGTGCATATAATTTCTACAACTTGACCCCAATGACCGAATATTGAAATTATTATATCTTAGGTATTTACATGACCTTACATCAATAGAAAGATATGACTTTTATAACCAAAACAAAAGGCCTCAATAGTGAGGTAATATGATCATGATAGTCATTAGAAATCATCATACACAATATAGGATCTTGCAACATGAACATCATCATCATGAAGCAAGATAGGGTAATGTAGCGTCAATATTTAACAACATCAGTATGTGACTAAATATGTAATCATTTCAAGCATCACCAAGTAGTTATAGAAAAAAAATATCAATAACCATCCTCTTCACTTCATTAATGTCAACAAGTAATGAAAAATAATATCATTTAGAAAGTAGTTCCCAAGAAATATAATTCCAACAATGTGTTATTATAAGCATAGAAGATCCTCCCCCTGAACCTCTTCTAGATATTCCCTTGTCAAGCCTGATCATAACCAGTTCAGAAAGCAGTAGATGCATCAGAAGAAACCAAAGCAATAATGTCATATTGCAGTAATTCATAAATCATCATAAGCTAATATCACTTATAAGTAGCATCTGAGTATCAACATGTTGTAATAAATCAATATTAGAACCAAAGGCCACAAAACAACTTATTAAAACATATCAGAACCTCTCTCTAATTTTGTCCCATTGTTTATTCATATTATAGAAACATACGCGTCTGTCTAGATCAAATATCGCGTATATATACGACTGTCCTTCATGCGATCCACGTACATAAAGTAAACTGTAATAGTTTACAGTCTCAGCTCCCCCTGAACATGAAATATTTGCTGAGAATAATTAACAAAGTGATGAAGAAGAGATCACTCCTAGTTTATGTATGAGATATTCAAAGGAATCACTGCATCGAAGTGGCTTTGCAAATATATCTTCAACTTTTTCCTTTGAGGGAACATATTCCAGTTTGACCTTTTGTTCAAGCACCCGTTCTCTCAGAAAGTGATATTTGATTGGAATGTGCTTGGTATTTGAGTTCATGACAAGCTTTTTAGAAATACTTATGGAATTAGTATTGTCACGAAGAATAGGTATTGGTTGACAGAAAGTAATTTGAATGTCTTGTAATGTTTGCATCATCCATAGAACTTGAGTACAACAAGATTCCCCAGCAATATATTCTTCCTCAGCAGTAGATAAAGTGATGGATATTTTTTTCTTTTTGAACCATGATACCAAGTGAGGTCCCAAGTAAAATGCTCCTCCAATAGTGTTCTTTAGATGTAAGCATGAAGTGAAAAATCAACATTTTTAGGATACCATAGACCAAAGTATTGAGTTCCTTGTAGGTACTTGAATATTCTCTTAACTACTTGGAGATGAGTTTCTTTAGGAATAGCTTGAAATCATCCAACAATTCCAACAACATGCATAATATCTGGTCTTGTGCCAGAAAGGTAGAGAAATATTTCGATCATAGACCTATATTTTGGCTCATTGACTGAAGTAGAATCATCATTTTGACTAATATTGCATCATGTTACCATTGGTGTGCATACAGGCTTGCAATATTCCATCCCATATTTCTTCAAAATTTTCTTAAGGTACTTGGTTTGGGATAGGAAGAGACCATTCTTTGTTTCTTGAACTTGAAGACCAAGAAAGTATGTTAGTTAACCAAGTAGATACATCTCAAACTCTTGCTGCATAGCTGAAGCAAATTATGCACTCATAGATTCTACATTACTTCCAAATATGATGTCATCTACATAAACAACAACTATTAAAAAATTTTCTGTATCAAATTTGATATATAGGTTGTTGCTTGCAGACCCATTTTTTAAGCCTTATTGTTGAATATACTTGTCAAGACGATAATACCATGCACGAGGAGCTTGTTTTAATCCATACAAAGCCTTCTTAAGCTTGCACAAAATATTTTCATCATTGAGGAGCTTGTTTTAATCCATACAAAGCCTTCTTAAGCTTGCACACAAGATTTTCATCATTGCCTAGAATAAAACCTTTAGGTTGTTCAATATAAAGTTTTCCTCTAGATCCCCATTTAAAAATGCAAATTTAACATCCATTTGGAATACTTTGAAGTTATTAAATATTTAAAGTGTAAGAAACATTAGTATGGCTTCAAGTCTAGCTACAGGTGCAAATTTTTCTTCAAAGTCTATTCCTTCCTCTTGGGCATAGAGTTTGCATACAAGTATTGTTTTGTTTATAATCACTTCTCCATTTTCATTTAGCTTGGTTTTGAACACGCACTTGGTCCCAATAAAATTTTTATCATGAGGTCTTGGTACTAATTCTCATTTATGGTTATTTTCTATTTGATCAAGTTCTTCATCCATTTCCTTAATCCAAAATTCATCTTTTCTTTCTTGATTTACAATTTGAGGTTCAATTGTGGATAGTAAGACTAGGTAACTGACAAGAGTTCTTCTAGTTTATACTCTATCTTCCTTTCATCTAGAATTTGAGATTTTGGATGATTTTTATGAACATACCTTGAAGGAGTATTTTTTTATTCTTCTGTGCTTTCAATTCCTTCTTCTGATGCTTCACTAATTCCCTCTCCTACAACCTTTTTTATTATAGTAGGAAGAAGTTCATATTTTGCTGGTGATTCCTTTTTAGTACATATGGATGCTTCATTAATCACAAAATTTATGCATTCAAAAATATTTTGAATCCTTTTATTATATAATTATATCCTTTTCTTCTAAAGGAGTATCCAAGGAGAATTCCTTCATCATCTCTAAATTCGAACTTTCCAATCTTATCATCATTATTCTTTATGTAACATTTGCTTCCAAAAACTCTGAAATGTTTGACAGCTGGAGGCTTACCAAACCATAGTTCATAAGCACTTTTACCACTTTTTACCCAAAAATGAGGTTTGTTAAGGATATTCACGGTTGTATGTGTTACTTCCCCCCAGAAGATACGAGGCATTCCAGAATCATCAAGCATGGCACATGCCATTTTTTAAATTGTTCTATTCATTCTTTTTGCTACTCCATTTGTTGAGGAGTTTTAGCTATAGAGATCTTCCTTTTGATTCCATGCTATTCAAAAAATTCGAAAAAATCATTTGATATAAACTCTCCTCCTTTATCATATATAAGACATTTCATTTTAAACTCTAACTCATTTTATACTTAAGCTTTGAAAACTTTAAATTTATCAAATGTTTCATTTTTATGTTTCAATAAGACAATCTAACACATTCTTGTAAAATCATTAATGAATAATATGAAGTGTTGTTCACCCCAAGGAGACTTATTTCTCATAGGACCACAAAAATGAGTATGAATAAGTTCAAGTGGCTTACTTGAAGTACCTTCTTTTGCATTAAACTTAAATATGGTTTTATTACCTAATTGACATGCTTTTCATATGTTGTTTTTTGGTAGAGAGATGTTAGGTAATTCACATACTTCTCCCATTCTGCTTGACTTGTGTAATTGAGTGAAGCTTATATGTCCCAATATTTTGTGCAAAAGCCAGCTTTCTTCTGATTTTCTCAAGTAAAAATGCTCTTGTCATCCTTCCAAGACATAGACATTACCTAGAGTTATTGTTCCCTTTATTACAATCTTACCTGTATCGATATTCTGTACCGAAAAATTCTTTTATATGCAAAAATCCTCATTCCCTTGGTCACACATTTGACTAACACTCCACAGGTTATTTATTAATCCATAAACAAACAAAACATTTCCAGCTTTTTATTCTTTAGCAAAACAATTCCTTTCCTTTTGATAGCAGCAGGTGAGTTATTCCCAAAGGTTACATTATTTTCTTTCTTTATTTCATTAAAGGACATAAACTTGTCTTTGTCACCTGTCATATGCTTTGATCATATAGTGTAAATGTACCACAAATTTTTTTGATCTCCTGCATACAAAGCTAAACTACATTTTTTCAAATTCTATGGTTTTCTTTTTCCATACCTTGGATGTTGTTGCATTTTTTCATGCTGAGGGGTTGGTCTCATTTTTCTTATTCATTTAGTGTATTTATACCCAAAATTATTTCAGAAGGAAAATTTTGTTTCATCTTGGAGAGGTGAGAAATAATTATAGGAGTATTTATTTGACCCGATATCATTATTTTGTTGTCTTTCTTCTCTAGTGATAATAGTTTTATAAGCAACACATTGAACAACCTTATGACCAAAATTATGACAAGTGAAGCATTGTCCCTTGAAATAGAAGTTCCTGGGAG
Source organism: Pinus albicaulis (assembly GCA_034641835.2). Lineage (NCBI taxonomy): Eukaryota > Viridiplantae > Streptophyta > Pinopsida > Pinales > Pinaceae > Pinus > Pinus albicaulis. Next base: position 1,039,917,391 of record CM076578.1, read on the forward strand.
TATAACACTATTTTGAGTAGCTTCCCTTTTGATTGTGGTATTTTTTACTTGAGATACATTTGATCCCTCGTTCCTTTGTTGAGAGATGGAATTTTGATGATTTTTCCCTTTACTGCATTGAGATAGCTTCCAATACATATTTCAGAATATTTTGATGGTTATCCATTATATCCAAGACCTGTCTTAATTAGAGGAGAATGTTGTACTTTGATGATTTCTTCTAAGGTCCTAGATCCTTTAGAAAACCTAAAATTTAGACTCTTTGTTTTCTCAAGTTCCTTTCTTAGACTTACTATTTCTATTTCTAAATTTTCATGGCACTTCTCTTTTTCTAGAATTTGTTTCTTCATAACTTCTTTAGCTAATTTAGCATCTTCCAGAAGAATTTTAAGTTGATTTATTTCTTCAATGAGATTATCCTTTTATTCTAGGGCATCCATAAAAACATCATTAGACTCATCAACACGTTTATCTTCAAATGCCATAAGTAATTGATATTCTTGATAAGATTTTCCTTCTTCACCATTTGAAATACCATCACTATCTTTGTCTGTGTAGAAAAATTTCTTGTTTTCAAACTTTCCTCTAACATTTACTTTTGAAAAATTATTCCATTTCTCATGGTTTTCTTTATAAGGGAATTTAGCAGCATAATGACCAACTCTTCCACACGCAAAGCATTTGGAAGGAATATTACCTCTAAATATGTCAGTTCCTACTTGGAGTTTCTTTACAAAGTTCACCTTTTCTTCATTTGATAGGTAGCCTGATTCCTTGAGCTCCTCCTTTTCTTTAAGTAGCTTTGAATGTTGCTTCTCTGATATCATATGGACCCCCTTTTCTCATTTCATAGGTTGTTAAGATCCCATGAAGTAATTTAATAGTAATATTCTTGATCCAGGTGGATATTGGTGGCCACCCGCCTATTCCACTTGGGGCCTCACCATTGTCTCTTTCAGTTTTTTTCACAACTTACTATTTTTAGCAGTTTTTCAGGTCCTAAACTTCCAAAGCCATTTTGAAGCCCAAAACAGAGATAGTATGCCGAAGTTACGTCCCTGGGAAGTTGATACACCAATTTACCCAAACGGGGCCCATAGTTTTGGCGCTTCATCTCCTAGTGTTAGGTTTTTTGACGTTTAGAATTCTCCATTGTTTCTCCATAATAAATAGGCCCTCGAGCCTCATTGTAATATAGTTCAGAGGTCTGTAGTCGCCACATCTCTTCTCATAGATTCGCTACCAACACCCTAGCTATTTTATTTCCATCATGTTTGTAAGCATATTTCTGTGATTTGATATTAATGAAATGAAGCCTTATTTCTGTTGTATTTCTATGTTTATGGTAATTTCTGTATTCTGTTGCGTTCTTGCATAAATCCGAATCAGTGGTATCAGAGGGGTCTGCTTTTTCTCGATCCTTCTTTGCATGTCCCCAACGAGGTTGGGGTATAAGGAGTTAGGGCTTGATCTGGTGGAACCTTTGCAAGATCAGCCTCGCAAACCCCGACAGACGCCCATGGGGGACGAAAAGAAAGATGAGGGAGCAGGAGATCCTATCAAAATATTGCTTGAGGAGGCCCTTGAAAAAAAAAGGAACGCGATGATGGATAACTTTGCCCAGATCCTTCAACGACTGTCCACTGACGGTGCATCTGCATCCAGCAGCCACTCTGGAGGCACGACTCCCTTTAAGGTACAATTAAACTTTGACATTCCCATATTTGAGCGTCAAATAGATGCAGATGTCATAGATAGATGGTTGAATCTATTAAATGATATTTCTCAATTCATGATTTTTTTGACCAGGAGAAGAGTATTTTTGTAGTCCTCAAAGCTACCCCCCATGTCAAGGACTGGTGGGAAACCTATTGTGAGAAAACGGACGAGACAGAACCCTCTCTGTTCTCAGCCGTACCCACTTGGAATTATTTCCGAGATTCCATCAAGGAACAATACTATCCCGTGGGGAGCTATGAGGACAAGTACATACAATGGACCATGTTGCGGCAATAAAGGGATTAAGATGTGCATGAGCTAACGAATTTGTTCCATACCCTGCGCACGAAGTTGGGTATCAAAGATTCAAAGAAACATTTGGTGCTGAAGTATCGTGGTTGTCTGCACATATACATTCAGGAGGAAATGGAGTTCCTCGACATCTCCTTGCTTGGTACGGCATACCGGTATGCTGCCAAGATTGAGCAGAAATTCAAACAGAAGAAGCGAGACTTTAGATCTGCGAATCAAAAGCAAGGGAAAGGTACCCCCAAATCGCAGAACAAAGGACAAAGCCAAGGCATGGTGGCCCAAAAAAACCTGCCAGAGACACAAGCAAAGAACAACACCACGGAGCCAAAGAAGGACACGAGAAAGTGGTGTGAGTTCCATAAGATCTCCACTCACAACACAAGTGAGTGTCAGGCCAAGCAGTCGCTGATGGCTGAGATGAGGGCTTTTGAATCAGATGCATGCTTCGACTCTGAATCAGAAGCTGACAAGGTGAATGACAAAGGGAAGCATATTATTGATGCGGAGCCCAACGCCACTATTGCCACTACAAAGATCTAGAAGGAGGAACTAGAAGATCCAGAGGAGGCAGAGCGTCTCTTCCACTCCCACGTGTGGGTAAAGGGTTCCCCGCCACGGTTCATTTTCGACAATGGGAGCCAAAAGAACCTCATTTCAGTAGATGTCATGAAGCGGTTGGGCTTGCAGACCATAGCACACCCACAACCATACACCATCAGGTGGCTTCACCAAGGACGGGATCTCCGCGTCTGCCAACAGTGCCGCCTTCCCTATAGCATCAAGGCCTTCACGGATGAGGTATTGTGTGACATTGCTCCTATTGATGTTTTTGATGTATAATTAGGCCAACCATACCTGTGGAAGTGACATGTTGTGTATGAGTCCCGGCCTCGCGCTGTTATTATTACTTTGGGAAATAAATTGTATAGGATACCAGAGGTACCATCACCTCCCACTATCTCTTTAGTTACTGCAAAACAATGCAATAAGCTCATTTCTGAAACCAATAAATTTGTTTTCTTGATGATTCATCCCCAGGGCAAGAAGAAGACTGTGGCCACGACCTCCAGACATGGCTCCTCTGCACGACAACAGTGAATGGATAAGGTTGTGGAGGAGTACGGGGACATCTTCACCTCACCCACAAGGGTGCCTCTACACTGTCACATCAAGCACCCCATTGACCTGACCCCAGGTGCGCCGCTACCCAATGGACCGATCTATAGGCACTATGTTTTGAAGAATGATGAAATCAAGAGGCAGATTCAGGAGCTGCTGCAGAAAGGTCATATCCGGCCAAGTTCATCGCCCTATGGGAGCCCGATCGTGTTGGTACAGAAGAAGGATGGGACTTGGAGACTCTATATTGATTATCGAGCGCTGAACAAGATCACTGTCTGGAATAGGTACCCAATCCCATGGATTGATGACCTTCTGGACCAACTCAAAGGGGAAAAATATTTTAGCAAGATCGACTTGAAGTCTGGGTATCACCAAGTACCAATCGAACCCTTTGATGTGTGGAAGACTGCCTTCAAAGCCAATGAGGGCCTTTTCAAATGGCTCGTCATGTCTTTCGGATTGACAAATGCTCCCACGACCTTCTTGAGGTTGATGGATGACATCTTGCGTCCATTCACAAACTCATTTGTAGTGGTATACTTGGATGACATTATTATCTTCAGCCAGACTTGGGAAAAGCACCTCCACCACATCCAAGAAGTCCTCCAAACACTGCGGAAACACAAGTTGTGTGCCAATTTGGAGAAGTGCACTTTTGGCATGACCCAGGTTCAATATCTGGGATACATTATTGATGAAAGGGGGGTGCATGTGGATCCAGCCAAGATCCAATTCATTCGGGATTGGCCAGCCCCAACCACTATAACAGAGCTTCGCAGCTTTCTGGGTCTTGCTAATTTCTACTGCATGTTCGTGTTGGGATTCTCTCATATCACTTGGCCCTTGAGTCAAGTCACCAAGGAAGGAGCGAAAGAAAAATTATTTTGGTCAGAATCTCAACAAAAGACGTTTGTAGAATTGAAACATCACCTCTGCTTTGCCCCAGTACTCACATTACCAGACTTGCATCAACCATTTGAGATCGAGACAGATGCCTCTAACTATGATATTAGGGCATTTCTTACTCAACATGGGCATCCAATGGCATATCATAGTGAGACATTGTTTGACACAGTTCGAAAGTATCCCACTTATGACAAAGAAATGTATTCCACTGTGCAGGCTTGTCGACAATGGAAGCATTACATTTTGGGGAAGGAGACAATCATCCACACAGACCACCGACCCCTGCAGTTCATACAGACACAAGGGAATTTGCAGAATGATTGCCATCAAAAGCGGTCCACATATCTGCAACAATTTCATTTGAACATAAAGTACAAGAAGGGTAGCACCAATAATGTTGCAGATTGCCTCAGCTGACCACCGATCATGGCCATAACCACCATTCTCAACTCTTGTGGGCATGAGACTTCTAATTGGCCGCTTCTCTACAAGAGCGATCCAGAATTCAGCTACACATACAAGGCACTCTTGGGGGGTATGCAAGTTCCAAATTTTCACCTCCAAGATGCACTATTATGTCACCTGGGACACCTTTGTGTTCCTTCAAGCGAGTGTGCCAAGATGATATGGGAAGCGCACTAAATTTGAGTCGCTAGGAATTTTGGGGTCGAGAAAACAGTGGCAGTACTGCAGAAGTATTTCTATTGGTCGAACCTTCGTCGGGAAGTACATCAGATCCTGCGCTGCCTATGCCATTGCAAAACCGACCATCAAGAAGCAAGGGCTCTATACTCCGCTACCTACCCCTAGTCGACCTTGGGAATCCATCTCCATGGATTACATGTCAGGCCTTCCTTCTACTAAGAATGGAAACGACTGTGTTTTCATGGTCTTCGACACATTCTCAAAGATGGCCATTATGGCGGCCTGCAAGAATAATATCACAGCATAATCCACTGCTAAACTCTTCTTTCAACGAGTGTGGGTGCACTTTGGGATCCCACGGTCTATCATATCAGGTCGCAATAGCAGGTTCCTCAGCACATTTTGGTCCAGCCTCTGGTCAATGTTGGACACCAAGCTCACTAAGTCCACAACTTTCATCCCCAAACTGATGGCCAAACAGAGGTCGTCAACAGGATGATTGTACACATTCTACGCATGTACAATTCAAAGCATCCACACACATGGGATGAGAGCCTTCCCTATGTACAACACAGTTATAATCGGACTCTCCACAGCTCAACTGGCCACAACCCCTTTCAGGTGGGCTTGGGATTCTAGCCACTATGTCCCATTGATGTAGCCATGCCATTTGCAACTACTCGGGGCGATTCGGCTCATGTCCAGTCTGAAGTTGACAAAGCAAACAACTTCATCGAGCGCATTCAACACATCCACTAACAGGTTCATGACATATTGGAAAGAGCCAATGCTAAGTGCAAGCAACGACATGATCAACATCGGGTGCCACACAACTTCCAGGTGGGCGAAAAGGTGTGGCTACATTTGCAGAAGGAGCGCCTCACTGGACCCCACCACAAGATTCGCTCACTCCGATATGGGTCGTACACCATCACCAAGGCTGTAGGGAATAATGTCTTCGAGCTCAGTATTCCACCATTTCTTAGTCTGCACCCAGTATTCAATGTAGACCGCCTTCGTCCCTACTTCCCACCTCTATTGGACACCTCTGACATTACAGAATAACTCACACTAAAAGAGTTAAACCTAGACTGCATGGAATAGGCCACCATAGACTGTATCATGGACATGCAAATCAAGAACACTCACCGACAGAAGATCCAATTGTATCGGGTTGTCAAAGCTGGCCAACTCCTGCACCAAGGCAAGTGGTTCACCAGGGACCAAGTTCAACAGAAGTTTTCTCATCTCATGGAGGAAATCAACGCAATGGGGACCATTACTTCCTAAGGGGGGAGGAATGATCTAGGTGGATATTGGTGGCCACCCGCCTTTTCTACTTGGGGCCCCACCATTGTCTCTTTCAGTTTTTTTCACAACTTACTATTTTTAGCAGTTTTTCGGGTCCTAACCTTTCGAAGCCATTTTGAAGCCCCAAACGGAGATAGTATGCCGAAGTTATGTCCCTGGGAAGCTGAAACACCAATTTACCCAAATGGGGCCCATAGTTTTGGCGCTTCATCTCCTAGGGTTAGGTTTTTGGACGTTTAGAATTCTCCATTGTTTCTCCATAATAAATAAGCCCTCAAGCCTCATTGTAATACATTTCAGAGGTCTGTAATCGCCACATATCTTCTCAGAGATTTGCTACCAGCACCCTAGCTATTTTATTTCCATCATGTTTGTAAGCATATTTCTGTGATTTGATATTAATGAAATGAAGCCTTATTTCTGTTGTATTTCTATGTTTATGGTCATTTCTATATTCTGTTGCATTCCTGCATAAATCCAGATCAATTCTTCAAATCCTGCATTTCTTCAATGGTAGATACTTTTGAATGTAATTTTGGAGATAGAGGTCTTACGATTTTCTCAAAAAGCATCAAATCTTTTACTTTATCACTAAGATTTATCACTGAGTTAAAAATCTCATCTACCCTAAGAAAGAAACTTGCAATACTTTCATCCGTATGCATTATGAGAGTTTCATATTTAAATCTAAATGTTTGAAGTTTGGAACTCTTTACCTTAGTGTCACCTTCATAACTTTGGATGATCTTGTCCCATATAAACTTTGTGGTATTCAACTGCATGACCTTCACAAATTTTGATTTTTCCAAGCTTCCAAAAAGAGCGTTGATAGATTTTGCACTGGTCTCATATTACTTCTTTCTTGCTTCATCTATGGGAATGAATGATGGATATTGATACCCTCCTTCAACGATTTCCTAAACATCAGATCCAAGTGACTGCAGATATGATCTCATTCTAACTTTCCATAAAACCAAGTTTGTTCCATTAAAGAATCGCAGTCGGATAAACGATACTCCCTCTTGATTTCTCATCTTGATGAATCTCCCTTCAAGCGATCAAGCTTCTTCTCAAGGACCTGCTCTGATTCCAGTTGTTAGGAAAAAAATGAGAAGGGAGGGGGGGGGAGGTGAATTAGTATTTTACACACTTCAATCCCAATTTCTTATTCTAATTTTTTGTATACGCGACTGATGTAAAGGAAACTAGCATATGTATGTGACTGTTACTACAAAAACCCGCGTATATATAGATAACTTATCTAATCATTAATTTCATCACCTGTGTAGTATTGATCAATGCATGATTATTCCATTATTCATCAATTTAACAATAATTATGAGTAGTTAAGAGGCAGATAGAACATCAACACACAAAGCCATATGGACACCAATATGTTTAGGTGGAAACCCAATTTGGGAGAAAACCATCGTTGTTGTCGTCTTTGTCTTCTTATTTTATTAAAAATGATCTTCTTACAATATTGTATTGGCATAGACTCTAACCAACACGCAAGATTCTACCTACAAAAGGCTACAACCTTCTCTCATTTTCCAGCTCCTACATGAAGGGAGGTACAACCCCCTTTTTGAAGACTGTTATCCTTAGCTCTTTGTGGATCACTTTTCAGAATGTTTCAGACTGGATCCACTCCCAACAATTCTGAAATCAGCTTAATCATCAAATCCATCATTGAATCTCAATCAACTATAGCAACCAATGCAACTAGATCAAACTAAACTAGGACATATCATATAAATACATAGTTACTCATCAATATAGCAAGCCAAACACTATTACTCATCACAGAATCCATCTGTTGCCACTACAAATCCTAATCAGTCATACATCAGATTGTATACACTACTGCTCTAAATAAAACCTCACATAAGTGCTTCTCCTTAAGAGGACCTGCGTACAGATCTCAAAATACTGAACAACTGAGTCTGAATCACTGTTACACTAAATAAAAAACTGAAACACATATTGCACCCATAACCAAATATAGATCACCACACATTAGCATCATCCTTAGTCAACATATCATTCCATAAAAAATTTCATCCCACCCAATACTTTCAAACATAGATTATTATGAGAGAGACATCTTCGACATACAACAACAATCATAATAGAACTTATCAAACATAATTAACACTTCATAATGCAAAACCCTAGCAGGTGCACTCGACTCTTATAAAGCACAACTGTGTATGTATGTGGTTCCCATGTTTAACACCTGTGTACAAATTTTGAACTTTTGTAGAATGTATATGCGACTACACAGAAGTCGATTTGTGTATGTACGTGACGTTTCTAAAGAAAACCTACATACAAATATTTAATCATTGAATCATTCCTTCGTTGGAACCACAAAACATACTTCACAGCCCTTAGTGTCACATGTACATATTAGAGTATCGTTACCATCATATATCTATTATTGTTACTCATAATCATAAAAGATCAAGAAAACATGTCCATTAGTCACTATTATGCTTTCAAATATATCATATGTGAATCTCCTTCATGCTCCTTGGTGCACACATGGTTTAGATCAAATCATTAATAACAAGACATAACTTGTACACCTAACACTTTGATCTACATCTCCTTATATAGTTTAGGCCTTAGCCAATACCTTAAGCCAATCCCTTAGAAGTTTTGATGGTATATCTTTGACGGGATCAAATATTCATTGCCATGCTCATTACTATGGGCCAATACCATGGTAAAGATATCTAGTATTGAGGATACCATGGTGCATAAAATGTACGCAACTTTTCTTCACCATACTCGCGTATGTACGCGACCTTTCTTCACAGGACCTGGGTATACTTTCCCAAACTTAAACTTTAGCATTCTTCTGTCTCTAAACTGATATTCCTTTGTTCATTTTTTTTGTCACATCTAAACTAACATGTATACACATCCTACTATCATCATGTTGACATCTTTATCAAGTAGGTTTCCATCAAGGACAACACAGTAGTCATAATGCCAACATTTTTGTCATGTTTCGTCATCTTTTAGCATGTTTTGTGGACTTTCATAGCTTGTGTCATCTTTTGTGATATTTTTTCATCTTTCGTGATATTTCATCATCATTGGCGATATTTCATCATCATTCATGATATTTTAGTGTTTTTGCGGTCTTCGTGATCTTTCACGATCTTTCATCATCTTTTACAATCTTTCATCACGTTTCATCATCTATCACAATATTTTTTCATCTTTTGCGATATTTTAGGATTTCTCATGGTCTTTCTTGATATTTCATCATCTTTCACGATATTTCGCTATCTTTTATGGTCTTTCATGTTCTTGCACCATATTTTGTCATCTTTCATGATATTTCGTGGTCTTTTGCAGATATTGTGATCTTTCATGATCTTTCATGGTGTTTTGTGATATTTCTTCATCTCTTGGGGTTTTTGGTGATATTTCGTGACTTTTCATAATCTTTCATCATATTTTGTTTTCTTTCATAATTTTCATACATCTTTCATTATATTTTAGGATGTTTTGCGATCTTTCATGATTTTTTGTGATCTTTCGTGGTCTTTCATGATCTTTCATGAATTTTCATCATCTTTCACGACGTTTTGTTATCTTTCAAGATATTTCATCATATTTTAGGATGTTTTGCTGAATTTCTTGATGTTTCATCATCTTTCAAGATATTTCGTCATATTCCATCATTTATTACGATCTTTTGTGATCTTTCACGATCTTTCGTGATCTTTTATGATTTTTCGTCATATTTCGCATTGTTTAGTCATCTTTCATGATATTTTAGGATGTTTTGCAATATTTTGTTATATTTCGCGATCTTTTGCAATATTTCATTATTTTTTAGGATGTTTCGCAGACTTTCATAATCTTTCATCATATTTCAGAAATTTCAGGATGTGTTGGGATATTTCGTGATTTTTTGCAATCTTTCATCATCTTTTAGGATGTTTTATGGTCTTCTATAACCTTTTGTCATCTTTCATGATATTTTAGGATGTTTTGCGATATTTGTCATCTTTTTATTTCTTTCATCATTTTTCACAATTATTCATTATGTTTCATCATCTTTCATGATCGTTTTTCGTCTTTTGCGATATTTTAGGATTTATCGCAGTTTTTTTAAAAATTTTCAACATCTTTTGCATTCTTTTGTAATATTTTGTTATCTTTTGTGATATTTTGTGAACTTTCGCAATCTTTCATGATTTTTCGTGATCTTTCTTCATCTTTCATGATATTTTTTTGTCTTCCATGATTTTTCATGATTTTTCATCATCTTTCATCATCTTTTGTGATCTTTCATGATATTCATCATCTTTCGTCATCTTTTAGGATGTTTTGTGGTCTTTTGTGATCTTTCATCGTCTTTCGTGATCTTTCATGAATTTTCATCATCTTTCGCAATGTTTCATCATCTTTCAAGATCTTCCATAATCTCTTAGGATGTTTTGTGGTCTTTTACGATCTTTCATCATCTTTCGTGATTTTTGCAATTTTCCGTGATTTTTCGTCATCTTTCGTTATCTTTTGTGATGTTTTGTGATATTCCGTCATATTTCATCATCTTTTAGGATGTTTTGCAAGCTTTCACGATCTTTCGTGGTATTCTGAATAACTTTCATGAACTTTCATAATTGTTGTAACTTTTTATGACACCTTCAAAAAGTTACAAAAAAAATTGAAATTTCCCAAATTTTCTTGGCTAAATCAATGATATATATGTCATCTAATGGTAATGAACACAATCGCCATGATAAAGAGGAGCATAGATAATGCATAACACGTCGACAATGTTTGGGACTGTCGACATATAAAACACAAAAAAGTCATATAACTTGACAAATGTGGGATATTTGTCATATTAAAAAGAAAAAGAATAAAAGAACTATGAGCTCTGGCCAACACAACAAGCTAGAAGCTAAGGAGGAGTCGATCAAAGTTGGTTTTGAGCCAACATATGATGATCTATGCTTGCTGGTTTAGTTAGTTGTAATAAGGAGGGTATTCATTAAAATAACAATAAGTGTTTTAAACACCATCAACTAGTAATCTCCATTAGTGACTTGTTCAAGGGTTTGAACTGTTCACAAGCTAGAATAAATTTCTTTGTGTGTTGTAACCTATCCCTATCACAACAGAAGGAGGGTGCACTTACCATTGTTGTTTCTTGAGATTTAATGCCAAAACACTTATGTAGTCTAAGAGGATTATTGTGGGCACTTCCCTGTAGTGTGTTTACAACATAAAGGCGCGTTGTATAGGTAGCCTAGGAAGAATTTTTCAAAGGAAAGTGTGTAACTGCAACTAGTAGCAGCGTGTGTATCATTGTGATTCGCAGAAGGGAAGCACATAGTGAAGAATTGAACAATGTGTTTATAAAGGTTTGTATGAATACTTTTCTGGATTAGAAAATCTCGATGTGAGTGTGTTGCATGAAATGATTAATGGACCAAAGTGGGATAATTCTCATACCGAAAAACAAATCGGCGAGATCATAAGAGTAAAGTTTGTGTATATTTAAACGATGGATATGAGTAATTTAAAAATGAACGAATGTGGAACAATTGCGGTACCCCTTTCCCATTCAAAGTTTAACCTGGAGCGGGGTTCCACAATGGTTGTTTTACAAAACCATTTCTCCCGATGTATTAGCTTCTCCCCGCAAACTGCTTTGAAAAACCATTGTACAATTTTAATGAGGGGTTTAATTTGGGTTAAAGGTTTGATGGTATAAATTCTATTCGAAGATTCAGAAAGAGAATTTCACAGAGAAAGTAGATAGGAACCACTGTTATATTTGATTTAAAAAGAAAAATTCGTCACCCTTTTCAGGAAGAAAATTTTGGGTTCAGATCTTGGGAAAATGGAGACGAAATTCAAAAATCCAAGACGTGGGTTTTGTGCAGAATGGTGTCAATTAGAAGTACATACGAGATTTCTGGAAAATTCTGAGCATTTTGGGAGATTTCCTCAGATCTCTGAAGGGTATACGTCCATATTTCGTGATGGAAGAAAACAATAGTATTTTGTTTTCTTTGAAGGAGAGGAACATTACTTTAGAAGAAACTCCTAGAACCTCTGAACAAGATGTTAATGCCATAGTTGTAGCAGAGAAATTATCTTCCATCTGATCAAAGAGTTCATCTGAAGAAGAAATGGTTTCGTTTTCATCTTCTAATAAAACAAGAACAACGCATCTCGGATCAAAATTGACCACTTCTATTCACAAAATATTGATACTTATGGAATATTTTATCAAGTTAAATGTCACAGATCAAACTCATTCAAATAATATAGCACGAGACATATTGACCTCATCTATGTGGGAATTCTTCAGAGATGCCTAGCTATACCATGCGTGTATTGCAGTGGAAAAATTCAAAGTTTGATACAACTGTTGGAATTCTTGTCAATGTTTGCTTTGATCGTCTTCATGGAAAGGAAGGTATAGTGGAGTTTGTTGAAGCAACAACTTCTACATTCGACTGGCTTGTAAATTTTATTTTTTTTATTTATCTCTCTTCAAGATGTATCAAGTATAAGAGCGACAATCAAGAAGCAACTTGAGTGGGAGGAAGACTCACATAGTGTCAGTGAATCAAAGGTGGAGGAACTAGAAATTCTAGAATGGAGAGAAAATCCATACATTAGCAGCTCGAGAAAATTATTCCAAAACAACTTGAAGAAGGAATTCAACTGGATTATAGATAGGGCCGTGAATGATTAGTTACTTCGTTGATCTTGATGGTACTATTTGTTATTGGTTGTCTGCAATTTTCCAAAGATTTATCAACTATTGTTTTGGAAAAAGGAATTAGAATGGTGAATGCTACATCTATCTCAGACACAAATAAATGGTTAATTGAAATCTTATCTCAACTAATAAAAAAATAGCATCCAACATAGAAATTAGTGTGAATTCTCAACAGCATGAGAAAACATTCCCAACGCATTTTTTTTCCTCTTTTCTGGTTGGGTTGGATATTTACAGAGGATTTATATATGCAGCTTTTGTATTTTCCTTCTTAATATTGGAAAAGGGCATTGCAGAAAACAAAGAAAAGGAAGAGAATGTTCAAAATAGCAGTGGAAGGAGATCTCTTAGCTAAAATTTTGAGGAATGGATACCTATTTCTCTGAAAAGAGTGTGAAGAGCATATTTCAATTATTGGTTTTCCATCGTGGGGTGAAGATACTCCTATTTCATTGATATCTTGCTTATGAAGGAAAAAATATATGAATTTGTTTGAATAACCAATCTTAAATTGGAACATGCAACCTGGAGCCATGAAAATATTGTTGATGGTTGTGATCCTCCAAAGCCACTTCAGGGCTTTTGTGAATCAAACTTTACATAGAGCACAAGAATTGAATCACCCTCCTCTAATCATTCTTGAATTGCAAAGTAATTATCATAACTAAAGGCGCAAAGGAATGAAGTTTATTGTGTTTTAGTTGATACAAAACATATTCATCGTTGCAAAAACTTAATTTGTCTTGGTGTAATCAGACTTCAAAGGTGCACTATTGTGGGTCAAGAGACCTTAATTATCTTGTACATTACTATAAAAGAGTATATAAATCTAAAGAAAGTTATACAGTGGTGGTCATACCTGGATTTGGGATTGCTCTAACTATGAGTCTATTTACAAGATTTCGGTCCTTCGCTAAATTATTCACAAAAGATCCAATTGTCTTGGAGGTTATAAGATATCAAGTTTTGTTTGTTTGTTGGTTCTCAACCAATTAATTCCCTCACATTTGTATTTGATGGCTTTCACTATGGAATATCAGATTTTGAAAATGCAACATATATCAAATCAATCTCTCAAAAAGGGCATTTCATGGTTTTGAAAAGAAAGCATTCATATTTTTTTAAAGGTTTACTAGCGTTTTTTTCATAAATCGGTTCACCTACAATTGAAGTTGAACACTTCGAAAATTCCTATAGGTTTTCTTTGATCTTAAATTAAGATAAGATAGTGATACAGGACTCTACATAAGGATTTCATGATTAGAGTTTTTTTCATCTTTCATATTAAATCACAGGCCTAAATCAGAGGGTTATCTTACCTTTTAGTTCTCTCAAAAGGTGTTAAAAGACAACTACATAACAACTTCTGATTTTAAGGCAATGGACCAACAACAAAGGATTTTATGCAGATCTTCAAGGAGTATTCGACAGCTTCAGACTACCAAGGCAGAAAATCAGCAAGCATATGATTACATTCTCTATTCTTAAGGTCTAAGACAAAGCAAGCAACATTAAGAGCATTTCAAGATAAGATGGCAGTTATAGGACGGGGAACAGATTCAAATCTCTAGGAAAAATATCAGTAAGCGAATCAGCTCCAGGTTTGAATGAGAGGGATATAACTGGAAATCAAGGTTCATTTCCATATTTTTAGGCAATTTCCTGGCTTTTTTTAGTAAGCAACTTCAATAGCTTCGGATTTTAAACAGGAATATCAATATTAGAGAGTCATTTTCAAGAGTTAAGGAAGGTTTTGAGGAAAGAGACAAGTAACCAATTCCAGGAATGAAGGCATAAAATCAACAACTGACCATCTGTCAAATCCCTGATTCCAAGGGATGAATTATCAGTCAACAAACACCCAACACACATAAGACAATTTTCTTATTTCGAGGCAGGAACCAATGCATAATTAAATTGATTTCAGAATAAAAACTCCAGCAGTTCCAATTTTCTTGCAAACTATTCGATATTGTCATTATTTTAGATTATTATTTAATTTTATTTCCATAAAAAATGTAACAGATAGACTAAGTTTAGTTTTATTTTATATTTATTGTTTATTTTGTATCCTAAGGACCAGCAATAGTTGGTGGATTGTAATTTTTTATATATTTCTTTATTTGTAATAAACCCTGCCATTTTTGTAAAACATTTATGACATAATTCTTAATTGAAGGTTTGTGGCTGTAGTTCATGACAAAATTTGTTTCTTCTTTATTTTTCCATTGCTTTTATAAGCTATTTATGCATATGTTCAATGTAACATGGAGAGATTAAGTTTTCGAACACTTTGTTTGAAATAGCTCCTTTGTATCTTTAATTGTCGTTTTATGTCTGTTACACAATAATTTGTCACCATGTTCATTTTCCTACCCCTAATCCTGAAATGACCCATGATGAATCATGTGCAATGTTTCCATCATCAAGAAACATGTTGACATATCCCCTTGAAGATCTAAAGAAGACTTCCTTGGAAGATTACTGAAGAAACTTGGTCAATTTCCTAGTTTCTTGGGTCAGCGCCCTTCTTGGTGCCATGACCACACTGATGTCCTTATTGCAGTTCTAGCCCAGCGCTGTTAGCGCCCTAATTTATTGGAAAACCACGTTGATCCCCTTTCTGGAAGTGCTTCCTCAAATGGAGGAGAAGCTTTGACCTCTAGAAGTTCAAGGGAGGCGAGTTGGTTGTTGCACAGATTTGATAAGGTCGAGCTCTTTTATTTTGGAGCTTTGATCTCATCCATGGGGGATCATCCCTTACAAAGTGGGCCTTCATCCTCCTTTCATGGGCTCCCAACCTCCTTTTCCTTGCTATAAATTCACATCCCTCATTCCCCCAGGCTTAGAGCTTGGTTGATCATTATCAAACTCGTCTGAACTCTCATCCCTTTGCATGCTTCCATCCTGATTAAGCCTAAGTGCATGAGAGAAGGAATTCTTTTGAGCTAGGTGAAGGAATTGGATTTTCACCTAAGGATGCCTCCAACATCAAGGCCTGGTTGTAAGCTCTCTTTTTGTAATTTATCAATAATAACATATGATGTTTTCTTTCTATATTTGTCTACATGATTATGCAAATATTCTTGTACTCCTTGATCTGCTAGTTAGCTAGTGTTTATGTTTATTACATATTGTATCACGTTTGTTGATGTCTCCCGATCATCCACAAGTATTCGTGCACCATCAGTAGCAGAAAGCGGGCCTACAAGGATTGTGGATTGAGGTCACCATCAGCAGATCCAAGGATAGCGATTGGAAAAAGGTATTTATGTCTCTTTCCTCTTTGCATTGTAAGCATTAGTTAAGAAAGCTTATGTTAGAAAGAATCTCGTGTTGCTAGACCGACTCTAGGGCTAGAGAGACTGCCTCTGTCCGCAGAGGGGATTTATCTTGATAGCAAAACTGGCGACTCCATTGGGGAGCTTTAGCGTTTATGTCCTCCTTCCCCGAACTAATCTTGGATCAGTTTCTTCGATTTATAAAATTTAAATCTGCTTAGGTCTCTTTCAGCTTGTGTAAAGGTTGTTTGTCATTTCATTGTGTCAGGTCTGGTGTGTTTGTGAGATTCTTTTTGTTTTTTCCTTGTTTTTAGCGACCAACGTGTTTTTTTTCCTCACAAAAGCGTTGGAAGCACTATTTTATATAGTACAACCGTGCTGATTGGCCTTTCAGCACCCTTCTACTCAATACAAAAGCACAGATCTCAAGCCTTGGGAAAATTTGAGTTTCTTCTTGATTATCCAGTGTGTCCTAGCCCTTGAAGGAGTCCGTGAGATCTAAGTGATCTCCTTGCTGTGTGTTTGACTTACCTACCTCCTATGACCGAGTCTTTTCTGTCTCTTTGAGTTTTTGTAACTTTGGGAACTTTTTGCCATTTCAAACAATCTTTATCGCATTTTTCTTGTCTTTTTTCAAAGAGAGTTAGTGTATGCTTTGGTCATCTCTACATTTATGACTGTTTTTCCTTCGGTTCAGTTTCAAGCACGAAATTACAGTTTGTTTGACGTGCAAGTCTAGAAGAGTGTGTTTTGTCTAAATTCAAAAGAAATTGGAAGTGATTTTCTTTTTCGTTTTTTATTTAGAATTGTCGTTTTAAGAAAAAGTGAAAAGAATTTCATTTTTGTAGTCCTTAAAGTGATTTTTGTTTGGTTAAATTGAAAGAAAAGTAACGATATTTTACATTTCTTCCTTTTTTCATTTGTTTTGCTTTCATTTTAAAGTGAAAAAAAAAAAAAAAATCGTGCATCTTAGTGAAAGGAACGGCATTTTCATTTTCAATTAAGTTTCATTTGTTGGGAAAGTGAATTCAATTTGAAAAGCATTGCATTTTCATGACTCTGAACTAGTTTGGGGGCATCATTGTTACAATGAGTGCATTCTTATTTGTCTCTCTTCCCTAAATAGTTTCGAATTAATTGAAATTGACAACTTATTTCTCGCATTTAGTTTGCATCATAAGGATTTAGGTAACATTCTTTTTGAGCCTTGAAACTGAAACTTTAATCAGGATCAACTTAAAATGAACCCAATTTACCTTAAGGAGCATTGGAATTAATGAGAATATTTAGTGGTCTAGGCTAGAGACGTGTTCCGACATTGTTAAGCTTAGGATTTTTCATTAACTATTTGCGTTACAACCTAGGGGTGATATCCCGTCCCACGTATGGAAGTATATTGATGTATGATAAGTATATTTGGGACGCTCTCATCGAACGGTTACACATTAGACAAAAATACTACGTACGGACTGGACTCCCACGTACTATCGTGTATATCTTGGGAGACACCACTAGGTTACAAGCCTGCCATAGGTAACCGAGTCGGCCACCTTGTAGACGTGATACATCGAATACAACATTTAGGGAGACTGGGTGCCGTACATTAAGTCCTTGGTCATTTCTCTTTAATTTGATCACCAAGGTGTATATTGCAGTTCACAGATACTTGGTAAACCTTTATTCATAGCACATCCCTTTTTATTTTTTAATTTTTTTAATTCTAAAAGTAACTGCCCACGAAAAAATCTCACCCTTGCATTTCTCCAGCTTTTATTTCTTGGTAAGTTGTGATTTTGTTCACCTATTTCCTTTTTTATCTTCTTCTCGAAGATCATCGTGGCTCAATCATCGAATTCACCCACTTCCTCCTTTGAAGGATCTCAGCAACCTCCTCTAGAGGTTCCTCGTTTTCGAGTTGGACCCCTCGAAGTGCAAGGTGAAGAGCTTGGAATTGTCATCAGTGTTCAACCCATATCATCTCGAGAACCCCCTGAAAATTATCCTTGGAATACTTCAGAATAATCTGAATTGGAAAGCCCTAAACACGCTGAACTGTTTACTGTATTTCCTATGAATCTGCTCTTTGATCCGATTGTAGTCTCTCCGGAACAACCTTATAGTTCTTTTGATCAACCTAGAATCCCTTTTCGAGCTTCTACAGTAGCATCTCACTCTACCGTTCATCATTTGTTTCCGAACGAAATGGCGTCAAATTTTGATGATGTTCCGTTCGTCAGTGCTCCTCAAATCACTCTGTAGGAAACTTCTAGCTCGTGTCTCCTGGCGGCCTCTTCATCAGTTTTCCCCTCCGAGGGAGAATTGTTAAGATCCACGCCTCATGATTCAGGTTGTGGAACTAAAATATCATCTAGTTATGTTGCATCCACACTCCCGCACGGTTATACCTCTTTGGGAAACCTCATTTATGGAGCTTCCGGTGGTACACCCTTATTTCTGGATCCTGTTTGGTCAATGGGCGTTCCTTCGTCTTCCGACCATTTTTTTTAACGTGGTCGTGGTGTCTCAACCTTTTGTTCAATCGACGGTCACCATTGGTCAAATGACCGTGTTGTTTAGATCCTCTTTCCCCTTTTCACCTTCTATGATTATTGCAGTCCCACCATTGAGTGGGAAATCTGCGGTTTCGTCTGTGCCTAGGGGGAAGTCTAACCCTATCTATGTACCTTCCATTTTGGGTGGGGGGTAGCCGACTTCTGGATCTATTCCTGATGCAATTCAACCTCATGTTCAATATTCTTAGGTTCAACAACCCATTCTGTAGCCGAACCCAGTATATTTGTATGTTCAACATCCTAACATTCCTTATGTTCAAAGCTCGAATGTAAAATATCACCATTATGTCCAACTACCCCAGTCTTCAATTAGTGTTGTTGTGACCAATCCTCAGTTTAGCTCTTAAACCCAAGCTGGTCTGAATCTCCTTCTGGGTCAATCTAGTCCTTTCCCTCATCAGTCTGGTACTCAGTACCAAAATTTTCCTCAAGGTCAATACCAACAACCCTAGACTGGGCCTCAGCCTAGTGCTTCATATCAACAAATTCCTCAGTACCAGTAAGCTCAGCCAGGACCTCAGGCTGGACCCTATGTTCAACAAGGACCGCAGGATGGACCTCATGTTTAGCAAGGATCGTAGGTTGGACCTCATGTTCAACAGGGATACTTTCAACAGGGGCCAAAAACTTGGCATTGTGTTCAGTAGGGACCTTATCCAGGACCCCATCTCTAGCAAGGTCCACAGCCTTAGTACCCACAGGGGAAATATCAACAACCCTAGCAATGTCCTTATCAAAATTATATGCAACAAGGTCCTTACCAGCCATGGGGGAAATATGCATATCTGGGTCAGAATCCCCCCTATTGGGGCGAAAATCCTTACCAATTGGGTTGGAATCCCTTGCCTTTCTTGCCTCGTCATCCTCCTTTACCGTTCTTGGCTACCTTGGAATTTTTAGATGTTTCAAATCTCACAAATGACCCCATCCAACATTAGCTGCATTAGCCGCCAATTCCAATTAAGATTCCATGAGATTTTCCGAAGTTTGAAGGAAAATCTAGGGAAGACCCTCAAACCCATGTTATGAAATAACATTTGTGGTGTTCCTCTAATTATTGGGTTGGAAATTCTATTCGTCTCTGTCTCTTCCAGTGCACTTTAACCGATGTTGCAGCCAAATGGTACATTGAGCTTCCTCGAGGGATTTTATTTGATATAAATTCCTTGGCTATGGCCTTCCCCAATAATTTCCAATTGCCTATCCGGTATGAAATCTATACCCATTTTCTCACTTCGTTGAAGTAGTCGACTGCTACGCATATCTTAGATCACATTCATGAATCACAACGTCGTCATTGCCTTATTAAATTTTAGATCCTGGATCAACTATTGACCGAATGGTTCACAAAATCATTCGTTCCCAAAATTGCAAAGATATTGCAATGGGAGGGCATGTCACTGAAGATGAGGTCATCACTAGAGCTCAATACCTTGAATTTGTTTATTCCTAGTTCGAGACTCTATATGAGTTGTTACCTAATGCGCCGCATCCTTCGACTAATCCTTCAACATCTCAGTCTCCTATTACGCCTCTAGTGGATGGTGTTATTGGGACAATGGCTCATACTGATAGTAGTGTGCCTAAGACTTCTTTGAAGTCCAAATCCATTGCTACTGCTGCACCCTCTCCTCCTTAGAATTAGAAGAATCCTGGTAAAACCTCAGAGGTAAATGTTGTTTAGTCTACCACAACAGACAAATCCTTGAAGGGTAAGAAAAAGTGTAAAGGCAAGTTTAAATCCGAAAACCCTAAACAGGATTCAAAGAAGTCTTCTGCTAGTGATTCTTCATCACGTAAGCCCAAATACCCTTGTATAATATGTGATGATGATCATTACACCAAGGATTTTCCTTGGCATGCCGAATTTGCCGGTCTTCTAAAGGGCGCACCTGGGACTCGGAACAGTTTTGAAAGAACCATTTCCTTCCTAGCATACGCAAATGGTAGACTGGGCTCAATCATCTGGTAGATCTCAAGTGTTCATGGTTGGAACACAATATTTTTCCATCACCACAAGAATGAAAGATTATCCCAATCCATCCAAGGCTCTTGTGGAATCAGAAGTCCCAGATCACTCTTCATCTTTTGTGCCTCCTACCTCTGGTCCTCTCCAGATTGAGAGACCAAGTAATAACTCCATCATCCAACCACCCCCAAAAGGTGTTCTTCAAAAATCATATTACAATATGAATGAGATAGCAACACAACAATACAATATTGTAGAATGTCTGGCTCAAGCGCCTTCGATGATGTCAACTTTGGAGGTCCTTTAGTTGTGCCCAACACAACGAAAGGCATTACTCACCGCCATTGGAGGGATTGATCCTTCAGATTCCAATCTGATTATTTTCGATCTCAAGAATTTCGTTCCCTGCCTCCCATATCAGGTGGATTTTCTGATTAAATTTACCATTATGGGAAAGAATATTCATCGGACTGTCGTTGATGAAGGCACTTCGACTTGCATCATGTCTATCACATGCTAGAAATCCATCAGATTTACCCCATCGAGTCAGTCCTAGAATACCTTAGAAGCTTTCTATGGTCAAGGTTCTCAACCCTATGGAATTCTCAAGGCATTTCCCATCCTGTTGGAGGGGAAACGGTGAACATGGAAATTGAAGTGGTAGACACCAACTTGAACTACATTCTCCTTCTTGGACATAGTTGGACAAACACTATGGTTTGTGTGGTCTCCACCCTTTTTCGTCTCCTCTGTTTCCCTCATAAAGGGAAGATATTAACTGTGGATCAGTTGGATTTCTTCCCCTCTGAGCCTTCAGTAGGAAACATTCCATATGTTGGGAAGGTCACTACTCCTTATGAGAACATTGGGCCAAGTCTTTTCAAAGAGTCGTCTCTTATGGGAGTTTTTCCGCTTCTGCCTTCGAATGTCGCCTCCATCAATATGATTTCATCTGGTCATGATCCATGGATTTTTCCAAATCCCAACTAGATTGAGAGTTTTGGAAATGCAATGCCTCTTAGCCCAACTGAGAAGATGTATAAATATATCCTCATGACTTACAAGGCTGCATCCGAGACCAATGCTCATTTGGTTTTGTCCCTAGACACTTATGCATAGTCTCCCTGGTTTGGTTCTTAGGACTTTGATGATCCCTTGAATGAGACTTTCCCCATTGATGAGAGTATCATGGAGGTCATGTCTCTCGAAGAAACTCCATGGGATGATGGAAATAATCATTCCTTGTTTCTCCCAATCCCAGGTGACATCTCTCCATGTCTAGGATCCCATGATTTGCCAATACTGATTGACCCACTTCAGAATCCGAGTTTGATTTATGAAGTGATGTCTGAGGGAAACATGGGAAATATAACTCCGACCATTTTGATCGACATCTCTGTTAAACCAGGGATTGTCGAGAATGTGCATATCAAGATCTATAATGAATGTTTTCAAGAGTTCCGTGATGTCTTCACGTGGTCCTATGAATAAATTCCCGACATTGATCCAATTATTGTGGTGCATGAAATTCCCACTTATCTAGAGTTGAAGCTCGTTCGCCAACGACTTCATCTTTTGCATCCGAGAAAAGTGACCACTATTAAGGGTGAAGTTGAGAAACTTCTTAAAGATGGTTTTATCTACCCCATAACCTTGACAGATTGGGTCTCCAATATTGTTCCTGTCAATAAGAAGCAAGGGACCATTAGGGTTTGTGTTGATTACTGAGATATAAATCGAGCTTGTCCTAAGGACAATTACCCCACTCTGTTTATCAATAAAATCATTGATGAATGTGCTAGGAGTGATATATTTGCCTTTATGGATGGTTTCTCTGGCTACAACCAGATTAACATCACTCCTGCTGATCAGCAAAAACCCATTTTTATCTATCTATGGGGGACTTTTGCCTATAAAAAGCTCCCTTTCAGTAGCTATGTCTTAAGAATTCCATGACATCAAGCACATAGTTCAGCCATATCTCGACGACCTTCCTGCTCATTCCGAGAAACGTCGAAATCATCCGGAGAACCTTAGAGCTATCTTCCTACGTTGTCGACACTACAATATCAGGTTAAATCCTCATAAGTGTGTCTTATGCGTCAAATGTGGATGACTCCTAGGCTTCGTGGTGTCTAAAGAAGGCATCCACATCGATCCTATGACAGTTGAGGAAATCTTCAACTTGCCTCCTCCTTTTTACATTCATCAACTGCAAATTTTGTAGGGGAAAGCTAATTTCCTCTGCTGATTTGTATTGAATTATGTTGAGCTTGCCAAAGGTTTTACGCATTTGTTGAAAAAGGGAATCCCATCCTTATGGGATGAAATTTCTTAGATCTCTTTCAATTCAGTAATGCGAGCCCTCATCACAACTCCATTAATGCATCCTCCCAATTATCACCATGACTATTTCTTGTATTTGGCCGTCGCCGACAAAACTATTGGCATGGTGTTGGTTCAGGTCAATGATGATGATAAGGAACATGTACTGTACTACTTGAGCCATAATATCTTTGATACTGAGACCTGATATGCTCATGTAGAGAAACTTGCACTGGTTGCAGTTCATGCTGTCCAAAATTTCTGTCACTACATTCACCTTTGAAAAACCTTAGTGATTTATGATTGCAATCCCATGACTTACATTCTCACATGTCAATTACTTGGGGGAAAATAATCAAAATCGATTGTTATCCTACAAGAGTCTAATTTGGAATTTACTGCTGCTAAGTCAAAGAAATCGCTGGTCTTTTCCGAGTTGATCTGTGATCTTCCTACTGCGGATGATCCCACTCCTTTCGATGAGTCCATCCCCAATGATACTCTTTTTCTAATCAGAACTCATGATCCATGGTATGGGGACATCATCATATATCTCCAAACATAAACATATCGGCCAAAGCTATCACACTCAGAGCGAAGACAGATTCACTAACATTCCCAACCTTATTGCATCATTGGGGACACCCTTTATCGTACTGGTGTTGACTCTGTCCCCCGTCATTGTTTGAATCTCAAGGAAGCTGAGAAAGCTATGAATGAATGCCACTTTGGGGCTTGTGGCGGTCACATGTTTGGTTACGCCACCACTCAAAATATACTTCGTGTAGGTTATTTTTGCTGTCTATTTTTAAAGACTTCATTATTGCAGTTCAAAAATGCCATAATTGCTAGATTTACTCTCGAAAATACCGTGCCCCACCCTCACCCTTGCACCCAATTGTGACCTTCGGTTCTTTTGCCAAATGGGGCATCGATTTTATGACTTGTAACCCTCGCTCGACCGAGGGGCATGGATATATCATAATTTCGATTGACTATTTCACTAAATGGGTCGAGGCGATGCCTACATATGATAATGAAGGTCTCATTATGGCACAATTCATATTCAATAATGTCATAGATCGGTTTGGTGTCCAAAAAGAAATTGTCACTGATCTTGGCACTCATTTTCGTAATAATATGATGACACAGCTCTCTACTGGAACCTCATGATTTTCTCCGCTCTGTGGGCATACTGAACCTCCGCTAAGACTGCCACTAGATTCACACCATTCAAATTGATGTATGGTCTATAGGCCATAGTGCCGATCGAGTGTGAGATTCCTTCCTTGAAGTTGGCTATCGAACTTGTTCCTGGTACGTCACTAGAAGAGGAACATCTATTATACCTCGAGCATCTCGATGAGACCAGAAGGCGTGTTGCTTTAGTTCTTGAAGCGCAGAAATGATGAGTTAAGGTGAAATATGACAAATGTCTCACACCTCACGTGTTCTCTGAAGGTGACTTGGTCCTAATGTACGACCAAGCCCATGAAAAGTTGGGAATTGGAAAGCTCGAGCTTATGTGGCATGGGCCCTATATTATTCAACGTGTTTTGGAATGTGGAGCCTATGAGCTGGATGATTATGAAGGAAATCCTTTGGCTTAGCCATGAAACGGGCTTTATCGGAAGAAATATTACACCTAATATTAAGTGTGATAATTTTTCACATTAGTGTGTTATTCATTAGTGTGATTTGAGTTGATTTTTGGTGTGATTGTTTTCCTTGCATACATGTTTCCTCTGCTAACCTTATGTTCCATTGGGTTTGCAGATGTCTTCAGATCACAACGTTGGTTTTGTTGATGGCATTTGCCATAGCACACAGAGCCTATCTTCTGTAGTGTGGACACTCTTTTCTCCTGATGGCGAGTTGATTAATTTACAAGGCATTTGTTTGGGTTGGACAACTAACAATTTCACCAAGTATAATGTGGTGATTGAACTATTATCGGATGCCATTGATCTTGGGATAAGAGATTTGGTTGTTAAGTTGGACTCACAACTCGTTGTGTTACAACTAAATGGGCGTTACTTTGTGTGCAATCCTCAAGTTTTGCGTATGTATTTACATGTTAGATTATTGGAAAGGAATTTTGATTTTATCACATATCAGCACATTCCATTGCTTTAAAATACTTTAACAGATTCATTAGCAAACCATGTATTAGATAGAAGTTTGCGCAATATGTAAATCAAGACATCATCATGATATAGAAGTAATTGTAGAAACAAGCATATATATATCGATTTGTAAGTGTGTTACATCCAAAAGCTCAAAAAATGTATGTTTTTGTTACTATCTGCCCACATGGTGCTCATAGTAGTAGGTGACTACTCTAATTACTCGCCAGAGTAATTGACGCAGTCTTCCTAGAACTTCGACAGTGTGTCTTTGGAAATGGAGTGGGATATCATCAAATGTGGGATACTCTAGGATGCCTCACGTGAGGCGAATCAGGTTCCTCTCTAGCTCAACTAATGTGTCAGCTCCCTCCTCATAAGGAGCATCCTCTGCTGGACGTGGTACCCGCTGTGCAATCGAGGACATGCCGGGAGGTCTCTGTGGACCCATATATGTAAAAAATCATAAGTTTATATTCAGAACATATAACAAAAACTTTTAAAAAGTAAAAAATGTCTAAAAAACACTTTTTACCTACATCGGTCCACTGTGTGTCTGGTGGGACCAGAAGATTTAGATCTCCTATGAAGTCTATGCCGGGATAAGCATAGTCCTCGATTACAATTATTTGTCATTGTAGCCAACTGAAGAAGGTTGTGGGGAAATGCATCTATTTCCCTCCTCCTTGTTTGGGAATTATGTCACACCATTGCAACATGGGTACTCTCTCTAGAAAGAAGTTCACTAGAATTGATCTGTACCCAAAATGTTTCATTCTTTCGGTATTGCACTTGGTTAGCTATATCTTCATGTTAGCCAACAACCCCTCACACCATTTGAACATTGTTGGTCCCAATAAATCCACTGCATACTAGAACTATGATTTCGTTGACTCATGCAATGCTTGGGATCCTACCAATCTAGCGATGCAGTGCAATATCGTGCGTAGGGGGAGCACTCTGATGGAAGATATGTATACCTTCCCACTCTCTGTCTTCCGTGCCCCAGGAAAATGTCTCTAGATGAGCATGCTCATGCTATCACCCCCTGGGCGAGCCCCATAGAGTTGGATTCTCTGTCTTCACCTAGACAGTCCAGTGATAAAATAGATGTGCATGACATCTAGCTCAAGTTCTTGGTCCCTAATAATGAAAAACTGCCTGTCCACATCCCAGATACTAATCAAGTATTGGAGAAGCTCTAGTTGAGCTCTCAAGCCGGATTTTTGAAATAATTTCAACAATTTGCAATTGCACAAACCATTGACGCAATCTTGGTCCTGCAAGTCTTGGTGGTCTTCCACCTCATGGCCTAATTCTTTCCATTTGACTGTCATCTTCTTTGAAAGCACCTGCAAAAAATTTCCAAATGGTATATTAGGAGCATTCATGGAAGAATTTTTATAAGTTAATGGTGGAGTTGGGATATTTTTCCAATTTAAAATCTTCCCTGCGGCCAACGTGACTGTCCAAAATAATTTGGTGTTGGTGGCGCGCTGCCCTAACGGGCTGAGCGTGACCAACATGACCCCGATAGCTCGAAATCAC
Source organism: Pinus albicaulis (assembly GCA_034641835.2). NCBI lineage: Eukaryota > Viridiplantae > Streptophyta > Pinopsida > Pinales > Pinaceae > Pinus > Pinus albicaulis. The sequence continues at coordinate 1,039,943,997 of CM076578.1, forward strand.
GCTAGTCACATGTGATTTTAAATTTTGAAATAACCTCCATAAACTCCCTAATTCTAAAAAATAAATGCTAAATGAACATGATAAAAATGAAAAGGAGATTTAGAGCTCTTACTTGGCAGAGACGAAGATGAATAGTGTCCCGGATCAGCTGCACCATTGATTTAAAATTCAGAGGGAAAATGGACAAAATGTTCTTCTAAATATGGAAAAGTGAAAATGCTTTGTTTTTTGGTCTATTTATAGATTTTTGAAAAACATTCTCCAATATTTTAATATTTTCCTCAATTTCTGTGATGTTTGTTGTTTATGTGTAGTGTGGGACTTTCACACTACTGATGATTGTTTCTGATGCAAATGAGTTAAATTTTATCTCTCTTTTCAGGCTCGTTAAGCATTTATGAAAAAAGAACCCCCCCGGAGTCAACTTTCAGCTCTTTTCGGACTCTCGAAAAATAAAAATATTGTCGATTACTTGTCATTTCAAACTTGTTAAGGTGAATGAATTGAGGTGATCTCATTACACATTTACCCCTTTTTCGGGCTGAGGTTTACTATTTACAAAAAAGGAATACCTTGATTGAACATGGTCAAGAGGTTATCTCAGACATAGTTTTCTACATTTTCGGATTGAAGAGACATGATGGAGTTTCCTTTTTTTTTCTTTTCAAACTACCTAAACATGAAAACTTACTGAGTTTATATTTCGTTGGGCTCGTTAAAGATTAAACGACGAAAGACTTGTTACCATGACGAGACCGAGTTCCTCCTTCCTAGGGCCCGTTAAACTTACTAGGATGGATTCATTTGAAGAATGAAATTACATGCTCAAAATATGCTATACTATTCACGCTGGCTTTAAAAAATAAAGAGGTGCTTGCTAGAAATAACAAGGGAAAATTGAAAGTGAATGTCTTATGTGTATTTTGGGCATCTTTCCACTCTTGAACATGACACTCATCTACAGTTCACATCGGGTTGGGGACATCCTACATTTGTCACTTTGCCCCCATGGGTTTGGGAAATAATTTTTCCTCTCATCTGATTACCAATTTACTCAACATGACCTCTGATACTATTTGAGTCAAATGCTACCACCCTCTGGAGTTGTGTCACCAATATGTTCAAGAGAAGCCATTTTTTGTCAAACACCTTTTTCATATTTGACCTCCTCCGATACAATCCCGAATCACTCCTATCATATTAAGATATCTGTTGTTTCATGTTGATGATGTGGGAATCCTTATGGCCCTCCTTCGATGAATCACTTCCTGTCAACTTCATCTCATTATCCGAGAAAGTGGTTTAGAAACTTCTTTCAGTACCTTGGAGCTTGCATGCCTCAATGGCAAGTTCTTCGTGTTCAACGATGGGTTCACATCATTGGCCTTTGATCAAAAGATCCTGCAAGTGTTCGAATTCAACACATTTATTCACACTTGCAGATTGTTTTGTTGTACCTTGAGGTCCATCGTCATTATTGGTGGCCTCTCTCATGCCTATTAACTATTTCCATCATTGACCGATAATCAGGTGTTTTCTACCATGTTTGACACCGACACATTCATTCGCATGGCTATATTCATACATTGGGTTGATTAAGATCACGGTAAATACCTTCGGTCACATCTAATTTTTGGTCTAGGCTGCGTGGAGTTATTGAGTATTCATGATTGTATACATGATCCTATCTATATGGATGGCTGTGTCCATACCCTAGATCCATTTCTATGATCTCTTTTAGAAGGATCGTTGTGACCATACTGTGGGCTCAAGGATCACTTGATGCCTAGTGCAATATCATGTGTTTAGGCATGTTATACCAGAGATGTCATATATTGTAAGTGTTTTATTTGGCAAGTTCTCCGCAGGTGGTATGCGTTCTTTTCCTTGGTTCATAAAGCATTTCAGCCATCACTCCTTGTTCTGCTTTCATGCTTTAGGGGGCATCTGTTACACAGTAATTTTTCACCATGCTCATATTCCCGTCCCTGATCCTAAAATTCCCTATGATGAATCTTGTGCAATGTTTCCATCATCAAGAAATATGCTGACATATCCCCTTGAAGATCCAAATAAGACTTCCTTAAAATATTATTGAAGAAAATTGGTCAATTTCCTAGTTTCTTGGGTCAGTGCCCTTCCTGGTGCCATGACCGCGTTGGTGTCCTTATACCAGTTATGGAAGTTCTTCCTCAAATGGAGGAGAAGCTATGACCTCTAGAAGCTCAAGGGCGGCGATTTGGTTGTTGAACAAAGTTCATAAGGTCGAGCTCTCTCATTTTTGAGTTTTGATCTCATCCATGGGGGATCATCCCTTAGAAAGTGGGCCTTCCTCCTCCTTTCATGGGATCCCAACCTCCTTCTCCTTGCTAAAAATTCACATCCCTCATTCCCCCAAGTTTAGATCTTGGTTGATCATTTTTAGACTCATCTGAACTCTCATCCCTTCGCATGATTGCATCGTTATTAAGCCTAAGTGCACAGGAGAAGGAATGCTTTTGAGCTAGGTGAGGGACTCATATTTTCACATAAGGATGCCTCCAACATCAAGGCATTGTAAGCTCTCCTTTTGTAATTTATCAATAATAACATTTGATGTTTTCTTTCTATATTGGTCTACATGATTATGTAAATATTCTGGTACTCCTTGATCTGCTAGATAGCTAGTGTTTACTTTTATTATATATTATATCACGTTTTCTGTTGTCTCCCAACCATCCACAGGTATTCGTGTGCTATCAGTAGCAGAAAATGGGCCTACAAGGATCGTGGATCAAGGTCACCATCAATGGATCCAAGGATAGTGATTGGAAAAAGGTATTTATGTCTCTTTCCTCTTTGCATTGTAAGCATTGGTTAAGAAAGCTTGTGTTAGAAGGAATCTCATGTTGCTAGACCAACTCTAGGGCTAGAGAGATTGACTTTGTCCATAGAGGGGATTTATCTTGACAACACTGTCATATATTAAATGTATATTTGTTTGGTTGTAGAATTATTATACACACATACACTATATTTGGTCGATTAAGTATTTAGTATGAATTTTTAATTATCATATATTCTCTTCTATCCATATACTAAAATATCTAAAGTATGTTATTATATTAAAGTTGGACATTGGCACTTTGATCAAGTTTCAACAAGAAAGGGCTCTATTTCTAAGCAGATATTAAGTATGGCATCAACAACCAACTATAACAAATCATAGATCTAGCCATTGTGCTTCATAGGTTTTTTTTCAGTGACACTGAACAACGTTAAAAAATTCCTCGTAACACTTGAGAAAGCCCCCTTTGGTTTGAGGGCAAGGTTGAACCTAAAGTTTGGTCGAGTTGGTTTCTTAGTGCAGTTTCGCGGCTAGTAACTACCTTAGAGAAACAAACACAAAAGACACTACGAAATTTTTTCGTAGAACTTTCAGAAACACGTCTTTTTAGATTATGGGAAACCGAAATGACCCAAACTTTCTTCCAATCAAATCCCCACGGCCCTGAGTCATTCCTTAACACCAAAAATGGCCTCCTATGCCCTTATTCATGGATATTTACCTCTCTAACTCACACTTATCAAATCTACATGGTTTTCTTCATATGTTGGTATCTACATCAATTCAACAAGTAATGTTGGCACAAAAACAAGTTAGATGTGGGTTAATCTAACCTTAGGGGAACACATAGCCAACACACATCATGTTCTATTCAGCATGCATGACTGCATCCAAACAATGGTGCTCTGTTTTTCTCTAACAACACTCAAATTACACATAGTCGCACAACAACCACTCCATCATGGGCTTCACATCACAAGACACATGCGCTCAACCATCTTTAGAAAGCACATACACTTCCCTCCTTGGGTTTGGAACAATTACAACACAACACCAATGTTGCATGAGTAACGCACAAAGGAGTCAAAAATACAAGGTGTAATCCCAAGTGATTCAATCAAATTACATGGTCTCACAACTGTACACCAACAACACATGGCTTCTACAACACATATGTGGCCCTACCATGTACCAACATCAATAATGCACATCACTATTCAAACCAGGAACATATCCCAAACACATCAGAAAAAAATATAGCCACAATATTTAGTTATAGCCTCTCACACATGGTTATGAACCAACATCATACATATACCACACAGTGACTCATACGATGCAAAAACTATCACATGCAACATAGCTTCACAATCTTAAATGTATTCAACGCATACATAACCAACCACAATGCAGGGACTAACTCTAGATAGGAAAGCAACATGTCAACCTACTCACAAGTTCTCATACGCACTACCATATGTCAGTAGTGGCTATACTCACCCACAACTCGCAATCACACATTCTAAATACCTCAATATCCACTACGACAGTCATATGAAACTATAACTTCATACACACATAGGTAGATACATATTCTCAGCCCCAGAATATATTTAAACCAACACCTATCGATTGGGTATAAAATCATACAGCCAATGACATTTCTCAACACATTCCACATGATTGGCAAGTTCATATTAACAACTTCATTAATAATAGCCATACAGAGGAAAATACACACACAGAGGCACCTAAACACAATTGGTCATTAATCAAATTTTGCATACATTAAGCTATCCATATCTTACAATGTGGCCATGTGCAACCCATGCCTCTCATCCTTTGCCTATCCTCCTAGCACTGGAGCTTCTCCACTCTATTGTTGCACTTCTGCCTCTTCTGCACACATCTTCTCCTCTCTTCTCAACACTCATTTCTTTATAAATAAATCTAACATGGGTAACCAAGAGTCACAAGTGATGGTTCATTTCCCCTTCTCATAAATATGGGAAACTCAAGCTTCATTAATTACATTTATAGTAGTAAATATTTCCTCTCACATCCTAATGCAAATATCTATCAAAACATTTGAAATCTCACCCGACATCATCATGTGACCTCCCATCACATAGGCAAGCCTCAGTCTAGTCTTGTTCTAACCTTGTGCTCCATCTATGCACCTGCATCATTTTGCGATATTTTGTGGTCTTTCGTGACCTTTCATGATTTTTTTCCATATTTTTTTATATTTCATCATCTTTCAAGATATTTAATATTATTTTAGGATGCTTTGCAATCTTTCGTGATCTTCCGCGATCTTTTCTGATATTTTGCGATCTTTCGCGATATTTTATGATATTTTAGGATGTTTCGCGTACTTTTTCAATCTTTCATCATCTTTCATGATTTTTCATCAACTTTCATGATCTTTTAGGATGGTTCGACATCTTTCACAGTTTTTCATGGTTTTTTGTCATCTTTTAGCATGTTTTGGGGTCTTTCATGACCTTTTGTCATCTTTCATGATATTTTTTCATCTTTCATGACATTTCATCACCATTCGTGGTATTTTAAGATTTTTTGGGGTCTTTGTGATCTTTAATCATCTTTCACAATCTTTCATCATCTTTCATGATATTTCATCATGTTTCATCATCTTTCACGATATTTTTTCATCTTTTGTGATCTTTTAGGATTTATCGCGGTCTTTCTTGATATTTCATCATCCTTCATGATCCTTCTCTATATTTATGGTATTTCATGTTTTTTCATCATATTTTTTCATATTTTGTCATCTTTCCTGATCTTTCATGTTATTACATAGTTTTTTGTGATATTTTGCGCTCTTTCTCGGTGTTTTGCAATATTTCTTCATCTTTTGGGGTTTTCGGTGATATTTCATGATTTTTCATCATATTTCATTATCTTTTGTGATATTTCATGATTTTCTGTCATCTTTCATCATCTTTTAGGATGTTTTGCGATCTTTCGTGATTTTTAGTGACCTTTCATGGTCTTTCATGATCTTTCATGATTTTTCAACATCTTTCGTGAAGTTTCATTATCTTTCAATATATTTCATCATATTTTAGGTTGTTTCACTAACTTTCTTGATGTTTCATAATCTTTCATGATCTTTCTTCATCTTTCATCATTTTTTATGATCTTTTGTGATCTTTTGTGATTTTTCATCATATTTTGAATTGTTTCGTCATCTTTCGTTATGTATCGCGGTCTTTTGCGATCTTTCATGATATTTTAGGATGTTTCATATACTTTCACAATCTTTTATCATCTTTCATAATCTTTCGTAATCTTCAATATGTGTCGCGATATTTCATGATTTTTCGCCGTCTTTCATCGTCTTTCAGGATGTTTTGTGGTCTTCTGTGACCTTTTATCATCTTTCATGATATTTTTCATCTTTCCTGGTATTTTAGAATGTTTTTTGATATTTTGTCATGTTTTGTGATATTTTGTCATGTTTTGTGAGCTTTTGTCATCGTTCACGATCATTCATCATGTTTCATCATCTTTCATGATCATTTTTCATCTTTTGCGATCTTTTAGGATTTATCGCAGTCTTTCTTGATCTTTCAACATCTTTCATGTTATTTCGTCATATTTTGTTATCTTTTGTGATCTTTCATGACCTTTCGCAGTATTTTGCAATATTTTGTGATATTTCTTCATCTTTCATGATCTTTTATGGTCTTTCGTGATCTTTTGTGATTTTTCATCATCTTTTGCAATCTTTTGTGATTTTCATCATCTTTTGCGATATTTTGTGATATTTCTTCATCTTTCATGATCTTTTGTGGTCTTTCATGATATTTTGTGATTTTTCACCATCTTTCGCAATCTTTCGTGATTTTCATCATCTTTCATCATCTTTTAGGATGTTTTGTGATTTTCATCATCTTTTGTGATATTTTAGAATTTTTCTCGGTCTTTCTTGAAATTTCATCATCTTTTGTCATATTCCATGATCTTTGATGATAATTTCATGGTCCTTCACGATATATTGCCATCTTTCTTCATCTTTCATGATCTATTGCGGTCTTCTGTGATCTTTGGTAAATTTTCATCATCTTTTGTAATTTTCTATCATCTTTCTCGATGTTTCGACATCTTTCAAAATCTTCCATCATCTTTTAAGATGTTTTACAGTCTTTCACGATCTTTCATCATCTTTTGCAATATTTTTTCATCTTTTGTGATATTTTAGGATTTTTTGCGGAATTTCTTGATGTTTCATAATCTTTCATGATATTTGATCATCTTTCATTATTTTTAGGATGTTTTTAATCTTTCATGATCTTTCGCGACCTTTCATGATTTTTCATCATCTTTCGTGATATTTTAGGATGTTTTACGGTCTTTCATCGTCTTTCACGGTCTTTTGCAATAGTCTATGATATTTCAGGATGTTTCACGAACTTTCACAATCTTTTGCAATATTTCATCATCTTTCATGATCTTTTAGGATGTTTTGCAATCTTCACTAATTTTAGTCATATTTCGTTATCTTTCGTGATATTTCCTCATCTTTTAGGATGCTTTGCAGTGTTTCATGATCTTTTGTCATATTTCATAATATTTCACAATCTTTCATGATATTTTAGGATGTTTTATGATATTTCCTCAGCCTAAGTGATGTTTTGTCATCTTTCGCGATATTTCGTCATCTTTCTGATATTTTATCATATTTCAAAATATTTTGTCATCTTTTGCGATATTTTGTCATATTTTGCGATTTTTCATGTTCTTTCATCACACACACACACACACACACACACACACACACACACACACACATATATATATATATTTTAATCTTTCATCATATTTCATGGTCCTTCACAATATTTTGTGATCTTTCTTCATCTTTCATGATCTTTTGTGTCTTTCGTGATCTTTCATGGTTTTTCATCATCTTTCGTCATCTTCCGCGATCTTCTGTGATTTTTCATCATATTTTATGATGTTTTGAGATATTTCAGGATCTTTCATCATCTTTTAGGGTGTTTTGTAGTCTTTCATGACCATTTATCATATTTCATGATATTTTAGGATGTTTTTTCATCTTTCATTATCTTTCATTATATTTTGTGATCTTTCATCATCTTTTGCAATCTATCATCATGTTTCGTCATCTTTCACGATATTTTTTCATATTTTGCGATTTTTTTCATCTTTTGCGATCTTTGAGGATTTTCACAATGTTTATTGATATTTCATCATCTTTCGCACCCTTTCATGATCGTTCGTCATCTTTTGTCATCTTTCTTCATATTTTGTTATATTCCGTGATTTTTTGTCATCCTTCGTCATATTTTAGGACATTTTGCAATATTTCATGATATTTCGTGTATTTCGTGATGCTTCATGATTTTTCGTCATATTTCGCTACATTTCATCATCCTTTAAGATATTTTGTTTCCTTTCATGATATTTTTCAATATTTCGTCATATTTCATGATCTTTCATGATCTTTCATCATCTTTTGCAATCTTTTATGATTTCTCATGGACTTTCTTGATGTTTCAACATCTTTCTCAGTCTTTCGTCATATTTCATTATGTTTTGCGATCTTTTGTGATATTTTGAGATGTTTCTTTCTTTTTCGTCATCTTTCACAATGTTTCGTCATCTTTATTGATATTTTAGGGTGTTTTGTGGTATTTCGTCATATTTTATTTTATTTCATGATGTTTTAGGTTGCTTTGTATACTTTCGCGATGTTTCATCATCTTTCACGATCTTTTAGGATGTTTCATGTCTTTCACAATCTTTTGTGATTTTTTGTCATCGTTCGTCATATTTTGTGATATTTTAGGATGTTTTGTGGTCTTTCATCATCTTTCATGATCTTTCATCATATTTTGTGATCTTTCATCATCTTTCGTGATCTTTCATCATCTTTCACATTATTTCATTATGTTTAATCACCTTTCACGATATTTTTTCATCTTTTTTCGATATTTTAGGATTTATCGCAGTTTTTCCTGATCTTTCATTATCTTTCGCGATCTTTCGTCATTTTTCCTCATCTCTAGTTATTTTTTGTCATCTTTCATCATATTTCATGATCATTCATCATTTTTTGTGGTATTTCGCCATCTTTTGTCATCTTTCATGATCTTTTGCGGTTTTCACGATCTTTTGTATTTGTTCTTCATCTTTTGTGATATTTTGCAATCTTTCGTGATCTTTCGTAATTTTTTCGTCGTCATTTGTGATATTTCATGACTTTTTTCATATTTCTTCATATTTTAGAATGTTTTGTGATATTTCATGATCTTTTGTGATATTTCATGATCTTTTGTGATCTTTCGTGACCTTTCATGATTTTTCGCCATCTTTTGTGACGTTTCATCATCTTTTGTGATCTTTCATCATCATTTAGGATGTTTTGCAATATTTCATGATTTTTTGTCATGTTTTGTGGTCTTTTGAGATATTTTGTGATCTTTTAAGATGTTTCTCGAACTTTTGCAAACTTTCAAAATCTTTTGCGATCTTTTAGGATTTTTTGCAGTGTTCATTGATATATTTATGAGACTAATTAATGATGTACTACACCAATATTGAGATACATTGTTATGGCTTATTTGGATGATATGTTGGTTTGTAATGATACTTGGAAGGAACATTTGTTACACTTGATGTAGGTGCTATAGAATTTGAAGGAGCACAATATGTTGGAAAACCTTAATACACGTGATATTTCCCAACAATGTTTGGTGTATTTGGGGTATGTGATTGGTGGAGGCGAACTTAAGATAGATCCTAAAAATATGGAAGCCATTATGAAGTGGTTGATTCCTACAAATGTCTTTGAAGTTAGGAGTTTTTTTGTGGAAGCACATTACCAAAAAATTTCATAGCTTCATTTTCAATAGTAGATGCACCACTCCAAAAAATAATAGAGAGATGGAAGAGTTTTTAGTGGGGAAAGAATCAATAGAAGGCATTTGATGAGATCAAAATACAAATATTTCAAGCACCAATTATTATGTTACCAAACTGGCAAAACCCATTCAACGTGGAGATGCAAGTGGATATGCCATGATTGTGGTATTGATGCAAGGATGAAATATTGTTTGTTATCATTCTAAAGTATTTCATCGGGTAGTTCTCACCTTCCCTACTTATGACAAGGAGCTCTTTCCCTAGTACAAGTTGTCAAAAAGGGGAAACACTATATGATGTGAAAGGAGACCATCATCCATGTCGATCATCAACTAATAAAATATCTATAGGATTAGAGTAAGCTACAATCAACAAGACACTACAAGTGGATGTAACTACTGAAACAATTTCATTTATTCATCAAGTATGAGAAGGGTAGCACAAATAGTTTGGTAGATATGCTTTCAAGGCCACCACATCAAAATCATAGCTTTAGAAACTCTAATGCATGTGAAGCCTTTCATCCATGATACATGTAGAGAAAAATACATAAGAAATGAATACTTCAAGGAGGTGTATTAGCAGCTACATTGCGAGATTTATGTATAATATGGTGACAACAAAGATAACTATCATCTTAAAAATGGGTTACTTTATAGGTTGGACAGGATTTTGCTCATAAGGGTGAGAAAATGCAACTTATCAAAGAGGCTCACACCTCCGAGGTTGTAATATATTTTGGTGTTGGGAATGTAGTTTCCAAGTTATAGAGGTATGTGTACCAGACCATAATGGAAGAAAATGTATCGTTATACATTAGAGGATGTATACCTTGTTTACTAGCAAGCCCAGTAATAGGAAGAAAGTTCTATAAAATCCCCATATATACCCACTCATCCTTACTAAAGCATCTCTATCAACTTTTTGGGAGGTTTACCAACAACCAACAAGGGATATGACATATAGTCTTCACTTCGTCAACATGTTTCATAGTAATTTTTCTCATGTGATATTAGAGAATACCTCTATTTCATTATATATTGATAAAATCCTCCTAAAGTCCTTTTGTTGAGTTCCTCTTTTGAAATATATTTCTAATAAAAATTACCCCTATTTTTAATAGTTATCCCATACTTTTACTACATACCCCTTTTTATACCACACAATACGTATAAACGCCCCTACTTCACATCTCGCTTCCCCATCCCCCCTCCTCCCACAAAAAAAAAATAGTAGTAAATAGGGCTTTGATTCAACTTTTGAGGGGTTACAATCAAAAGCATCCAAAGACCTAGGATTATAACCTAATCTATATAAAACACTCGTATAATAAAGTAATTCATACTTCTATTGGTAAGTCCCCTTCGTAACTTGTTTTGGATATTTGTCACATTCACCATCAATGTTACCAACTTAACAAGAACTTTATTGAGTTTTCATTTTTTTGGAGATCGCACCAAATCATGATCTTTGTGCTAATTCTAAAAAGTGGTGACACAACATCACCCTTTTTTCATTTCATAGTTAAAATTCTAATATTTTTAAAACATGGCATTAAAAACCAAATATCATGATTATAAAAGACATGAAAAACTATGTTGAAATGTAAAAGTGGTGATGCAACATCACCTCTTTTTTTATCCATGGTTAAAATTCAAAAAATTTCCAATCATGGAATTAAGACCAAATATCATGAGTATGAAAGAAATGAAAAAACACGTTGAAAATACAAAAGTGGTGATGACGCATCATTGTGTCGCTCCCCTCCCCTTTAAGGGTTAAAATTCAAACATTTTTCAACCATGGAATTAAGGACCAACTATCATTACTATGAAAAAATATAAAACTCATCTCTTAAAGTTTGTCTACCTTACTATTTTTTTTTGCTCAAACACTTGTTTTTAAGTGTTTTTTAAAATTGTCTTTGATTTCATTTCATTTTATTTTTGCAGTTAAAATTACTAATTAATTAACATTTAAACCTTGGCCATTGGTACATAAAAAAAAACGACTACTCATTATATGATTATTGTTTAATTATTAATTATTTATGTTTCTAATAATTTACATTAAAAATTTGATGAAAATTTTGTAAATAATTTTATTTTTTTAAAGTAGAAAAATTAATAAAAAATAAAATAAAAAACACCCCTTTATTCTAAAAAAATATTGAAAAACACAATTTTTCTTTCAAAAAATTAAGAGATAAAAAAAAAATTCTTAAAAAAAAAATTAAAGTACAAAATTAAAAAATTAAGAAAATATCAATTTTATTTCTTAATGCAGATTTCCACAATTCTATGTCATAGTGTAGAATCGTTTATGGATACAATTGTGTGTGTTATGAATAGTTAAAATATTCGATGTTCTGGGTGAGCACTTAACCCATCATCAGGGGCTAGATGATGTTTGAAGTGTTCACACGAAATGTCAGGGATTTAAATGCTTCATATTACAGTTATATCCAGAAACTCTTCAACACTATACATTTTACTTTAAAAATTTCAAAAAATAACTAAACAAATATTTTAAAATTAATAATAATAACAAACATTTAAAATTAAAATAAAATATTTAAAAATAAATAAAATAAATAATCTAGGAAAAACTAAACTTGAAAATTATAATAAAATATAGTTAAAAAAAATCAACATTAACAAGTTTAATATGCAACATTGTTGCTTAATACTTGCCTCTTATGCAAAAAAGTAAGAAGTAATTGACAATAGAAGTTATTGATAGCAATGGTATCCATATTAGTTGCTCTATTGTTTAGGCATCAAAGTACATGGTCTATCTATCTAAATATTTGCACACACACACACACCCAAGATATTAGTATTTAAAACACTTTTTAAACTTTTATTAACTCCATATCAATAGAGCAATGAATGGATTTTATTAAAATTATAGAAATATAGAAAGTTTATAGTTATTAACATTTTAGTATGTGAGAGTTTTAACATATTTAGAAATTCTCTTACATCTAGTAAACATATGGTGAAAATAAATGTAATTAGGAATTCCTTTAAAATTAGAAAATTTAGAATGAGAAGGCAATAAATTGAAATAGGAAAAAGCAAGAAAAAAGACTTATGACTAACGAAAAAGAAAAAATCAATTATTTTATTGTTAAAAATAATTATGATAATGAATGAAAAGAAAATATTAATTATAGAAAAATTCTTTTACATAATTAATTGTATTTCATAGTTATTGAGAAAAAGAGGGACAGTCTCAAATATTTCCAATTTATGAGGACACTTGGTGATTAAAGGGTTTTTTTTTAAACAATTTTTAATTCTATCAAATTGATTTTAAACGACATAAAATTAAACATCCACCAATCAAAAATTAGAAATTCAAATTTTAAAAATTCAAAAATTAATTTTCAATTTCTAAAAAAATTAATTTAATATTTCATTTTACAAAAACTTTGATAAAATTTGGAAATAGTTTTTAGAAATTTGCAAATTAATTAAGAGCCAAAATATTTTGTCACAAACTAATTACAATATAATCTATCTTTAGAAAGTATAAAACTTTATTTCAAAAGCATATTTAAAAACATATTAAAAAAACATATGGGAAAAAATGTTATTAGAACTTTAATTTAATAAAACATATTAAAAGTTATCTTGTGGTATTTGTGTTGGGGAGGATGATGGTGGGCACCTTGTAATCAGTAATTTTTGTGTGATATTTGTGTTAGGGAGGGTGATGTTGGGCATTTGGTTGTCATCACCTTCCCAAGACAAATATCTCACTAAAATTAAGTTAATTTTTTAATACAAAGTTTTTCATACAATTTTTAGCGTTTGTGTTTTAAATAATATTTTTTTAATAGTATGATTTGTTTTTTCAAAAATATGTTTTTTTTTATTTTAGTTTTTAATTTTATAATTAAACACACAAACTTACTTTTTCTAAAATATATGTATATTTTTTCTTTTTTTATTTAATTGTTATTTTTTTATAATTTTTTCAATTATTATTATTTAAAAAAAATGTTTTCTTTAATTTGTTTTTTAAATTACCTTTTTCTTTAATCTTTTTTATTGATTTTTAAAATTTGGTTTGGAAATACATTAAAAAAAAAAACTAATTTGTTAGAAAATCATGAATTTAATTAAATATTTGAAAAACAAAATTGTGTTATATTATTATTATTTTATTTTAAAGGGCTTTTTTCATGATTTTATGTATGCCAATGATGATTTTATAAGCCATAGTTAAAAAAATTACAAATTTAGTGCTCCATTGAAAATAGGTCAAGATGACTTAAGATAAGAACTCAAAACAACTATATTTTTATACTTTAAAAAAAATTGTTCTCGATAGAATTATTGGGCCTCGATTTAGATGTTGATTTTAAAGATGTTTTTACCCATAATATTTGGTATATAATTCCATGATTGAACAATGTTGAAAATTTAAGGTTTTTTTGTCTTCATGATATTTTTGTTTTAATTCCATGGTTGAAAACTGTTGAAACCTTAAGGTTTTCATCACAATTTTGGTTTTTAATTTCATGGCTAAACAATGTTGGAATTTTGACTCTGAAAAAAAGGGTGATGCAGCATCACCTTTTTTCGATTTTTGGGTGTTTTTTCATGTTTTTTGCGCAAAAATGGTTTTTTTTGTTAGCGTTATCATTTTGATGCCACCGTTCTTGTTAATTTTGTAGCATTGTTCCTTGGAAACTATATGTGGAAAGAAAGTAGGAGAGAATCTCATAGGAAATGCATTAAGAGTAGAAAATAAAATTTAGAAGGTTTGACTAATCCATGTGAAAATACATAAGATGTTAAAGAAGTCATAGTAAAAATATAAGGCTAGGCATGATCAAGACAAAATAGTCTAGAAGTCATTTAAAATAAGAGACATAATATGGCTATATTTGAAAAAGGAAACTCTATAAGGTCCTGGTAAGAGGATCAAAGCTCTATAGTATGGTCCTTTCAAGATATTGGAAATGTAGGGGATAATGCCTATATAGTGAATGTGGCTAATCTTGAATTATATGAGTCATCCATATTAGATTAGGAGGAAGTGTGGGTCCTACGTTCCATACAGTACTTATAACTATATGATTAGGTGGAGTTGGAAGAGGATACATTTTTGCAGAGGACATCCAAAGCTATAAGATAGAGGAAACATTACCACTGGAAAATTATATTGAAAGGAAAAATTCTAGACAAAATAGAATGACACTCTAAGAAGAAGGTAGAGGAAAACCATTAGAGGAAATTTCAGCCTAAAAGTGGCCTCCTAAAGAAAATTAATAAAATAATAGTTCAAATAATAAAATAAGAGTTATGAATTTTGGAGGGAAAAGAAGGAAAATACCTTTTTAATGTATCTTCAATTTTTATCAATGTGGGTCTTCTCAAAAGTATGCATAATGGGTACTCGTTGGATGTGTAATTTAATTTTGTATCCAGCAAATGTCTACACTTGAAATTTGAGTAAACATATAAGGATATACACCAAACATACAATTAAGCAAGTCATTAAGCAAGTGAGTTACCCAATCTATGTAAGAAATAAAAACAAAATAATTGAAGCAAAAGAAATGCCAAAGGGGTGGTATAAATAGACTAAGGAAGTGCCCCGCTATTTCTCCCTCTTCTCATCATTACACTCAATATGTTGCACATAATTAAACTAATACCAAGGAAATGGTGTCTCCCTTGAAGTATTTCCAATTACATGCCCACCTTTATCACATGCACCTATGGATTGATGTGTCTTCCTAAGAATTGTCCTCCCCCTTACGGTTATAAGTACCTAACAGGGATATTGAATGACCATTTCAAAAACAGGTGTGGTAACTTGCTTACATATCATCATCTAGAAACACATTTGAAGGAAAAGCTTATGTGAACTATTTTGGTGCCACTAGCATTAAATATGGTCCACTATCATACTTTTATGGTTTCTTTACCTAATTATGTTTATCTCACTTGATCTTGAGGTTATGCTTTAGGTGGTTTCCCCAATATGGATTTCATATCCATTGAGTGATGGCTTAACACTTATGCATCACCTTGAAGAGGACATTTGACCCAACATTAAAACACTTATGACCTTGCAACCACAACTTTTCCCCTACAAATATGATCGTTTTCCCTTGAGGAGCCCTCACCACAGTTCCTGGTACCTTATATATTTCCAAATGCTAAAATTATGAAAAACGAATACATGGAATTGATAGGATTGATGATGTACCCCAGGAGACTTAAGACGCCCCCAAGTTGGCTTTATAACTTCTTGATGGGAGCTACATTATTCTGAGCCAAGATGATGATTATGGCTTAATATGCTTCGGGAGGGATGCTACACTCCTTATTGATGATATCATTCCATAGGCTTTCTATATCACCCATGTGATCTCTATAGTAATGATGTATATGGTTTTTTTTATGATGACCTGTTGGTTGAGGAGTTGTGGCTTGGAGATGTACCCTTTCACATTGATGATATGTCTTAGAGTGAGGGGCACTCTTGGACCTTTCTTGGCACCTTGCTTCATAGATATTCTCATGTTAGGAGGATTATGTCATGTTGGAGAGCTACTTTTCCTGCACATGTGGAAAAAATAGGGTCATTTAACATGCTTTAGCATTATGAAAAGTTATCTCTAGGTTGGCTTGTGATCTATTAGCCTCATTGAACACTTCATTGTCATGTTTTGTAGCCTTTATTTGTAAACTATTATAATTTGGATTTTTTACCTTGATGTAAATGGAGGGGAGTTGAATTAGAGAATTAATTTTCATATACACTTAATTATTTCTCTTTTAAATAGTGCACACTAGTTCTCTCCCTTTCTCTTAGATGCAATGGCAAATTATGGTAGCAGATTGTCTTGGGGAGGATATGTTTTCATGGAGAGAATTTCTTTGGATTGTTGAAGTGATGTTTGAATGAATGGTGTAACTTTCCTGCTATTTTTCTTCCATTTTGCATTAATGTTGAAATTAAGGCTTAACTTCTACCATATTAAAAATTTCAATATCATATGAACTCTTGTTTCTTATTGGGAAAAAATTATCATTAAATATCCATCAAAGGAACTATATTTCCTCCTTTTACTTTAAAACTCCTAAAACAGAAAGTCTCTAGGGTTCATAGGTGAAAAAAACTATGCATCCCACTTATTTTTCCAAGGTCCTTAGCCTTTTCACCTCATCCTATTGATTTCATTACCCTATTGATTGAAGGAATTATTCATTGTGTGTTGATCAACTAATTCATTCCATTTTAATTTATTTCATGGTAAACTAGGAGTAGGGTTTGGTTAAATCTCAATTTTATAGCTAAATTTCACCTATACGTTATTTTCCTAAAATTTTATATTGCATCTATTAATGTTAAAAAGTAAAAATCTATTATTTCATGGATTTTTCGCCCCCATTTTTAGGGTTGATGTCTAGGTTTATTTTTATTTTGTTGTGCATTTTCAACTATCAAAAGCATATTTTTTTCACATCCCTTGTTTTACCCCTTTTAGTATCCTGAATTGGTTGTTGATAATAACATTCATAGGCTATTTCCATTGCTATAAAGTTTTACATGTTATAAATCTACATTATTTTGAGATCTAACTTATAACAACGATCCATAAATCAATGGTGGCTAGTGCGAAGACTAACTTGAATATATATATATATATATATATATATATATGTACCTTATCTCATCCTCCTAGGCCTTTCCAATGGTGTACCCCAATTCATCATCTCCTTATCGCCCCAATCCTTTATTTATTGAAGGCTATTCTAAGGTGTATAGTATGCAAGCTCCTTAGAGAGTCATTTGGCCTAGAATCACAAGTCATCTAACCTCTAAGATTTCTTGGGGAAGCCTCCCTTGTGATAATAATATTTTACCAAAAAAAAATAGTGGATAAGTCACTAAGGTGACAATAGTGGTTGATATCATTGTTTCCCTAGACCTAGAGTGCCTAGTAAGGATCTAGACTAGGTTGCTAGATTTGGCGTTAAATTTTTTGTGTCATTATTGAGGAGGAGTTGGATCCTTATCCTTGTAATTTGAATTCTAATCTTCAATTTTATTTTATTAGATCACATTGAATCCAAGGAAAATTATACTCAAGTGGTGAATCCATTGGAAGAATGAATCCCTAATTCCTCATTAATATCTAAATATTTGATGCTTGTATGGTGAAGAAAGCATATTTTTAGGCATTTAAATTCACACTAGCGACTCCATAGTTGCATGTTATGAAAATTTTAGGGAATAGAAAATGGATCGTTTGGATTTGCATGAAATGTACCCTAATTTGGATGTTAAATATATTCTAGGATATCCTGATCGTTATGGTACAAATTGTAAAATAAATTTTCCATAATTTGATGGTGATCCTTCTTTAGACATTAATTATGTTGTAAGAATATTAAAATATAATTTAGAGATTAGTATGGTTCATGAAAATGCACTTATGAGTTTTTTCATTGATTCTCTTTAATAAAGTAAGAGTAAATAGATTAAGTATTCTTGCGACCTAAAATCCATATGTTCTTTTGAAGTGTTTATTAAGAAGTTTCTCAAGCTTTATGGGCCAATGATTCAAAGTCATGAAGATACCTTTCAAGACTTGACTAAGGCTCTTCAAGAGGAAAATATCCTATGCATTTTTTAAGCCATAGAGGAGGAATCTAGTGAAGAATATTTCCATGAGAAAGAAGAAATCCTTCCTGGTCATTAGAAGGAACATGATATAGAACAATATCATGGAATTAAGGAGGAATTTGTTTTTAAATATTATATATATGAATAATATCATCATAAAGAGCATGATACCAATGTATATTCTAATATTGATGAAGAAGATCCTATTAAATGTGATTTTTATTCTAATAAATATAATGTAATATCTACCCTTTCAATGGATATTGAGCTCAATGATATATCCTTTGAAATCCTAAAAATAGATTTATGATCAAGCCTTCATAGAATGAAATAATAATGATGATTTTCTACAAGTGGAAAATGGGATATGAGATGTAGGTTGTTTTCATTTTGATAGAAATATAGTTTATGAAATTGATAATGATCTAGTATATGATAATAATGATGATAGTTTGAGTGCAAATTTTCACAGTTAGAATTCATGTTGTCAATCTATCTTTTATTTTATATAAACTATTTATCATGGTTGAAATAAACATTTTTTTGGGTGGATGCAACACCCATCATCAAGAACACATTCAACTTATGTGTCCCTAATGATTGGTGGAGAATTCATCCCAAACCTCAGTTGTTTCAATCACTTTACACGGTTTATCCAAAAGAAAGAACAAATTTGCAAATGATTGTAGTGATATTTTCTAGCCTTACACATTGAATGGTAGTCATGATGTTGAACATCATGATGATGATATAATTATAGTTTATTTTGACCCACCTTTACCTCCTTATGATGTCAATATTTAGTTATATTCAAATTCTAGGGATTGTCAGTGTAATAAGTTAACTATGGTTTACCCTTTTGAATTTGGTAGTCGTAAAGTGTGAAGTGTATTTCAGAATCTCACGCTTTATCAATATCAACTTGTTTACTGTGTAAGAGTGATTTCAATTGGAAAATTGTTGCATCAATCTAAATTTAAAAGAAAAGACACAACGATATTTGAAATTTGAGAAAAAAAAGGTTCCCTTTCTTTTATTCGTCCCATCTTATCCTTGTTTTTTTCAAGAAATTTCATATGTCCTTTCAAGTCTACTAAGGATGAGGGAAGTCAAGGTGTTCTTATTGATTGGATTTCTAACATACCAAAGTTGTATCATGAGAACCTTTCTTGCAACAAGGGTGAGCCATGCTTGTCTTATTGTAAAATTATTACAACCCACCCTTATGGATTTGATCATGTGCTTGAGCATTATGAGATAATGATTTCTTAGTGTGATGTTTCCTTGTTTTATCTCATGATTAAGCATAAAGGGAGAATGTTTTGTTTTTACATGATGATGTCTTGGATTCATTGGTTATACGACTATACTTAAATATTTCTTATAACATGTTAGAGTAGGATTGTATGCCTTCCATTCTCATTTTTTCATCCTTCTTTGATGTCTTCATGTTGGTATCCTTGCATGATTAGATTTCTTTTTTATGTTACTTTACCAAGAGTTAATTTAGTTTTATAATTCTCCTTTATCTCAAGGGTGAGGATAAAAACCATGCTTAGTTTCTATCAACCAACATATTTAAGTGGATATGTAATAGGTTTGTGAACACCAAGTTTTGTTGGGATTCTCATATACTCCTCATTTGAGCACATGTCCTCAAATTGGAGCTAGATATTATCTACCGAGGTGGGTAACCCCTTGGAGAAAAATTTTCACCTATTTGATCAACATGTCAACCAACAATACTACAAATTATCCACATATAGTTATGCATCAAATATCTCCATATATGTCTAGTTAGTGCTTTCTTCCTTAGTTAACATAATTCTTGAAGGAATATGGGTTATCTATTACAAGGTAAACTAACCATTTTTGTAATTGTGTGATTTTATTTAATGTTAAGGAAATTCTAATTTGAATCATAGATTTAGCTAGATTATTGAGCACTATTTGTTGTGTCCTTGTTCCCACACTTCACCTAGGAGATTGTCCCTAGCTCCTAGCTCTCTGTGACCTTTATTGAGACATTTTATTTCTGATATTCAAGAGGGACACAAATATGGGTCACATATTGACATAGCGTGCCCAATGTAATCCATATTTGTGACTTTCCATATATCCCTTATACCCACATCCATTCCTTGGGTTGTTTTTCATTTATCACTAGTAATGGGACCCTTTTCTGACCACCCCCTCCCTAACCTCACAAACCAACCAGAGTTATTAGGAGGTAGTCACTATGCAAATACAACTCCAAAGGCATAGTTATGGGAACGAGACCTAAATTTTGATTTTTCCTAGCTTTCTTAAAAACTTCAATCTGACCCTGCCATTACGATCATCTCACATAGATGTTTCCAATAACATAAACCTTGCCTCAATCTAACTTTTATATTGAGAATTATGTCTTCTTAAATATGGGCCTTATCACCCTTCCACATAACTTCACCCTCCATGTGGAAACCATCTAGTGGCTCATGCAGCGAGTGAATAGAGGCACCACCACCATGGATAGGCCATGTTGCAGTCAGCTCAAAGGCCAGCCAGAAGTTGGCAATACTCCCCAGTGTGCCTTTTATCCTTTTCCAGGTTTGAACCCAACATCCAACCTAGTCGTGGTCATCCCACATCCTTGGCATGATAAACTGTTGAATCGAGGTCATTTCCTACCCTCAACTCTCTAACCTCCTAACCTGCTTTCACTCTAACTTCGACAGTTGCACAGTCGGACCAACCCAAGTCAGGAAAAGGTCCATTGCAATTTAGATGGTCTGGAAAACGTCCCGACCCTCAACTTGTGGGTCCGAAACTTAACTTCTTAGCTATTCATCAACATTTTACAAAGTTCCTGAGGCTACTTCCCTTCGACATTTTTCATTTTTTTTCAGGTCTTTCAAGCACCATCAATAGGTCATTTAAGTACAACATGATAAGCATTCCTTCAAGGAATGCCACCAATGAATAAGCCACTTCCAAGATAAATTCTCTCTATGAAAATATAGATCAAAACAACTCTTTAACTATAGGAAACCTACCTTCCTGAACTTTACCAACCTCACTAGTTTAACAATAAGGAACAAGGCCTCAAATTCACTCACACATCCCCTAATAAAATAGGAAATACACAACCATAGGATTATCAACAAAATATATACAAAAATCATAGTATAAGAAGGTTCAGTGACATAACATTCATTCACCACAAGACAACAATAGTCCACAAGGACAATTAACTTCATTTCTTAAACATGTCACTAAGGAAACTCCAACACTATCATGGGTGAATTGTTCCCTACAAAATCATGTTAACATAAGACCATTAATCTCATGAAATATAAATATTCATCCACATATCCTCATATGGATCATAAAAAACCATTAAACATATAAACATAAATACATCAAGACTTTTCATGCCACCTATAGCATACCAATAATTCGTATTCAACTTGAAAATCATACAAGAGTATGTACAAGAAAACTTATCTTAGATTTATATTGAGGATGGGAAATTGAGCTTGGGACTTCAAATCTCCACCCAACCATAGACAAGTTGCAGCCAACCTACTTTCAATTGTCAACCCAAAGAAATATTCGAGGGAACAAGAGAGTCTTGTTATAGGTAATAAACACCAATTACCAATTGAAATAGGGACCCTAGAGGCCCTCCTTCCTCCACCCACTTGTTTCTCAACAGTTTCCCAATGCACAGGGAATATAGAGGCCAACTTCCTCCACCCTCCATCTATCCAATAGTATCCAAATAATACACAGGGATTTCATAGGCTTGTTGCCTCCACCCTCCATATATCCAAGACCACACATACACACTCCAAGAAATCAAGAGGCTCCACCTCCACCCTCGTAGCATGAAACAAATTAGTTCCATCCAATTAAGGGAAGCTAGATCCTACTGTCACATAGTGGTTACACCCAATTAAGGGAATCCATAACCCACTTCAAAATCAAATAAAAAGTAGTGAAAACTCCAGGATTTCCTTTACGAAGAATCCAAGGCTAAACCTCTACCCCAAGTTGTTAAGGGAATTTATTGATAACGTCATCTCCACCCTCCATCCCCCTGAGGTATCTTGATATTTACCCTAAGATGAAGGAAGATCCCTCTTGCACTCTTGTTGCTCAACCAAATATTGATATACTTCTGAGAGTGGTGGGCTATTTACTTGTTAAGTCCAGACAAGCTCTTCTGTTATTTATTGCAGAGCGCTAGATGCTCCTTTGCATCCTCTTGAGTGCCCAATATTCAAACTCCCAAGATCGTTTTTAGTTTTCTAGGGAAATTTTGTCCTTATTGCTATGAGAACATGCTTGTGTGTTTCTCTTATTTCTTTGTTCTTGTTTCTTTTCTCCATAAGGTTCTGCCCTCGTTCTTTGAGTGCATTTTCAGAGCTCATCTCTCCTCTCTTCCTTGGATTTTTCTTCTCACTACAAGGAAAATACCTTCTTGCGAAGGTTATAACAGAGGTTTTTAGTGTTATAAAATTGGAAAAAATTCTCAAAAAAACATCCTCTAAAATATTTGTATGTGGTAGCAGATTTTCTAGCATAGATTACAATAGATCTTCATAACAAATAAGAAAATATGGGTGGTCGAAGGTTTTAGTGGTATGCTTCATGTAAAAATAACACCTGTGCGCTAAAAATATAGAAGCACCAAGTTTGCATACTTAACTAAAAGTACCTAGGTGTTGAATGAAAGGAACACCAATTCTTAAAATGTATACTACCCTGGTGTGTACATATCAAAAAAATTCCCAAGGAATTCTTTTCAGGAATGACACTAAGGTAGGGAAAAAAATATTGTAGACCAATTTTTATTTAAAATCGCAGCGTTGATGCGTATGAGTTGTATAAATGCACTAATGCACTAATGATATAAAAGAACCAGCGCTATTAATATAAATAATGCACCGAGGCTAGAAATAATATTTTATAGCACCATGGCGTTAGTTCTATGAAAACAATGGTGCTTTAATAATTACAAGGCATCGGGGCATTAATTGCAAACAAGATCATTTCTTTACTAATTAAATGCCCCAGTGTTTTTGTTTTCTGAAAAGGCGCCAGTCATGCAAAAAATATTTCGTAATGGTGTTTTTATATAACATAACACACCAGTGTGTGTTTATGTTATGGATGCACTAGTTTTTTGTATGATATTTTCTCTTTTTTGGAAACATCAACCTGTGGCAGTGCAATTATTGTGATTTTTAAAATCGGTTATTCATCGAAAGATACATATATCTTATAACAATATTCATATACATTAAAATTGATTAGTGCATGTGTATAAGATGTTTGGACTAATTTGTTACATTATCAGATTTCACATCTCTTCATTAAAATATTTAATCATCCATATATTTAATTAGTGGTGTAACATTTCACAACGACATTAGATAACACAATAGAATAAATTAAAATGTACTTTATTATATATCAATATGAGGCTCTTTGTCATGCAAAATAGGATTGTAATTGGTAACCCCTTGTCTTTGAATTGGGACAGTATGTCCATTACATTAAATAAAATGTATGATTTTCATAGACAATTATGTCACAAAATACAACAGGTTGCATTGATATCCAAATATATCATCATTATTTTCTATAACTTTTATTAGGGCTCGAGTTACTTCTATTAATTGGGTTTTTTGGAAGAATGTTTTATTTATTGCATCAATTATTTTCGTCTTATTGATCTTGTTCCATCTGCAAACATAAAAATAAAATACAATGAGTGTATCTACATCGATGAGAATAATGGAAATTGAAATAAATAATATACATCAATGTAATTCGAATAGGAATTTATCATAGCAAGAAGTGACTCATGAAATGTACACATGTTTTCAAAACTAAGTCTCATGCCTTGTTGCAACAAATCTTCTGTTGGCGTAGTTCCATACTTTGTTTCATGCATGTTTTATACCCCATTATAAATTATAGATTTAATATAAAGGATTTTTTTGTTCTATTAATTATAAACTCAAAGAATTAAAACAACATGGATACTTACAAATTCCACAATTAATTTTTGATATGCCAACATATACTCACAACCCATACACTTCAAGGAAAATACCCTTTAGTGGATGTTTTTGAGGAAACCCTTATAAAAATACTCCAGATATCCGTTTCTAGCGGAGGTTACTAGAGGAGGTTGGTGGGTGGAGGTTTTTGTGGATGCTTTTAATTCAATTCACTTATCGTCCTAAACCGCATCGGTGTGTTCAACAAGAAAAAGCACCGGTACGAACAAAACATTGGCACACTCGACACCGTGCACTCCATACACACCCGCTCGATGCGTCTTAATACTATAATGCACCAAGGCTTTACAAATATTTCGCACTGGTGTGTCCTTAAACATCGCGCCAAAACAGAAACCACCTGGTGCTATCTTAAGGAACCGCACCGATGCGCTTATAAAACCCCGCGCACTGGAACAGGGTTAAATAAAAAAAACTACTTTTTTCACTTTTCTGAGTGCTCCAAAGCTCTCAAGCACTGGTAAAATTTATCCTTGTATGAGCCACCCTCACATCAGTGCTCCCATTGCACCCATTGCACGTATTGATACTGTGCATTTCCCACCAATCTCTAGCTTGAATTTTGCAAAACAGTGGGCAAATTTAATTTTACAAATTCTACAGCCAATATGCCTCCTTGACAGCTAAATGTACAGGTATTTTTCTTGTTTCTCCATAATTAAGCCTTTTAGTGGATTATAATTTCAAATTACCTTAAAATTAACCATTTAAAAGAAAAATAAAAAAAATTGTCGCACGGTGCACTCGAGCCGTTCGGCTCGCATCGGTTTGCGATGCTGCCTGTAAATTTACAATGTTGCACCAAAATCGGTGCTAAATGTATCCACACTAGTTTAGGGGCGGTACCGAAAGGCACACCGTGTTATTTTAAATTTTAAAAAAAAGTGCGTTGCGGTCGGTTACCCGGCCGCACTGTTGACCATGTGGAATAGCGGCAATGTGGTGCATTGACTTAGATATCCACCCTGGGGTGGGTATTTTTGTCAGTGCACGCATTTCACATTTCGATAGGGTCAACGGTGCACCCTGGTAAAAAACCACAGCATTGACTATGTAATGATGTCAGCAGGTCAGTGCACTGACCGAACTATACGCCTAGGGGCATGGAGTTTAGTCAGCGCACTGCCCTCCTGACATGTTCCATAGTCAACGGTGCAGTCTATTATACCACCGTACCGTTGAATTAAGACTAATGCCAGGAGGGCGATGCGCTGAAAATTTTCAGGTGCACCGCCGCCAGTGCGCTGAATATTTTCTGGTGCACCGCCGCTGGTGCGCGACAAAAAAAGACGCACTGGTACTGGTGCATGCCTGTTTTTTGTGGTGCACCGACTGTTTTTTTTTTCTTTTAAAAAAAAAATATATATGTATATTCCTAAATACATGTCTCATTTAATAAATAAATTGTATTTAATATGTCAATCATTGAGAGACATGAAAAGAGAGAAGAGAGGGAACAACAACAACAACAGGCGGACCAGTATAACAAGGTTCGCTTGTGGGAGGCATGAGAGAGGGAGAGAGATGCGTACCCTCGCCCTATTATAGTAGCTACCTAGGGGCTCCTAATGCAAGAAGGCCTCCTTAAGTTCTATGAGGAGGCTACTTCCCTAAAGGGCCATGGTTTGTTTTTGAGACATCATATCTGCAAGTGGAATGCCCACCTACAGGCTTTCCGGGTTGGTCCTAACTAGTGGTACGCGCCCAATGAGGAGGACATATTTTTCATTACAGGGCTATCAAGGAGAGGTGTGGATTTTCCATCGTTCCTAGAGGGTCTAGTTGGCTATGCAGTAGGGAGTCAATTGGTGTACTCCGAGAGATACATTAGCGCAAATATACTATCTCCTTCATATTTTCAGGTCTCCGGAGGTCAGTTACGTATTGCTTCATTTGGTAGTGAGGAGGTGAGGTGCCTCTCACTTATGATTTTGAATTTCACAGAACACCAGTGACGGGAAACACATTAGTTTCCCGCTTATATATTATGTTGATTCTTTAGTACAGGAGCCACGACTTGTCAGGTGGTCTGCCATTTTTTTGCGGAAGTTCTGTATAGCCTTAGATAGATGTCTTGCTCATGTACAAGGGAGGCTTGACATCCCTTTTGATTTAGATATTTTTTGTTTTTTTTTTGAGAGGTTTCCAAAGACGAGGCCTACTTTTTTTTGGCATCCTCGTAGGCCGATGTTGGAGGCACGGATTCACATGTGGGGACAGATGATGCCCAAGAGGGCCGAGGATGAGATTTCCGCGAGGATATCGCATGATGCACTGGAGTTTCTAGCCAGTGTTGATGAGCATCCCTTCGTTATGGTCCCCTGTCCTTATGCTGGTTTGGATTGGCGAGGGTGTGCCAATATCCTCTTCACAGATGATGAGCCACTGGATGATAGAGGTAATATTACTCTTTTATTTAAATTTATTCTAACATGTTCTTTAACTTCTTTTTATTAAATTGTGTAATGAAATTGTCTAATTATTGTTTTGTACTTGTACATAGTTTTCAGACATTGGGTCTTTTGATGGCGAGGACATGCCAGCACCACCACGTGATCCAGGTGTGGATCCTGATGACGAACAGGATATGCCAGATGCCGAGGATCATCAGGAGGCCGGTACAGATAGACCTACTCTTGCTGGTGTGTCGGTACCGCCTTTTGCTAGATGTGGTTGGCTTGATAGTAGATTGAGGATGAAGTAGGGCGACCAACTCTGTGCATTGATTATTGAGGCGGGAGTCAGGTCCGTTACTATGAGAGACATATAGGTCGATGGTAGGCTGGTATATATGTGGAGAAGCATGCCACATGACATGTACAACCTGATGTGGCATGTCGTAGGAGCTACAAATTTAGTTACACAGCTGAGGAGGACCCTTGCACATTATAGGCGTGGTCGAGATGTAGCACGTGATCGACTGCCTGCGAGCAACATCGACACATCATATGATTATCATGATCAAGAGAGTGATCATCATTCACCTCACGTCATGCCAGATGAGTAGCCTCCATGAGCATTTAGCAACAATCATCATGGAGAGGATGCTGGACCATCGATTATGTCCAATCATCACGATGAACATGTAATATTCCCAAATGGGAAAAGCAGGAATATAGTGCAAAACCATGGAATAACAGTGTAAAACATTACATAAAATAAAGAGGCCAATATGGAGACCTTCTAATCATTATAACAGCAACAAAATATGCATAATAAATATGCTATAAAATGTACAACAAGATATAATAATCCTCCAATGGACAAAACCCTCAAAAGAGGTGCTGCTACTATATATCAAAGAGCTCGAAGACTGCTACAGTGATGTTTAAAAGGCACTACTACAAAAAATGAATATACAAAATGATATGGGCTGATATAGGCCACAAAGGATAGATATAATATAGATCTAGGCACTATAAAAACTCCAATGAAGAACTCCACAAGGTTTTTCAGAAAGACACCATGTATAAGATCTAAATAAAATCCCTAGGGCTGAAGATTAACTACAACATATAGATCTGGAAAGTGTGGTTGATCTGATATAAAAGATAATGCAACCTCCTCCAACATATCTCCTAGATGAAAGGTTGATCCCTTCACTAGCAAACCTCCTCTCCAAATGGTGTACTAAAACCACCCAGCAAATCCTCCCTCAAAATACTGTAGATTTGGAAAGAAAATGCAATGGAGGGGAAAATAAATAATTGGCCTGATGCCAAGATCTGAAAATAAGCACAAGGGCCTTCCTTATTATCCTCTCAATGGAAATGAACCGTTCTCCACTGAAAATAAGAACTGAAGTGACCCAAAGATGGTCTCCACTGTTGCAACCTACAAAAGAACTCAACCCTCAACAGGATCTGCGCTATAGATGTAAGATGAAGCTTTGGCCAAATGCCTGATGTTTTCAATATATCAATACATAATCAATATGGTTTCCATCCTCTTCCTTGTATAAGATATGAGCTTCCAAACCCTAAGACCCATTAATTTATGACCCTACTTCCATGGAAAGTGTCTCCATCTAAAAATGCATTGTGTTTCATTGAATGCCACTACTCCATGAAAACGCTGTTCATTTGGTCAAAGTTGACCCAGTCAAGGTGTTCCAACCCATTTTCACACCTTAAGGGTGCTTAATTAAGCTACCAATATGTGTTCCTTTTACATTTGCATTGATTTATTAATTATTAAGGAGAATTATGGACCTCCATTGTCCTCTTATTCATAAAACAAAGTAGCAAAACAAAAATTAATATTCCAACTAGCTCATGGCTAATTGGGAATATTAGAGCCCTCCCTTCCCAAATGTTGCTTATCCTCAAGCAATTGACAAGGTGAGTGTTGCAACTCATCTCCTCCATCATTGGTGATACCATCATGTGATAAGCTTCCCTCAGAAGCTAAGTGTCTGCCAATCCATCCCTCATTGAAATTCTCCTCCAAAGTTCTCATGAGATGCAAATGATTCATCCCACAAGGAAGAAATAGATCCAATGAAACAAACATGGTTTTCCCAATGTTCTCCCTGAAACATGTAGCATAATGAAAATGGAGAATTTATTTCCCATAAGGCACATACAATCCCCCCATCCTCCCTCTAATCATTCCCATAAAAAGAATAAGTACATCATCAATGTATGGGATTATAACCAAGTACATGAAAATAGAAATATGCAAAAGTGGAGGTGGGTCATAGTCCCACATGTGGAACCAACGTAGTACATATCCTGACTGCATCAAATAATGATGTGGTAAGTGGTTTCCCTACCACTTACTTGCTACCCAAGTCTTATCACAATGGTTGAAAAGGTGAGAAATGTGTGGTGCCTTTGGAGTGCACCCACAATGATACAAAATATCCCTATATCTTCTAAGGGAGTGGCCATGTTCAGAAATGTTTATGGTGCAATGTTGGCCATGAAGTTTATATGGAATAATGATCCTCCTTGGAGAAATGGCCTGCATATACATGGTAAAGGAATGAAAATATTCATCAAATGAAACATTATGTGCATAAGCATGTTCCTCACCAAAATGTTTGCTCATAAAAATTGCGTGGTCCATAGATAGTTCCCCTCTCATTCCAAAATAGGAAAGAGGTGGCTGTGATAAATCCTTCATTGAGTTATGTATCTCTCCCATCTCTACATGGTTCATGCATATTTGAAAATGCTGATATAGTTCCTCTTCAAATCCTTCCCAAGTGTAGCTTTCCATGATAGTGTTGTAGGCTCTCATGGAATAAGTATGGCTGAAAAGGAATTCTTCATATGCTCTTTGTGGAAACTTCTCCTTGAGCTTGGAGGCTCTAGATAAGAATATCCTACCATGATAATATATGAATTCATCTTGGACTGAATATCCCTCTTCATGTAGCTGGTCATCAAGTACCATACATGTGAAAAGATCTGTTGAATAATCCACCAACAATTGGGATTTCTAATATGGATCTATCCTCCATAGTGACAACGTTGATGATCTATCACAAAGAAGAGCTGTCATATGACTTCCCTTCTCTTAGACATCTCCCATGCCAAAGGTATATGTTGGAAGGTTTCTATCCTTCCCATGCTTCTCCTCCCACAACACAAAATCTGAAATGAGAGTGGGTAATGATGATGTTGGGAGAATGTCTCCCTCCTCCTTGAGTTTACCCAAGACTCTTAGTGCTGTATCATGGCCTCCTAATGCTCCCATTCCTCTTGGATCTATGAATGGTGCATCATGATGTGATACATGTCTCACCAAGTCTGGATCAGGTGGCCTCCCAGGTAGTTTTCCACAAAATAGTGATGTCTCATGGACCAATCTCATATGCATAATAGATGGGACTATCATGTCCCTGCTTCCACTGTGCAAATCCAACTTTTTTTCTTGTGTGGAAGTTTCATGATATTTGGGTACCACTCTCAATGATGCAAGAGTCCCTCTAATTGGAGAAATTTCTCCATCCTCACCTCTTGGTGGTGGTGGATCATCTCCTTCTATTCCAGCGTTGTGACCCCTCTCTGTTTCTTCTTCTTCCTCCTCCACATCATTCGAGAAGACCATTATGTAGTGTGCCTTTCCTGCTGCATATTTATGTCCAGGTGCCCATGATTCTTGGCATGTGAAGAAAATCTTCCTTCTCCTCAAATCTCTTTGGACAACATCATCAAGAGGTTTTTTACTTTGGCTCTCCTTTGAAAGATGAGCCTTCTCATCTTTTCCCCTTGATGGAAAAGAGGGCTTCTGCTGAAATGTTGCCTTTGTTTTTGGCAAGGCATCTTGTAAATCTCTAGTCCTTTCAATGGAATCTTGAAGGCTAGTGGGCTTGGTAGACTTAACCAACCTATGAAGAGGTTATTCTAACCCATCTATGAACATATAGGCCCTTCTTGTTGCAGATAAGTTAGGAACCATAATAGAAAGTTTTAAAAACTTAGAAATATAAGTTTTTGGATTACCTGATTGTTTGAGCTTTGCAAGCCCCATGAATGGTGCCTTAGGATCTCTTCTAACAAACCTATCCACTGTTGAGATTCAAGAAGATGATGAGCTTAGTGAAAAGAGTCGCCTTCACTAAGTGGGCGCGCAGGCTATTTTTGGCGCAAGTCTATTTTTAGACATGTCAATCATAGTCTATGAGTTGCAGGATGCTATTTGTGGATGGTTGTTCAAGTTGGAAAAATATATGGCTGTCTATTTTTAGACATTTTGGGTGGAGTCTATTTTTAGATTCCCAGTCTAAAAATAGATATGTCGAATATTATTAGCTCTTAATAATATTTGGACTCTAAACATTATCTTATTCTCTTGGAGCACTTCAGATAAGTGCACATATGTGGCACAACAGCTGACAGAAGGAATTATGCTATTCCTAAGGGTTTACTGGAGCTATTACATGGAGGAATTCAGTTAGAACTCATGTGACAGAGTTTGGTGGAGTTGGCGAAGTAGTTGGTGGAGTTGTATTTAGTTTAACTCAGTTATCAGTTGAGCTAATTGTATCTAGTCTAACTGATTGATACACTAGTGAGAGTGGAGTGAATTAATTCAGTAAATAATAAATCATTAATAAACTGAATAATACATCAGTTAACTACAGTGCATGGCAGTTTCAGTGGAGACCAGTGGAGAGATAAGTGAAAGAGAAAGTGTGACTATCAGTTGTGACTATAGTGATGCATTGATTGCATGAAAAACTCAGTGGAGATGCCAATGAGGATTGCATGAGCAAGGCTGGAGAAATTTGAGTTCATTTAGAGCCATTCTTCAACAGGGATTGCACAGTAGAGGTAGGCTAGCAGGTGGCAAAGATTGGTGCATGGATTTGCAAGATCGGGCCTGATTAGTGTGTAGAAATTGTATTGTACTGAGAGCTTGATATGATCAGATTTGTATGAGGATTTTTACATGATCTCTATGAAATATATTATATACAGATAGTTGGGGTTCTTAGCTTCAGGATTTCCTGTTAAACAACTGTGTTAATGTGTGTGAATTTTTATTATTTCATGTGTGCATTGCAATCTTGATTAAATTTCTGCAAATGATCAATGGTGGAATAGATTTTGTATTTTGCATGAAGTTAAAATAGTGCGAGATCAGGAGAATATTGGACATAGAACACATAAGTTATATAATTTTTACATGGTATCAGATCCGTGTTGATCTTTGGATGACATTGCAATTCTTGAAGCGGTTGAGTTTTGTGTTGGTGGAATTCGAATTTGCTGCAGTGTTTTCTTGGTGTCGAAGTTGAGCATTCATTGAAATGTCTTTCAACGAATTGCGATTGGAGTATGCCCTTGATGGGAGATCAAATTACATATCATGTAAAACAGGATGAAGGCGGTGTTGGATGATGATGGGTTGAAGGAGTTCATCGATAGCGATGTTCCTAAGCCGGGTTCTAGCGATGCAGCTGCACTTGACGCATGGCAAAAGAAGGTAGCAAAGTGTCAAAGGATTCTGTTGGAAGGTGTGAAGGACCACATTGTGTCTAGAATTCAAGGTAAAGCCACTCCATTCTTAACATGGAAGGCTTTGACAGACTTGTTCCAAAGCAGAAGTTCCAGTAGAAGTTGGTGCTTAAAGACAAACTCAGAAAAATAAAAATGGAGAAAGGCGACAGTACACAAAAATACCTCACGAAGTTTGTCCACTGCAAGGATGAGGTGGAAAGTGTGGGGGTTACTGTTGATGAAGAAGACTTGATGGAAAGCTTGGTCTCCATAGGCTTTCGAAGAGTTGGCATGGTAAATTTCTTGTCAATGGACGGGAGAAAGCTTGCCCGAGGATGGGAGCGACTTTGGTCGGATCTTGTGCAGGAGGAGATAAGGCGGGGTACCAGGGATGGATCTTCATCGAAGAATGAAGATGAAGAAAATTGCGCTTTGGCTACCAAAGAAAGGAAAAGGAAGGGGAATAAAAATCCTTCTCAATCTGGTGTGAAAGGCAAGAAGCAGGATTTGTCCAAGGTGAAGTGTTTTCACTCTCACCAGCACGAACATTTCGCCACTAATTGTCCACAGAAGAAGAAGAATAAGCAGGATTCTAGATCTGAAGCTGGAGAGGCCTTAGCGTCACATTTTGAGCTGGATTTTTCTTTGATCGCATGCTTGGTTTCAAGTGTGATGGGATCAGTGTGGTTTCTTGACAATGGTGCGTCTTTCGATATGACCGGAGACAAAGATTTGTTTACTGATCTGGAAGAAAAGGATCTTGGAGTGCACATCGAGATGGGCGATGATGGTAGATACAATGTGACTGGTATCAGTACCATTTCCTTTGAGAGGGAGTCCAGTAAACATTTCATCTTGAAGGATTTCATGCATATTCCAAGATTGAAGAAGAATTTGATCTCCATGGCGATGATGGAAGACAAGGGTTATGATGTTGTTTTTAGCGAGGGAAAAGCATTCCTATGCCATAAAACAATTGGTCAAATAGGAAGATAGGGATTCGATTTAAGAATATTTATCAATTGCAGGTAGATGGCTGCACTGAAATGGCAAGCAAAGCAGAAGGAGTGGTGAGCCGGGATGAGGCCGAATTGTGGCACAGGAGATTGGGCCATCTTCACCATGGGGCTTTGAAAATTTTGTAGCAGATTTCTACCGGGCTTCCCAAAGGTACACTTGTGCAGTCAGATCAGTGTAAGGGATGTACTTTGGGAAAATTTTTGAAGACCACTTTTCATGAGAAGGATAGTTGCGCCTCGACAATCCTTGAGAGAATTCACACAGGCGTGTGTGGACCTTTTTTGGTTGCTTCAACAACCAAAAATAGGTATTATGTAATATTTGTTGATTAATTTTCTCGTAAGTGCTGGATCTTCTTCATGCAGAAGAAGAGCGAGACATACTCAAAGTTCTGTGAGTTCAAGGCATTGGTTGAGAAAGAGTTGGGGAATCAGGTGAAAGCTCTAAGGAGTGATAATGGTGGTGAATACATCTCTGGCGAATTCAAAGAATTCTGTAGCAAAGAAGGAATTCAAAGAGAACTCATAGTGCCTCATAACCCACAGCAAAATGGGGTCGCAGAGAGAAAGAACAGAACGATTGTGGGTGCTGCACGGACGATGTTGCATCATCAGGGCCTTCCCATAAACTTGTGGGCTGAGGCATGCAACACTGCGATTTATGTGCAAAATCATTGTCCTCATAGAGTACTGGGCATGAGTACACCCGAAGAGGCATTTTCTGGTAAGAAGCCTAATATTTCTCATTTGAAGATTTTTGGCTCACCTGTTCACATTCTTGTGACGAAGGATGCCAGGAAGAAGCTGGAGCCGACTGCAGAGATTGGGATATATATGGGGTACAAAGAAACACCCCACAATTATCGTGTGTATTTTCCAGACAGTTGGATGACTGTCATGCGATGGGATATCAAATTGCATGAGGAGAAATCCATGAAGTTGTCGCTTGAGAGGGAGCTACACTTGCATGCAGAGGAGGAGCTACTTGTTCCTAAAGATGAGCCTCAATATGTGTATCATCCATAAGAGGAGGTTTATGGAGTGGAAGAAACCACTCATGCAGCGCCAAACATCAGAGGGTGGAAGCGCACTATAGAAGCTGAGCGACTCAATCTTGATGCAGTGCAGAATGTAGGAGTTCCTACATCACGGCGCAGATAGAGACAATCACCTGACTGATTTACTAGATACATGGCTCTGATGAGAAAGTATATCATGACATAGCCATCCTCTTTCGAGGAAGCTATGGAGGATCCTACATGGGTAGATGCCATGGTCTAAGAGTATGATTCAACTGTCAGAAACAGTGCATGGGAGATTGTCCCAAGGCCGGAAGGGAAATCAGTGGTAGGTTTGATATGGATCTACAAAGTATAAGGCTGCTGATGGGAGCGTCGAGAAGTATAAGGCAAGATTTTTTGCCTGGGGCTTCTCACAGATCGAGGGGATTGACTATGAAGAAACCTTTGCACCTGTCGCAAGGTATTCTTCCATACGAACCATCCTTGCTCTCTCAGCGTAGATGGGTTGGCACATTCATCAGATGGATGTGAAGACTACGTTCCTCAACAGAATCATTGAGGAGGAGGTGTACATTGAGCAGCCTAAAGGATTCGAAATCTTCAGCAGCGAGTCACATGTGTGCAGGCTCAAAAGAGTGCTGTATGGGTTGAAACAAGCACCTCGTGCTTGGTGCACACAGATAGACAGTTATTTCACCAGACTTGGTTTTGCCAAGAGTGAGGTGGATCCAAACGTATACCAGATTATGGTGGAGGGTAAGCTTTTGATCATTGTGCTTTATGTAAATGATTTAATACTAACGAGTGATGAATTGTTGATACACTCATGCAAAGTAGATCTTGTAGAGGAGTTCGAGATGAAAGACTTGGGCCTCCTTCATTATTTCCTGGGATTGGAAATTTGGCAACGAAAAGGTGAACTGTTTGTGTCTCAAGGCAAGTATGCCCGAGAGATACTGGAGAAATTTCACATGCAAAGCTGCAACCCTATCGACACTCATCTTCCTGGTGGTTGGAGGAAAGAAGATGCTACATCGATAAAGGTAGTGGATGCCACTGTTTATCGATAGTTGGTTGGTTCGCTCATGTATTTAGTCAATACAAGACCGAACATATGCTATGCTGTGAACCAGCATTCACAAGTGATTGTGAAGCCTACCAAGCTCTTTTGGAAGGTAGGCAAGCATGTCCTAAGGTATCTCAGCGGCACATCTAGGTATGGATTGTGGTACAGACAGTCGGATGAGGTGAAGCTGCATGGCTTCACGGATGCAGATTGGGCAGGGAAGCCTTGACGAAAAAACATCTGAAGTTTTAGTATCGGATCTGTTGACTTCTTGGTATAGTAGGAAACAAAAAGATGCAGCAGCACTCGGTTCGACGGAGGACAGTACATGGAAGCAAGTTTGGGCATCGAAACTATATGGATAAGAATATCTGATGGGTTTGTTCGATTCTCATTTAGATCCTACTGTGATATATTGTGATAATCAGAGTTGCATTAAACTCTTGGTTAATCCATTATTTCATGATAGATCTAAACATATTGACATCCGGTACCATCATATCAGAGATTGTGTGCAGCGGAGGATCATGTTGCTTTCTTACATTCCTACGGAATATCAGGATGCAGATATTCTGACGAAGGCGCTCACCAGGAGCAAATTCGAATACCATAGAGACAGGATCAGGGTGAAGGATAATCCCTATCTTGTTGAGAGGGAGTGTTGAGATTCAACAAGATGATGAGCTTAGTGAAAATAGTTGCCTTCGCAAGTGGGCCCACAAGCTATTTTTGGCGCAAGTCTATTTTTAGACATGTCGATCATATTCATAGAGTTGCGTGATGCTATTGATGGATTGTTAGTTTGCTGAAAATAGATGGACTGCTTTTAGAATATGAGTCTATTTTTAGAATTTAAATTAAAAATAGATATGTCAAATATTATTAGCTCTTAATAATATTTGGACTCTAAACATTATCTTATCCTCTTGAAGCACTTCAGTTTGATGCCTGGATGTGGCACATGCAGCTGACAGAAGGAATTACGCTATTCCTAGGGTTTATTGGAGCTATTTCATGGTTGACTTCAGTTAGAACTCATGTGACAGAGTTTGGTGGAGTTGATGAGACAGTTAATGGAGTTGTGTTCAGTTTAACTTAGTTGAGTATCTAGTCTGACTGATTGATACAATTAGTGAGAGTGGAGTGAATTAATTATTTAATTAATTCAATAAATAATAACTCATTAATAAACTAATGAATACATCAGTTAACTACAGTTCATGGAAGTTTCAGTGGAGACCAGTGGAGAGATAGGTGAAATAGTAAGTGTGACTATCAGTTGTGACTATAGTGATGCATTGATTGCATCCAACACTCAATGGAGATTCCAATGAGGATTGCATGAGCAAGGCTGGAGCAATTCAAGTTCATTCAGAGCCATTCTTCAGCAGGGATTGCGTATTAGAGGCAGCCTAGTAGGTGGCCAATATTGGTGCATGGATTTCAAGATCGGGCCTGATTAGTGTGTAGTGATTGTATTGCACTGAGAGCTTGATATGATCAGCTTTGTATGAGGATTGTTACATGATCTCTATGACATATATTATATAAATCTAGTTGGGGCTTTCATCTTCAGGCTTTCCCGTTAAACAAATGTGTTAATGTGTGTGAATTTTTATTGTTTCATGTGTGCATTGCAATCTTGAGTTAATTTTCGCAGATGATCAATGGTGGAATAGATTCTATATTTTGCATGAAGTTAATAGTGTGAGATCAGGAGAATCTTGGACATATAACACATAAGTTATATAATTTCTACATCCACCAACCTCCTTATGAACTCTGAATATGTAGTCACATTGGCATGACCCAATGTAGATAAGCCATGGAACCACCAATCATGTGCTTCACCCTCAAGGTGTTGTGCTGCTATCTTAATGGCCTCCATCTCTGGAAATTTTTTCAGCTGGAAGTAGATGTCAAGCTTCTCTACCCATGATTTGGCAGTGCATTTATATCACCCATAAAAGTTGGGTAAGAAAAATCTACCCATAGTGCGGTGTAGATCATGATTCTGAATGAATCCTCCACCTCTATTGTGATGCCTGGGTTTCCTATTATCCTTGATTTGAATTTTTTTTTGAAAACTTAAGTGGTCCTTGAATCTCTGAGATTGAGACTCCTACTCCATAAAATATTCTTCAAGGGATTCTTGTTCTTGAAAACCTTCATTTCCCACTGCTAAGAATGTAGGCATTGTAGAGCGTTGGGAAACGTGTTGTTGCTACACTAGTTGATCACTCCAGTGATGAGAAATGCCGGAGCCTTCACCATGTTGAAATACTTTAGGGGATTCCTTGTATCTATCCATTCTCATCTCCTTTATTTCTCTAGCAATGTCTTACATATCTTTGAGAAGAATCTTAGGAAACTCCTTCTCCTCATCTTCTCCTCTTGATACAGGGGTTTTACCCTTCTCTTCTTTATCATTTTTATAGTCAAAATTATGGCGTCTTCTTTTTTGATATCTCTTCTCTCTATCAGTAAGAGGATCTCCTTCTTTAGATGAAATATTGGCTTTTCAAGATGCACAGGCTGTGCCAAGATTATGCTTTGATACCACTGTAATATTCCCAAATGGGAAAAGCAGGAATATAGTGCAAAATGCTGGAATAACAGTGTATAACATCATGTAAAAAAAAGAGGCCAATATGTAGACATTCTAATCATGAAAACAACAACAAAATATGCATAATAAATGGGCTATAAGATGTACAAGAAGATATAATAAGCCTCCAATGGAAAAAACCCTCAAAAAGAGGTGCTTCTACTATATATCAAAGAGTTGGAAGACTGCTACAGCGCTATTTAAAAGGCACTGCTACAAAAAATGAGTATACAAAATATCATGGGCTGATATATGCCACAAAAGATAGATCTAATACAGATCTAGGCACTATACAACCTCCAATGAAGAACCCCACAAGGGTTTTCACAAATACACCATGTAAAAGATAGGAATCAAAGCCCTAGGGCTGAAGATCCATTGCAACATATATATCTGGAAAGTGTGGCTGATCTGATATAAGAAATAATGCAGCCTCCTCCAACAGATCTCCTAGATGAAAGGCTGATCCCTTCACTAGCAAACCTCCTCTCCAAATGGTGTACTGAAACCACCCAACAATTCCTCCCTCAAAATAACATAGATTTGGAAAGAAACTACGCTGTAGGGGAAAATAAATATATGGCCTACTGCCAAGATCTGAAAATAAGGGCCTTCCTTAATGTCCTCCCAATGGAAAGGAACCCTTCTCCACTGAAAATAAGTACTGAAGTGACCCAAATATGATCTACACTACTGCAACCTTCAAAACAACTCAACCCTCAACAAGATCTGTGTTGTAGATGTAAGATGAAGCTTTGGCCAAATGCCTGATAGTGGAAGTGATGTATAAGACTCTTCCAAGAGCTTCTCAATGGAAGAGGTAGGATTCTCGATCAGGAACACCCAGTGCTAAACAACACTTGCAATCTTAGCTAAACGAACAAAGAAATCTATATGTCTACACAGACCATATATTCAGAAATATCATATACCAATACATAATGAATATGGCTACCATACTCTTCCTTTTATAAGATATGAGCTTCCAAACCCTAAGCCCCATTCATTTATGACCCTACTTCCATGCTAGGTGTCTCCATCTAAAACTGCGTTGTCCCTCATTGATTGCCACTCCTCCATGACAACGTTGTTGATTTGGTCAAAGTTCACCCATTCAAGCTGTTCCAACCCCTTTTCACACCTTAAGGGGGCTTAATTAAGCTGCCAAGATGTTTTCATTTTACATTGGCATTAATTTATTTATTATTAAGGAGAATTATGAACCTCCATTGTCCTCTTATTCATAAAAAAAGTAGCAAAAAAAAAATTAATATTCCAACTAGCTCATGGCTAATCGGGAATATTACAGATCATGAGCTGGCTGGACCATCGACCATGTCCAGTCATCACGATGAGAAGCCGACAGTTGATCCTGATCAGCATGAGGCACTAGTACCAAATTAACAGGAACGTGATGATCAACATGTATCTGAGCTTTTCGAGGCTGCACCATTGACTGAGCGGGCCTCGGCTAGTACTACTATTGATGATGTACCACTAGTTGATCCATGACATTTATATGACAATTGTATATTTTTGACATTATTCAATTATATATATATATATATATATATATATGGTCCATGTGTTTTATGTTCATGTTGCAGTTGTACTTAATTTACATGTTGGTGATCATCATGATGTGTATATTGTTAGGTCATCATTAGGGGAATTTTGAGGTCTAAAATGGGCCTCCTAAGGAAATTATAAAATAATAGTGAAAAAAATCAAATAAGATTTGATGACATCATCAAATTTTAGAGGGAAAAATGAAAAAACTACTTTTTCAACTCATATTTTCAACTTATCTCCCAAATTTTTTACTCAAATTTCGAGTGGGAGTACTCGTTGGATGAGAAATTTAATTCCCCATCCAAGGAGTACCCATGTTGCATACTTTCGATGGGTCCTACTACACGAAAAATGAGAAATACATAAAAAAACGTGATTACAAGCACGTTTTTTATGTATTTCTCATTTTTTATGTAGTAGAGTTCATCGAAAGTATGCAACATGGGTACTCCTTGGATGAGGAATTAAATTTCGCATCCAACGAGTACTCTCGCTCGAAATTTGAGTAAACTTTTTGGGAGATAAGTTGAAAATATGAGTTGAAAAAGTAGTTTTATTATTTTATTATTTTTTAAATATTTTTACCCTTTTATTTAAAAAATGGTGAATCATCCCCCATGGTTGACATCATCATCTTGAATCCTATTGGTTGTTATAAAGTTTATTTTTGTTGTACATTTTTCTTAGGAGGCCCATTTTAGACCTCAAAATTCCCCTAATGGTTAGATATGCTCATTTAATGTGCAGCTTGCAGATAGATGTGTATGTGATAACAATTATTTCACATGAGATGTATATTTTATGTTTGTGTTGTGATGATGTTATATAATGCTAATTGTGTTTTGTTAGATGATCATGATCATGATAATGTTAGCAAATTTGAATGTGTTTTTTAGTCAAATATGTTGTTTGTACGATAGTTATCATAATCATGATGTTAATTAATTAATTTAATATTAAATGATCATGATATTGTAAAATTGTAATATTTGTAATTCTAATTGTATGTAAAATTCTAAAATTGTAATTGTATTTGTATTAATTGTAATTGTTATATGTAAAATATTTGTAAACTTGTATTTGTATTAATTGTAATTGTTATATGTAAAATATTTGTAAAATTGTAATTGTAATTATAATTGTATGTAAAATTATAAAATTGTAATTGTAATTGTAACTTTACGTGAAATTGTAAAATTGTAATTGTAATTGTAATTGTAACTCCATGTAAAATATTTGTAAAATTTTAATTGTATTACACTGAAATGATTGTAGTTGTATGTAAAATTCGAAAATTGTAATTGTAATTGTAATTGTATTTGTATGTAAAATATTTGTAAAATTTTAATTGTATTAATGTGAAATGATTTTATTAAAAATTTTAAATTTGTAAATTTGTAACATTTTAAATAATTGTAAAATAATAAATATAGAATAATATGAATTATTGTAACATAATAAAGTTTAGAAAATAATGCAAATAAATTCATGTGCTTTAGAATTATCATTATTTTATTATGATCTTACATACCAAAAAAAAGAACTTTATATAGTACGCCATTGTTTTTGAGATCAACATAATTGCAAATTATCAAGTGAAATATTGATTTTAACATTAGCACAATGCAAATTACCAATTAATTCAAAATACGTATTATAATGTTTCGAAAAACCCATCTTAAAAAGTATAAATATTGATGATCAAATAACACACGTACCATATCACTCTCAGTTTTCATGATCACCCTCATTATCTTCGAGCTCGCATGGCATGATAACACTATTGTTATCAAAAGTATGTTTTGATCTAGGGTCATGTCTCAATACAAACCACCAATCCCTATCGAACACATCTGGGTAAAAAAACACCTGGTTGCAGTGTTTGGGGAAAACATAAGGCTTCTTAGCTTCATCCCACATATTTCTAGAGTTGATACATATTAGCCTACTATCACAATCTTCCTTTACATTATTCCGATCAAAGGTGTCCCACCACTTGCACCTAAAAATAACACATTGGAAAGAAGAGAAATCCACTTCAATGATCTCTTGTATCTTTCCGACGTAACCTAATGTCCTTCGTACTAGGATTTGATCACGGTGGCTAGATTGACTAGATTGATTAAACTCGACTTCCACTCCACAGTCTTGTGTGATGTTTCCAGCATTGGAATTTTCTGTGCAAAAATGGTGTCCATATGCCCACATAGATGGGAAAAAATGAACCTATTATAAAAAAGTTAAAAAAATTTAGTGTCATGTGTCTTATAATAACCCAACAGTTAAAATATGAAATATAGATGTCTTATAAGTTTCAAATGTA
Source organism: Pinus albicaulis (assembly GCA_034641835.2). Classification (NCBI taxonomy): domain Eukaryota; kingdom Viridiplantae; phylum Streptophyta; class Pinopsida; order Pinales; family Pinaceae; genus Pinus; species Pinus albicaulis. Next base: position 1,039,986,033 of record CM076578.1, read on the forward strand.
CATATAAATTAAATATATTATTACCGAGTTGCTGCACCCAATCCCTACCTTTAGCGCATCCTCTTCAGCACACGGGTAACGACTGGTTGCACTGTATTTCTCTCTGACTTGGTCAGCAACCCAACTGTTGGGGCATATTTTCTTTTAAATGATTGGGATAAGGCACACTTATACCATTCAAACATCTGAATTATTTCTTTTCACTATCCCATTTCATCCTCTTTTGTTCATACAATGCGACCCACGGTTGTGTCGCTTCAGAATTGTAAAGAACGAATTTATTGATTGCTTCAATTTCTGCATTCGCTGATGAAATTAAATCGACATTATATAATACATGTTGGAAATATGATTCCTATGTATTAATATGTTTTCCTTGATGGCAACTTTGGTAAAACATGGAGTATATGTCTCCAGTAGAAGCTCAAGATTCTATCAGAATAAATGTGTAATATCCAACAGAAGAATTGATAATGTTCATATTGAATATTCTATATGCGGGTTTGTTTAGGTCAAGTCGCGTATACACACAGATAAGAATGATCCAAGTCGCGTATTCCTTTTTGCACTCTAAAAAGAATATACCAGGGGGCATTACCATGGTATTAGCCCACAGTATTGAGCGCTGTGTTGTCTATTTGATTCCGTCCAAGAAAACCACCGGCAGTTGTGTGGTTTTAACTCATGGTATTGGTAAAGGCTAAATCTATATAAGGAGAAGAAGCTCATAGTGCAAATGTGTGCATGTGTAAGGGCTATCACTAATATTTTTTCTATGAAGCATATCTAAATAGGATGAACTCTGTTTTAATGATAAATATGAAGTTATGATGCACCCTTGGATATATTGATGGATCAAGATCTTTAGACCTGAAATGACTATATTCTTGCATGATCCATTGAAGAGATGATTAGATCTGAGACCTGGCACATGTTTGCTGAAGTGGAGTGAAGAAATATAGGCAAGTTATACAGATCTAAAATCATTCCGCTGACTTAATATTTATAGATATATACGCTATTTTGTCTCAGTAAAAGCACGTATATACGTCGATTTGCTTCAGAAAATTCGCGTATGGAAGTTAGGGTTTTCTAAAGCTTATTGAAAAGGTTTTCTGTTATTGTTGCTATTATTTATGTTGTTTGTCAATGAAGTCTTCATGTAGATTTGGGTTGCTTGAATACTATACATGATGCTAAGTTGAATATGTCCAAATCTGATCAATAAGTGAGTAAACATGGTTAATGGTGACTATCTGTTTAAGGGTTTTTCATTTCTGAAAAGATGTCTGACTGAAAGCCTCAAATCTGGATCTGAGATAGATCATATTCTAAAAAACAGTATTCTCAGATCTATACGCAGGTTGTTGTTAAGGAAAGCACGTATACACGCAGGTTTAGTGAAGCAAAGTAGCATATGCATTTTAAGATGATAAATGTTCAGGGTTAAGTTTGATTTTGCATATTGATTTTGAAGTCTGGGTTATTTCTGAGATCTAGTTACAGTGATATCACTGTGTGGTTTGGTGTATTGGGTGAAGTTTATTATTGTTGATCTTTGTGAAGGGTTGTATTGAAGCTGTGTGATCCAGTACGAAAATTGATGAAACGTGGTCTCCAGTGTTTCTGAGGGTTGAAGCCTTCAGTATGGAAGTAGAAGCTTCCTGCCAGTAGAAGCTGGTGTTGTGATCAGGGGTTTGAAGCTCCCTTCCAGTAGGGGGTTCTAGCTGTTGAGGAGGTAAATCCCTTCTATGGACAAAGGCGATCCCACTAGCCCTAGGGTGGGTCTAGCAACAATAGAAACACACAAATTTATTGGTTCCTAGTTACAAAAGATAGAATCGCGATAGATCTCTTACCGTGATCCCTTCGCTGCTATTGTCGAAGAAGAAGTGGCGCTTCTGTTCCTAGCTGGACAAGTCACGATCCATGAGCTTGCTGCATCGAGATACCTGTACACATGCAAAGAAGAGAGACAACATGCAATGTAATATTTCACACTTTTATAACTATTGATCACTCAGTGAGGAATGAATGAAATCACATTATACAATGGAAAAACACAATCATGGAACCAATAACAGAGTCATATATATTAAGATATGAGAGAATGATTACAACCGATGCTCTGACATCATGATCTTCCTTTGACAAGGCTCTAGTGGGACGTGCGATGCTCTGACATCATGATCTTCCTTTGACAAGGCTCTAGTGGGACGTGTCTCACAAAGCTCGCCAGGGATTGGACAAAACTCTCTCTCTCACAGGGTTCTCCTTAGATCTGCTCTTGATTGTTACTCACCTATAATTTCCTTCCCAAAAGTTCATCTAGCTAGCAAATGGAGAGGGCAAGCTTTTATAGAGGGATAAGGAGAGGTTAGGCTCCCTATAATCATGGGGGAGAATCCTCTCTTAGGAAGGTTCCATGAGAGGTGGAAAACCACTTCCTAATCAGGGAGATCCGGAGGCAAACAACCCAACCTCATTTTGATGATCCGTTCTGGAGTTGTTAGAATCAAAATTATGCCTTCTATTGTTAAAAAACATTCCTTAAAAGGCTTGGCGTAGGCTTAACATAGGGACAAAGTGCCAGTTGGTGCGCCCACTAGTGTGCATTTTCCCCATTGGCGCGAGGGATGAACTGGATACCTATGCCAATGCCAAAACATGGATTTTTAGGGTTTTCCAGAGGAAATGTTCTTCAGGAGAATTCTTGTCCTTATGTAGAAGGATGCCATCAAGGTGTTTTCAGGACATTTTACTATTCACAGGTCACGGGAATAGTCCTCCAATGTACGGGATGAGGGATTGCATGGACGGTGACAAAATGCTGTGTAACAGTAGCTCCCTTCCAGTAGCAGTTGGAAAACGAGAGAAGGTTGCAACCTTCTGCAGGTAGATGCCTGCGTATTAATATGAGTCTGCATCAGTACAAAATTGTAAACAGTTTTCCATATAATCAATATTGAAGACAGAGACGACAACAATGGTGGTTTTCTCTCCAATTGGGTTTCCACCTTAAAATATTGGTGTTCATGTGTGTTGCTATTGTGTGATTTTTTATTCTTCTGTTACTATACATATTTGATGATTATATAATAGATGCATGACTGATAAACTGAGTTAAATATTGTTTCTAAAAAGTGTTTCTTAAAAATACAATTATATCAGTATACGCTAGTTTATTTTGGTCTATGCGCGTGTATACGCGAGTTGGGTTCATAAAAGCCACATATGGAATTCAGTAAAGAAAAAGTAAAATATTTCAGTAAGCTGTAAATATTGATTCAACCCCCCCTCTCAGTATTTTTCCCAGCAGTACATAGAGATCAAAATATACATTATATCGAAGTTCAAAATGAATATTTACTTTGTGTAAATTTGAAAAATTATAAGTCTCTTAGTCTTTATCAAGCACTTTTTTCCACTCATTTGGAGCAACTCCCCTTCTCTTTTTTCTTTATCCCTTTCATCGTCCCAAATCACCGCACCTAGTCTATTTTCAATCTTCTTGATGTACTCACTGGCATAATAGAAAGACTCATACAATATGTACCCCTCTACCATACACCCCTTTGGTTTTTCCCTTTTTCGAACAAAACCTTTCAATTTATTCATGTACCTCTCTAAGAAGAAAATCCAACGACAAGAAACCACCCCAAATAATTTAACCTCATCTACTAGGTGGATTAGAAGATGAACCTGCATGTCCATGAAACTCGTCGACAGTTCCTTCTCAAACATACAAACAATCTCAACTATCTCTTGACACCACCGTGGAATTCTAGCCACATGAATATCCTTTGACGTGATCCAAAGTACAAATGCAGCTAATTTATATATGGAACATCATAGGTCTTGAGGGAATTCATGTTTCACACACCCACGCATGAACAAAGGATAATGACACTGCAAAGTTATAAACATGTTCAATAATTACAAAATTAGTTATGTTTTATGATCCCTGCATGGGCTAAATTTTCTTAATATAACAAATAATAAAATCATGCTTTTGACATTATACGTACTCTTATAAGATTCAAATGGTCATGCTATTTCAACCCCAACAAATGGTCATCCATGGTGAAGCAGCACCATAGTGAAGACCCGTATGAAGATGGCTCCCTCACACCCATTATAAATTTCTTTGCCAAAGAAAGGTCATATTTTTTTAAAATCCATGAGACATCACCTCCTTTGAAATACCATGAATTAGAGGGACCAATGCTTGCCTCTGATCCTGTACTTTATAATCATATTGGCCAATGTTTCTTTTTAGTTTTTGAAGTAATAAGATCTTTCCTAACAACCAATGTGTCACTTTGTTTCGATGATATTTTCCTCCATGAATAAGATGAAACATTTTTAAATATATGCATGGGATCTAATAAGTTGGTAATCTTAAGATGCTCCCAATATGGAAGGTTATAAAAGATAGATTTCCTTTTCATCCCAATGGGAAATTTCTCAACATAGGTGTCGAAGAATTCTGGATCATCAAACATAGGCCCATTTGAAATGAACATTTCTATGAACTCCTTCTCTTTCTCTCTCTCATATTCTCTAAGCCATTCAGCTGGTGTCATTATTGGAGGCCTTTGGGTTCTCTCTCGTTTACCATTGAAAGTGGGTGCTACTCTTTTGTAAGGGTGTTCTTCAAGGAGGAATACCCTAGAGCAATCATACACTGGCTTTCGTAGGTCCTTGGACCATCTAGCTTTCATAGAAGGTCCACAACATTTACATCCAAAATACCCTTTTGTTACAAGACCTGTGAGATTATTGTATACAATTAATTTGCATGGCATGTTGAAGAATATGATGAAGATCAGAATAATTACAATGAATTAAATAAGTAATATGTGAAAGAATATTGTTACATATATAAGCTAATCAATAAATTAAAAATCTAATTTACTAGAGAAAAATCCTAAGCCTGGATAATCATGTGTCATGTAAGCACATATGCCATACAATGTAAAAATACTCCTTGATACGATGGGTCTTGATACATCATATACATTTATCCCATCCCATAATTCCTTCAATTCATCTACCAGTGGTTGTAAGTAGGCATCCATATTCATCACTTGTCTTCTACCAGGGACTATGAGAGCCAACACAAGATGTTCATTCTTCACAGGCAACCATGGGGGGACATTGTTATTGATCACTACTACAGGCCAAACATAATAGTTGGTGTTCTGGAGGGAATATGGGTTAACGAAATCCATGGCTATGTTGAGTCGTAGACTTCGTACTTCATCCTTGAATTTTTCAGGCCATGTATCCTCTATATGCTTCATGGCTATTGAATCAGTTGGGATTCACATAAATCCCAACTCACTTTTGTGTGAGGCATGCCATCCCTACAAAATAGCTAATTATTTGCAATGAAAGAGCCTTTGAATCCTTGGGATTATAGGCATGTGCCTCAATATCTTAAAAGGAGGAACAATACGTGATTTACCCTTATTTTTTGATTTATCATACCTGTCATGCCAAAATTTTGGACATATCTCTTTGTATGCATATTCTCCCCTATATATAATACAATCATTTGGACATGCATGATATGATATGTACTCAACACCCAACATTTTCAACAATTTCTTTGCCTCTTCGCAGCTATCGGGCAAGACATTATCACTCGAAAGAACCTTATCTTTGAATAACATGTAGTTGGTGATCATGGAAAAATATATTAATAAAAGTACATTAATGCCAATATAAATATTAACATTAATAAAATTTACCATTTGTAAATTTTATATAAGGGAGGACTTTATTAATGTACATTGTTAACGTTCATTGTGTACTGATTATATTTCTCAAATTTATATAAGGGAGGACTTTATGGTAACTTATCTCAAAATTTCCGAGAAACATGCATTCAACAAGCCAAAATTTTCTTTCAAGTTGCACAGTAACATCATTGTCCCCAACTGGGTAGATTTTATCTGACCGCCAGGTCCAAAGAGAGGGTGGTGGAAGAAAATTTAAGGCTTTCGAAAAAGGTGTCAACGTTATGAGCATCATCCCCTAGCTAATCATCGTTTTGGAATACATCTAACAACATTGTCTCCATGGCATTTGTATCCCTTAAGTAATCATCCATACCAACCTCTATTTGATTTCCTCCATTTCCAGCTTGTGAAGAACTACTATTGCTGTAGTGATTCCTAATTGGTGAATCAGGATGTAGCGGGAATTGAATCAGTGGTTGATTCAACCATGCTTGGTATCATTCCTCTTTGATTTTTTTCTCTTAATTCGGTTTTCTCTCGATTTGAAATTGTTGTGGGGTGCAACAGAAGATGGTAGGTAGGTCTCTCATCATCACTAGAATCCTAATAATAATAATAAAAAATTATTTGAACATGATTAGTACAAAATATATGATATCAATTAGTAACCACGTTGAAAATATTGCATGATTAGTTGGTTTGACGTTGAAATAATTACATTAATTAATATACCGAACAATTATAATTATTACCATCATTGTCCCGAGATTGTGGCTAGGATATGCAATATTGTTACAATTGGCAGGGTGAAGTGGCTATCCATTTTCATCTACCAAATGCGCCTTGCGGTATACTACTCCTGGTAAGAGCTTCTGACGTTTTGGAGCTATTTGAATATTTTGTGCATCTGAACTCGATTTTGAATCTGCATGAACCTGCAAATTTGTATACATTATACATTTAATTAAGCTTTGCATGATTGACATGGATAAAAAACATAAATTCAATTTTATACTGAAAATATAAATAAAATCTGAAGTAAATATTACATCTCGAGATGGATAGGGAGAACTCCGCGATGGAATTTGAGAAATATTATGGAACGAGCTAGATTTTGAAAAATTGTCTATTCGATATAGTTATGATATCTTCTCCCTGAATTTGAGAAAAATCAATAATAAATTTTGGTGCACACACCTAAGAGTAATTTCGGTGCCTTAAAAATGGAATTCTTATTATCGGTGCTAATGTACAGATCACTGCATCGGTGCTTTTTCGTTATTGCACACCAGTGTCGTGATATAAATGGACGCACTGGTGCAGTGATATTAAGTGACACACTAATGACGAATAACCGCAAATAAAAAAAGCACAACTCTATTTTCTTTAAGTGAAAAAAAAAGCGGTAAATTGAAAATGGGCGGCAAAATATTTTCGAAAATCTAATTTCATAAAACAATTCTTTAAATACTAAACAATTTTCATTATTTCATTATTTTTGCAAACAATTTTAGCCAGAGATTTGTAGGAGACATACCTGGAGCAACAAAGAACAAGAGCACTATGCAACAGAGAAATACGTTCGAACAAAAGTATTCAGACAATCATAATTCCAAAACTCTGGTGATTCAATCCCTGTAGCATAGAATTTCAAACGATCTCGTGATTAAAGTTTATTGTTTTTTTTACGTAGTAAGAAAAAAATTTCAATTTCTTTTTCATTTTTAGAAACAAAAACAAAAAAAATTTATTTTAACCCTAAACCCTACATTCTTTTTGTTTCTGCCCTTTATTCTCCCCGTTTCTGTGATTTCAGAATTAGGGCTTTTCATTTTATATTTATAGGGTTTGTATTTATATATATAGGCCTAAGACATCCAACCCATGGGACGACTTGCATATTCGGATCCCAATCCATGTTGGCCCTTGCGTGAATTTAGAAAAAACAGATGTTTTTTTTATCGGTGCGCCAGGCATAACCTAGTGCACCGGAGCACTATTTCATTATGGTGCACCACGCTCATGCTGTTTCACAATTTTTTTTTATTGTGTTAATCGGTGCACCATGTAACATATAACACACTGCACCGGGTCTCCTAGTTCATAGAGAGCACCGTATGGTGGTCCCTTGTTTGCGCGTGGCATTTATGCTACAAAAAATAGCACTGGACAATTTTTAATATTTTGTCTATGTAAATCAGTGCGGTGGTTAGCATGTAACGCATCGGTGCTTCTTGTTGAAACAGAGCATCGTACGGTGTGTTATACTATTATGGTGGTGCATTTATAAGACCACTACGCACTGACGTCGGTGCGTACACCATGAATGGCACACTAGTTTCTTTAGATTTTTTTTTACTTGAAAAGTTGACAATTTATTTAAAATATATATTAATGAATGATATGGTACATGTTTCATATTGATAAATAAATGGCTGACAAGAGATAAAGTAACAAAAATACTAATAACACATCAAGAAAAGCAAAAAAGACAAGTTCTTTGTAAATTCTTTACAATTTTTTTTTTTTGAACTATATGTAAGTTTAAATAATAGGTATTGTTTACTGTGTATCATGCAGAGCCACAAAATGACGAATTTTGATCAGATTATTTCTGATCTAGGACCAGAAGAGTGTAAAATCTTGATGGAAAAATTGCAAAAGGATGAATCAGGTGAATGAAAAAATACTTTCGATCCAATATGAGTTTTTTTTTTAATTTTTCATTAATAATATACTTAAAATTATTAGATAACATGTGTGAAACAATATATTAATTCACATTTGTTTAATGTTCTACATGGACCAACAACTAAAAAAATGAGTTTTGTCTAAGAAAAGAAAAAAAATAGAACATGTAAATGAAAATGAATTGCTCCTTAGCTCATCTAGAGGGGTGTTGGAGGTTAACGAACGGGGGAAAAAAATTTACAAAAGTTTGAGGGATCTAGTGGAACGAATGTATAGACGTTCTTTCCACTTACAATAGAAAAATCAATCCAATGATTCCAAGAACCAAATTTTATCTAAACTACATGAAGAGTTTCCAGAGAATTGGTCAATGAGACATGTCAGATTTTTAATAGCAAAAACTTACAACAACAAAAAAGAAGGAATGAAACATTAATATTCCTTAAAATGTCTATCTAGAATTATTTATAAATATCACTTTTGTTATATTTACTTTTCATATATCAATATAAAAATTAAATAGTTTATTGTCATGTTACATTTTCAGGAAGATTATTAAAATCTCAAAAGATGAACGAGCTGATATCATAAATATGCCAGTAGGAATGTCCAAAAAGGTGTACAAGGATATGGTCAAAGAAATGGACAAAATTGCATCACGGGAGGAGCCATCTCAACAACAATGTGCTTCAAATGTAATATGTAATCATTGAATTTTTCGATCATTAGGTAAAATAAATAAACAATTTAGCATTAAATATTAATTTTTAAGTATTTTCTTGCAGAAAAGAAAATAAAATGGAACTCATTCAGCACATAAAATATGAAGACAAAGAAGAAAAGGGTTGATATCTAAGTTTGTGAGTAATTGTTACTTCCTTATAACAACTTAACTAGATTTCATTTTTCTATTTTTTAATTTGTTTTACAAAAATCATCATTGAATGTCTTCAAACAGGTGCTAACGTACAAAGAAGAACCATCAGACGAATTGATTGACATTGGGTTAAATATGGGTTGTGAGTATATATTGGCATATCAAAAATTAATTGTGGAATTTGTAAGCATATATAGATCTTGTTTTACTTAGCTCTGTCTATAATTAATAGAACAAAAAAACTTTTATATTAAATATATGATTTGTTATGGGTTATAAAACTTGCAGGAAAAAAATTATGGAACTGTGTGAACAGATGAAATCTTGAAAGATGGTATACTACATGGTTTTGGAAGAATGTGTATAGTTCATGAGTGATTTGTTGCTATGGTATGCCATTTATTTTCGATTTACATTGATGTATATTATTTAATATTGCAATTTTCATTATTCTCACCAATGCATATACACTCATTACAATTTATTTTTATGTTTGTAGATGGAAGGTGAAGAAGAAGAAAACAATCAACGCCATGAATAAAACATTCCTGAAAATAACCCAAGTCATGGAAGTAGCTCTAGTAGCGACAATAGTTCAAGTGAAGAATGATGATCACTATGTTTGGATATCAAAACAAGGTGTTGTATTTTTTGAAATATCTGTTTGTGAAATCAGACATTTTGTTTAATGTAATGGACATAGTGTCCCAATTGAAAGACAAAGGGATACCAATAACTGTCCCATTTTGTATGATAAAGACTATCTTATATATATATATATATATATATATATATATATAATATGTTTTAATTTATTCTATTGCGTTCTCCACTGTCACTGTGAAATGTAACACCACTAATTAAATTTATGGATGATTAAATATTATTATGAAGAGATGTGAAATTTTATGATATGATATAAAAAATTAATCCAAACATCACATTCAAATGCACTAATAAAATTTTTATTCATATGAATATTGTTATAAGATATGTGTCGTCTTTTAACATATAATGAATTTAAAAAAAATCACAATAATTATGATATGATATAACAAATTAATCCAAACATCACATTCAAATGCATTAATAAAAATTTAATTAATATGAATATTGTTATAAGATGTGTCAAATTTTGATGAATAATGAATTTAAAAAATCACAATAATTGCACTATCATAGGTTGATGTTTCTAAAAAATACAAAATGAACACCATTGTGTGTCAGTTACTGTACACCAGTGTGTTTGTATGATACAATGCACCGATGCGTTTCTACGACCTATGATGGCGGGCTCACCTGCTATATACCCACAATCTTCAGTTATATTATGCATATAAAATTGCACTTCTATTTAAAACCCAAAATGGTCCTCAATTTCAAAATCTGGGAAAACTTAATTAATATAGGCAGAAGCTTCTATATCTCAAATATGAGATTTGAGATATTAGAATAACATTCTTATGGTTTTCAAACCACACATCTCACCCAGAACTATGATCTCTCATGCAGGAGTTTGCTTCTAGTTTTAACCTTAAGATTATAACCATATGCTTCTACAAACATCTCATGATCCTTTGAATTAAATATTCGAATTTTATTAAACCCAATTTAACTCCTCTCCGCCCTCACTTCATGGGATCTCCAACCAACATTAGAACTTTATTGATAAATTCACTATATGATGAGCCACAGCATATCAACCATCAAATATATGCTCACAGCTTTATCACTTCAACATAATATATTGACACATATTACACCTTTCATTCCAAGGTTATGAAACATCATAATAAACCCTTGATCATCACAATTACCATCGGATGTCACAACACTTATATTAAGATGAACCTTTCGGTCCCATGGCATATGTAGATTATCCTCTAATCATAAGGTTCTTACCTCATTATAATTGCCGACATCATATTCCATTAATATATGTCTTCGACCTTGGCTAAACATAACTTGGACTTGGTTTAAAAGCCAAACGACAATATAAATAAATGTTCAGGTCCCACGTTAACTTACCTGCATATTCATCGACCATCCAATAGTTGATAATACCTCGCGTTTATGCTCGATGATCCGACGATCATCACATAACAATTCTCCACACCCTTTATTGATGCGAAATAGGTTGGATTCTTGAATTACCTTTTGTGCAGCTTCCAAAGCGAGCGCCCTTGGATCTTCCGCCTTCACCATCGAATAGAAATCACATTTTTTATGCTCTGGTGGGTTAACATCCAAATTTTTTGCGAAATTCGTGGTTTTAAAATACCACTTCAAGACATGCATCAACCGCTGGAATGTATCGCATTTTTTTCTTGATACCACTTACCGTTTAAAAATTATGCGAAAACCATAAATGGTTTTCGATTTACGCCTTCACAGTTCTACTTTTCAACTGTTCAAGGTTCCATTTTAACTCGTCGACTCACCATTACTTGAGCGGTCTCACATATCTGTTTTTCTACCATTGATTTACGGTTTCATTAAACCCTTGACTTCCAGATTCTACTTCTAACTGGGGCCAACAGAGTTTTCTTTGCACGGTTTACACAGACCCAAAAATCAGATGCTAGTATTACTTGCGTCCTCCTTCAAAGATCAAACTCACCAATCTCTATTGAACCTTTCACACAGGTTCAACGCATTCAGTATTCAACTGTCAATGAATTTATGGATTGTGGCTTTCATATGAACTTCGATATCGATTAACACAATCGATACTCCCCTCGATTCTTCGACACAGATTTCATCAATAACAATGAATTCCCAAAAAAACAAGAATCCTCTACATACAGAGTTCTATCGAAATGTATAAGTCAAATACAGCTTCAAGGAACAAATTGGCACTTCACACAGAGAGTAACCATTCAAATCCCTCCATAACATAATAAATCAAGAACTTAAAAATAATCGAACCCTCCTTCAAACATACAATGATTTCATAATTTCGATTCAATTCAGAATGCATCCAACTTGTCAGATATAAATTGAGACAGGAAATTAAATACTTTACTGGAATTGATCCTTTCAGTGATCGATTCAATCGAATTGCAAGTCAAATTAAAACACACACAGCCTCATGCAAAAATCAATCTGACTCTGGATTCCTCTGTATAAATAAAACTAAGGTAATTACAAAACTTACTTCCTCTATGGCTTGATCTTCAATTCGATGGCCCTTCTGTCCTCACTCCTCTGCCTCTTGAACTGCTCTCTCTCCTATCTACCCGTAGGCTTACATCTATAAAAAATGGTGATGAATCGATTCAGGTTCCCTAATAGCTCACCAAACTCTTACAATTCCCAAATTCCTAACTCTAGACTAAATCCCTAGATTTGTGGAAACTGATTCCAACTCATTCCTATTCTGCAGTGTTTTCGAATCTCTAATCTCTTCCTATGCCCAACTAATCATTCGAGAGCAGTTACAATTCTCTCCACATTTAATTAGAAATAATTAAAATTCACTCAATTCATTACATAAGTCTAACTCTCTTGAAAACTCAAAAATCCCTAAGTCTAATAAAAATATATGGAATTTGTTTTTGCCTAATGCCCCTGCATTAGACTCCCAAAGTTAAAATTAATCATGATCTCCTGATCATGTGCTCTTAAAACTTTGCCTCCTGGATCCCATACTTTGCTTTGCTGCTGTCCATCAGCTGCATTATTCCTCAACTGCACACTTCTAGGTTTCCATACTTTGTTCTACAACTTGCCTCCAACTATGCTTTCACATTATTCTCTTGTTTTTCCTTTGCTAAGATGTATCTGCTTTCTTTCTGTTGTCTGCTGATTCTGAGGCACCTTCATCATTAATCTTATGATGTTTTCAATTTCTGTGTCCAACCTTTCTTTTGCCTGGAAATTTCGTTGCCTTTTGTTGTTGCCTTCAATTTCTATTGCTGTCAAAACTGCTGTTGTTACTGTCTTCAAGAATTTTGCTGCTACCCCTGTTGCTATCTCCCCAATTGTTGCTGTAAATGTTTTCCTCATAGATGTTGCTACCTCTGCCGATGTTGCTCCTTTTTCTAGAAATGTTGCTAACATTGGTTTTACTCCTACAGGTGTCACCCCACATGTTGCTGTCTCCCAAACTTCCTGTCCCTCTGCAACATTCTCTTGCTCATCACCTGCAAATTTACCTTTAAAAAGTAAATTATCCTTTAATTCTCTAACTGTAGAAACATAATCATTCATTTCTCCTTGTGTACTGGTAAGCATAATTAAATTTTTCAAACTAGTATCTGCTCCTAATTCTTCCACAGCTTCAGGAAAATTCACTCTAGTGTCTACAATTTTCTTCTTTTGTTCAAATGTTTCCAGCAAAAATTTCAGCCATCTCATTTTTACTTGTTTCACATCATTAGTATGCTGCAATTAAGTTTTAGCATATCCCTCTTCTTTCTTGACAATCTTTAGTAATTGTCTTTCACCTTCTTGATTGATTCTAGCAATCAAATCAAGTTCTTCAAGTACTGTGTCTTCATCCTCTATCAGAATAAAATTCTGATTCTTCACCACTATGGCAGTTCCAAAAATCTGTCCTCTAGTCTTCTCTTTGTCCATCAGAAAAATAAGTTCCTTCTTGTCATCAACAGTAATAAAAATTTCCTTCACATGAGACATGATAGCCTCACCTTCCTTCTTCTGCAACAGTTCATCTTCATCCAAGACAACTCCAAAAGATAGATTGTCTTCTGCAATACCTGTCAACACAACCAAATTGTCAGTTTCAAAATCATAAGACCCAATGGTCTCACTTGATGATTCGGTCACCAATTCTTTCCTTAGCAATCCTAAGTCTCTTCCAAGACTCAAAAAGTCTTTATTGTCTTCATTACTTCACATCTTCACATTCTGCAATCCCCAATTTTGAAATTGAGGTTCTCCTTCCTGTTATTTAGCATAGTCTCCAACAACTTAATTTCTTCATTCCATGGATTAAACATTTCCACAGAATTTTCCTCCTCTTTTATTTGACTGTCCAATGGTGTTAATTTTTCTTCAGCTTCAACAAAATCTGCATTCATAAAGAAATTGTTAAAAAAAAAATCATATGGCCTCAGTGCCTTTCCTTCCTCTGCCAACATTTCAGTATGCTGTCCTGAAATTCCTTCCTTCTCTATCAGCACATCAGTATGCTGATTCACTTTTCCCAAAGAATTCTCCGAAGAATTCCCAAGACTATCAACAAGTCTTCCATTCACACCATCTGTCTCCATGATGTTTTCCTGTTCACTGTGGTGAAATCTGCCTTCTGCAATCTCACTTTCATACTCTGAATTATCCAACAAATATTCCAGCAATGCAATTTCTTTGTGGCATTGCTGAAGTATTTCATCATCATTTACTCTCCCTGCATTCATACACAAACTTTCAGTTTTTAAACCACAAGCTTCAACAGCCTAAAATGGTGTTTAACATCTCAGTTCTTCAAACTGATCCTCTCCTTCTTCATTCACAAGAATTTCTTCCTGTGCTTCAACAATTTCCATCATAAATGCATCACTACTTCCTTCAGGCAAGAGACATTCTCCAACATTGCATTTTACTTCAGAGTATCCATCTTCTGAGGGATACTTCCTCATACTTTTGACAGCTTCACAATATTTCTCATCCTCCTCTACAAAACCTGTAATCACATCACAATTATCAGTTACAAAAATACAAGGTTCTACATCATCTAGCTGATCTGGATTTGTCCAATAACTCAGGAAATCATCAATAATTTCCTCTTCAGCAAGACAAACTTCTTGGTGTCTTAAGCCTCCACCATGATTCACAAGATATTTTACAGATCTCCATTCTTCATCTATACTCTATTCTGCTTCACACACAGAACCTTCCATTTTCAACTCAGCTGCTCTAAGTTCTGCACATCCCAACTGTACAACCATCATCTGTTCAAGCTTTCTCAGCTTCTTTGCAAACTGCATGTTCTCTCGCTGTTGTAGCCTTGGCCACTTTACTCTATTTTTCATGAGCCAACCAACTCTCTAGCTTTCCTCTATCATCATATCCAGTTTATTAAACTGTTCTTTGATCTCAGCTACCTCTTTCCAATATTCTGCATCAGCCAATTTCTTCCTCATGCCATTTATCCTGGCATCTTCTTCCTCTTTTCTGTTGTGGCCTCTCTCAGAACCTCTGGTATCTCTTCTATGAATATCAGTAGTCATCCTTTTCTCCATGATTTCTTCACTCATAAGCTGCACTAAGCCTCTGCAACAACAAGCTCTCATGCTGCCACTTACCTCACCAATCCTTTCCTCCGAATTTGGGCTTTCAGCAAGTACTGGTTCTCCTTCTGCTGGAACCTTTTGAGCACTCTCTTATGCTCTTTCTAGGCTTCACTCTGCAAATTTTAGAACTCATTTAACCTCTGTTGAATTTCCTCAAGGTTCTGCCACACTTTCTTCTTCACTTTAGAATCCCTTGCTGGACTCCTTCATCACTACTCTCAAGTTGTGATTTGCTTTTGCTGAGATTTCTTCAATTGCCCGCAATCTGAATTCTGCAAAAAATTATTCAAAACAGAGTTAAATAATTCTCATCAACTCACCTTCAAGATTCTGTATAATCTTGCTTCTCCTTTCACTTGCACTGCATCTCTGTATGCTGCAATCTTTATCGGTTTCAAAAATCTGATCTTACTTCATTACACATGCATTCAACAAAAACTTGAACTTTCAAAAAGAGATATTCCAGCTCTGATACGACTTGATGGTGGGCTCACCTACGATATACCCACAAGCTTCAGTTATATTGTGCATATAAAATTGCACTTCTATTTAAAACCCAAAATGGTCCTCAATTTCAAAATCTGGGCAAACTTAATTAATATAGGCAGAAGCTTCTATATCTCAAATCTGAGATTTGAGATATTAGAATAAAATTCTTATGGTTTTCAAACAACACATATCACCCAAAAATATGATCTCTCATGCGAGAGTTTTCTTCTGGTTTTAACCTTAAGATCAGAAACATATGCTTCTACAAACATCTCATGATCCTTCAAATTAAATATTCGAATTTTATTAAACCCAATTTAACTCCTCTCCACCCTCACTTCGTGGGATCTCCAAACAACATTAGAAATTTATTGATAAAATCACTATATGATGAGCCACAACATATAAACCATCAAATATATGCTCACGGATTTATCACCTCAACATAATATATTGACACATATTACGCCTTTCATTCCAAGGTTATGAAACATCATAATAAACCCTTGATCATCGCAATTACCATCGGATGTCACAACACTTATATTAAGATGAACCTTTTGGTCCCATGGCATATGTATATTATCCTCTAATAATAAGGTTCTTACCTTATTATAATTTCCGGCATCATATTCCATTAATATATGTCTTCGACCTTGGCTAAACATAACTCGGACTTGGTTTAAAAGCCAAACAACAATATAAATAAATGTTCAGGTCCCACGTTAACTTACAGGCATATTCATCGACCATCCAATAGTTGAGAATCCCTCGCGTTTATGCTCGATGATCTGACGATCATCACATACCAATTCTCCACACCCTTTATCGATGCGAAATATGTTGGATTCTTGAATTAACTTTCGTGTAGCTTCCAAAGCGAGCACCCTTGGATCTTTCGCCTTCACCATAGAACAAAAATCGCATTTTTTATGCGCCGGTGGGTTAACATCCAATTTTTTTTTGAAATTCATGGTTTTAAAATACCACTTCAAGACGCGCGTCAACCGTTGGAATGTATCACATTTTTTTTCTTGATACCAATTACCATTTAAAACTTATGCGAAAACCATAAATGGTTTTAGATTTCCACCTTCACGGTTCTACTGTTCAACTACTCAAGGTTCCATTTTAACTCGTTGACTCACCATTACTTGAGCAGTCTCACATATCTATTCATCTACCATTGATTTACGGTTTCATTAAACCCTTAACTTCCGAATTCTACTTCTAACTGCGGCCAACAGAGTTTTCTTTGCACGGTTTACACAGACCCAAAAATCAGACGCTGGTATTACTTGCGTCCTCCTTCAAAGATCAAACTCACCAATCTCTATTGAACCCTTCACATAGGTTCAATGCATTCAGTATTCAACTGTCAACGAATTTATGGATTGTGGCTTTCATATGAACTTTGATATCGATTAACACAATCGATACTCCCCTCGATTCTTCGACACAGATTTCATCAATAACAATGAATTCCAAAAAAGACTAGAATCCTCTACATACAGAGTTGTATCGAAATGTATAAGTCAAATAAAACTTCAAGGAATGAATTGGAACTTCACACATAGAGTAACCATTCAAATCCCTCCATAACATAATAACTCAGGAACTTAAAAAGAATCGAACCCTCCTTCAAACATACAGTGATTTCATAATTTCGACTCAATTCAGAATGCATCCAACTTGTTAGATATAAATTGAGACAGGCAATTAAATACTTTACTGGAATCGATCCTTTCAGTGATCGATTCACCCGAATTGCAAGTCAAATTAAAACACACACAGCCTCATGCACAAATCAATCTGACTCTGGATTCCTCTGTATAAATAAAACTAATTTAATTACAAAACATACTTCCTCTATGGCCTGATCTTCACTTCGATGGCCCTTCTGTCCTCACTCCTCTGCCTCTTGAATTGCTCTCTCTCTTATCTACTCGTAGGCTTACATTTATACAAAATGGTGATGAATCGATTCAGGTTCCCTAATAGCTCACCAAACTCTTACAATTCCCAAATTCCTAACTCTATACTAAATCCCTATATTTGTGGAAACTGATTCCAACTCATTCCTATTCTGCAGTGTTTTCGAATCTCTAATCTCTTCCTATGCCCAACTAATCATTCGAGAGCAGTAACAATTCTCTCCAAATTTAATTAGAAATAATTAAAATTCACTCAATTCATTACATAAGTCTAACTCTCTTGAAAACTCAAAAACCCCTAAGTCTAATAAAAATATATGGAATTTGTTTTTGCCTAATGCCCCTGCATCAACCTATAGGCACTGCACACATACCAATACCAATTATAAATCTCGATGTGTTTGTGCGATACTACGCACCGGTGCGTTTATGTGAGTCTACGCATCGGGGCATTTGTATGACCTATGGGCACCACACAAATACCAATACAAATTAGAATAAACGGTGTGTTTGTCTGATACTTCACATCAGTGTGTTCCTATAAATCGATGTACTGGTGTGTTTAGGCAACCTATGAGCACTGCAAAAATCCCAAGACCAATTAGAACAACCCCATGTGTTGTATCAACAACATTGCGCGCTGCTGTGGTCTTATACCTTGACGGCCTGGTTCATGCACCTTCGACCACCCCGGGCCACGTTCTAGATGAAACACATCGGTGCGTTGAAACCTTAGTGGCGCACCGATAAGAAAACATCTGTAATAACCTTCGGCTGCCCAGGTTTTTTAGTTGTGTTGAAATTCCATTAAAATCTCTGCCAAAACCTCTATAACTATAAATGGATGTTGTAGAAAATGTGTTTTTGACAATTTTGGCCAATTTTATAACACTAAAAACTTCCTTTATAACCTTAGCTAGAGGGTCTTTTCCTTGTAGTGTTATTTAACCCAATGCCAATCAATTCTTCTGATGGCTCTTCTTTGTATGTGAGCACCTATTTAAAGACATTCAAGGATGGTTGTTGTAAAACAACTTAAAATAAAAAAAAATAAACCTTGAGTTTTTATAAGGAAATATTAACGATTACTCACAAGCTTTGATATCAACACTTTTCTTCCTTGTCGTCATGTTTTATGTGTTGAATGAGTTCCAATTGTTTTATTTTATATAAGAAAATACTCGAAAATTAATATTTAATGCTAATTATTTTGTATGTGTACAAATTAAATCATGATTACATACATTTGAAACATCTTGTTGTTGAGATGACTCCTCCCATGATGTAATTATGTCTATTTCTTTGACCATCTCCTTATACACTTTTTTGGACATTCCTACTGGCATGTTTCACATATTAGCTCGTTGATCCTTTGGGATTTTCATAATCTTCCTGAAAAAAGTAATAAACTATTTTTATATTGATATATGAAAAATACATATAACATAATTGATAATAATAAATGAATGGTTTGTAGTAATATATACATATAATTCTAGAAATCATTTTAATTAGCAATATTTCTTTTTGAATTATTCTTTTTTATTGTTGTATGTTTTTGATATTGCAAGTCTGATATGCCTCATTGACCATTTCTCTGGAAACACTTCTTATAGTTTATATATAATTTGGTTCTTGTAATCATTGGATTGATTTTTGTATTGTAAGTGGAAAGTGCATTTGTACGTTCATTCCACTATATCCCTCATATTTTTGTGAAAAAATCCCCCCCTTTCATTAACTTCCAACACCACTCCAGATGAGCTAAGGACCAATTCATCGTCATTTTTATGTTCTATAATTTTTCTTTTCTTAGAACGGCATTGATATTTTCCTTCATTGTTTCTCCCCGTAGAATATTAAACATATATGAATTAATATATTGTTTGAAACATGATTTTTTTGTAATATTTACAGGACTACATCATTGTCATGTCCAATCTATCGTCATGATCGGGGCAGGGAATTGAACTGGTGACTTCACATCAATGAGTGCCTTAACAGAGCACATGATCACCATCTATCCAAGACCCCATGGAAATTTTTTTGAAACATGTTATCTAATATTCTAAAGTACATTATTAATGAAAATTCAAAATAAAAAACTTATATTGAATAGCATTTTTTCATTCACCGTATTCACCCTTCTGCAATTTTGTCAATTAGGCTTTTACGTTTTTCTACAGTTATATTAGAAATAATCTTATCAACTTTATTCATTTTGTGGCTCTGCATGACACACACTAACCCATACATATTAGTTAAACTTACATATAGTTTAAACATATCAATTTTGTAAATAATTTACAAAGAACTTTCCTTTATTTTTTGGATGTGTTATCATTGTGTCGATCAATATTTTTCTTACTTGACAATTTCTTAGACATTTTTTATTAATATACAACATGTATCATTCAATATAGAAGCCATTAAATATATTTTATGCATAAATCAAATAATTTTCAGCCAAAAAGAGCTCTGGTAACTGGTGCGCTCATTTCAATAAATTCCTCGATGTGTTTAAGCCACTAAACACACCATGAATTTAATTGTTCAACAAAAACAATGAAAATTATTATTTTTAAATAATTTCAAATTATGATGGTGTGATTTCTAACGATAAAAGCACCGCAATGACTTAACAATGTTATTTGGCAGAGGTGCGCCAATGCATTATATTACACTAGGAGCATCGATAAATAGACTGGACAAAGTCAATAGGGTTATAATACACGGGTTCATTGTGTGCCACACCGTGAAACATAGGCCATTTTTTTTAAACGGATAGGGCCGACAGGGTTTGGATGTAATTCAATAAGTGATCCCCCTACTTTACATGTCGAATGTCCTATATGAGTAAGTGCAAAAACCCATTAAATCTAAAATTCCTAAAATGAAAAACCCTAATTGTGAAGTGGTAAAGAAATTTAAAGCCTAAGGTGAAATTTTGCAGTCACATAAGCAATAAGAAGCAAGGATTTAAGGCAAGTATTGAATTTTCTTAATGTTTTTCTGAATTTTAAATCTAAATTGGAACATATATTGTAAATTTTTTTACTAGTAAAATCGATAGTAATGTTTTTATAATATAGGTTTTTTAATTTTTTTCTAAATTTTAAATAAATCTAACATAAATTGTAAAAAATTTTAACAGTAAAATTTAAAAATTTTGTTGTGCATGGTTTTGAGTGAATTATCATACGTTTTAAATTCTCATATTTTTGCGGTTCCAAAATATTATGTTGCTCCATAGTGCTTCCGATATGTCCCTCTTGAAAATGATCTCTCTTTTAATTAAAACCTAAAAGAAACTGTAAAAAAAAATTATTAGTAAAATCAACAATAAAATTTAAAATTTTTACTATGTAGGGTTTTGAGTGAATCACCATACCTTTCAACTTTTGATCTTCTGAATAGTTTTGTTGCTCCAAAGTATTATGTTGTAGCACAATTCTCCTAGTATGCCTTTCTTGCAAATCACTCCCTTTAAATTTTGGGAAAAGTAATGAAATAATGAATAACTTTCTAGTATTTAAAAGACTTTATGAAATTATATTTCGAAAAATCAATTTCCACTCATTTTTCAATAAACAAAAAAAAAACTCACACTTTTTTTTTCACTTAATCCGAACATCAATGAATTCGATAGTCAAGAGCAGTAGTTAGTTTACAAGTACAATGCACTAAAATTACCAAGAGAAAATTTTTATCAATGCATCGAATATATATATATATATATATGTTGTGGTTAATATTTGTAACTCAACAGTGCGATTTATATTTAAATGCATAAGTGTTGTAATTGTTATAAGAGCATCAACATGGTAGAATTCGTTTTTATTTTCAAAATCTTGGAAACAAGTGGGATTGGTGTTGTTTTTATTTAAGCACATCGGTGCAATTTTGTACAAGAGCATCGATATGATAAAAATATTATATATTTTTGAAATGAAGGAAATTGGTGCAGGTATTATACGAATTCCCCGGTGTTTTTATGATTTAAATGCATCAATGCGATTTGTTCGAATAAGCGCACCGGTAAGGTTTAAAATATATCCAAAATTTTACTTTCACATAAAATGGCATATTCATCTCAAATTATCGTTTATGATGCATCCACATGAATTACATTAGTTCATAGTATGCATTTTACACTCAAAGTCACCTTATTCTTGAAAAATGATTTGAAAACTATATTGAAATTCAGATTATGGTTATATGGTTCTCGAAATTATTTTTAGATACATAAACACAATTTTAATTCCGTTTTTTTATAAATTAGGATTTAGGTTTGCAAATTATCATGAAGTTTTAATCAAAATCACATGACAAAAACCTACTCTACTGCTCTGCCAAAATCAATTCACAATTTAGAACATAAATAAAAAATACGAATGATAAATAACACACATGCACACAATATTTTTCCTGGGGAAAGAAATCTGCTAAAAACCCCAATGTTTACTTGCATTAATTTGACGAATAGAGATGTATTACAATTTATTTTCTCAAATGAGCAGAACCTGCAAGTGAATAATCTATTTCTCTGCTCACTAAGAAACTCTAACCCAGACTTAGTCAATTTATTCCTCCACTTGAGCCCCTATTTCCTTGTCCAATTCCTTGAGAAATTAAGCCCCTATTATTTAGGAATTTCTCCAAAATGGATTTCACAATTCCCAAGGTTGATCATATGACTGCATGAAACACCTGTACACCCAAGACTAGTCTACAACTGATGTTGTACTACCTTGGAATCTCCACCATAACCAGTGAACTCGAATTCTCTGCATGCACTAGCTATTTTGGGTTGATTTATTAGTTAACTGGATGATAACTGAGTTTGACTGAATTCTCACTTCTTAACTGACCTTCACTAGTTCCTCCAATAGTTAGAACTAGTTTAACTAAAAACAACTTGAAATAACTAACCTTGATTGTTACAAAATAGAAATAACACATGCTCAACTGAACTCTAACTCCTCCAACTCAATTTTACTGAGACAAATGAATGAAAAGAGCCATGTCACCTCAGCTAAATGCATCCAAGATGTCTACTAATGTGGAAATTAAAATTTTCTCAATTTAGTTAAGGAAAAATCAAATTGAGAAAAACTCCCTCTCAGTAAGCAAGGGATTATCAACCACCCCTATCTTGAAACTTTGGAACTCGAACTTTGCTCTTGAAAAATACTTTGTCAAAATTTCAGCATCTTATTCCCCTATCAGAACGTATTACAACAAAATTATCCACCTATGCACACAATACCGTAAATGGTGATACTCAATATCTATATGCTAGGACCAATCATGAAAAACAAGATTCTTAGAGAGCTTGATGCAACTATGACTATCACAATAGATCATAGTTGGATCCATCATCTGACCAAATAGTCCCACAAGTGTCTTTCTCATCCATATCGCTTCACTATGTTTCTTGACTTGCAGCCATGTATTCTTCTTCTACCGAGATGAGCACCACATATCTTTGCTTCATGATATACCAGGAAACTATTGCAGAACCAACACTGAAAATTCCATCTGATTTTATCTTTCGGTCTGATGGACTCCCTGCCCAATTTGCATTTGTGAAGCCACACAAATTCACTCCCTATGTTCGACTATACCATATCCCAAACTGGGGAGTGCCTCTAAGGTACCATAAAAAGTGATTATATACCCTCCAAAATAATTTGGTTGGCCTAAACATAGCTTGGCTTAGTTTTTTCACTGCATAGCACATATATGGTTGTGTGTTCACTGGATACATTAGTGAACCCACTAGCTGTTGAAAAATGGTAACATCTGCTTCCTCAGCTAAAGTGGCATCCTCCTTCCTCGAGTTGGTCGCTAGAGGTGTCTACATGGTTTTGTAACTCTCCATGAAGAATACTTATAGTATCTTATTTGCATACTTTCCTTGAGATACAAATAGTTCCCCATCACCTAGCCATACTTCCAACATGAGGAAGTAGTGCATGAGACCCATGTCCTTCATTTTAGATTCTCTTGCAAGGTCCTCATTACAAGATATGATCAGTTGCTCATTACCAGTTAAAATTAAATCATCAACATATAAGACAATAATTAGAAATTTACTTTCTACCAAGATATGATAGATTTTTGTATATGCTTCACTTTTAGTGAAGCCCAAACCATTGAGATAGTTATCGATCCTGGTGTACCAAGCATGGGGTGCTTTTTTGAGACTGTACAATGCTCGATTGAGTCTATACACATGATACTCCCGATAAATGTCTCAAAAAATTCTGGTTTCTCTATGTATACCTCTTCCTTATTAACCCCATTGAGGAATGTTGTTTTTAAATCATTTTGGTGGATATTCCACCCCATTTGTGCAGTGAGAAAAATAATTAATCTAATAGATGAGTACCTCTCTACAGGAGAAAAGGTGTCCTCATAGTCAATTCTCTCAAATTGAGAGTATGCCTTGGCCACAAATCTAGCCTTATACTTCCATCTGCTACCTAATTAACCTTGAAGATTCATCTTTAATCGAAAAATTATTTACGTATTGGTCTTGGGAAAAATTCCCAAACACTGTTCTTTATAATGGATTTATATTCCTCCACCATTGCATCAACCCATATAGATTTATCTACTTATTCCTCGAAAGAGGGTGGCTTAATATCTACAAGCTCAATCATTAGAGTCATGTAGCCAGCGTATTGATCAGTTGACCTCCTCTGCATGCACACATTTGAAGGAGCACCCACATTCTCCCTCGAATCCTACACAAGTCTCTCAACTTCCATGGTTATTTTCCTACCTTCTCTATATGGTTCTACTTGAGTGGTTATCTCCACTCTCTGCTCCTTAATTTTTGGTTTCTCCATAACTTCCCGAGGTTCCTCCTTTGGAGCTAAAATATCCTCTTCTAGTGGGATATGAATCTCTCTCTTAAGAGATCATCGCATCACTTTCTCCTCATCAAATTTTACATCCCTTTGCACAACTTTCATTCTGAGGGATGGAAAGTACACATAGTAATTCTAGGACGCTTCTGTGTAACACATAAATAACCCAATTCTATTTTCGGCTCAAGCTTCTTCCTTGTTTCTTTGGAGACATGGCAGTAAAAAGAGGATCCAAAAATCTTGAAGTGCAACACATCCAACTTTCTCCCCGAGAAACCCTCCTTTGGTATAGTCATGCCCATAATTTGATGAGGACTTTAATTTTGCAAATAGATTGTTATGTTGCATGTCTCTTCCCACAAGTGCATTGGTACACCCTGGTCATGTAAAATCGCCCTCCGTTCTCCCATGATTCTACAGTTCTTTCTCTTAGCCACCCCATTATGTTATGGGTTGTGGGGTGTTGTCAAATCTCTTTGAATGCATTCTTTTGCACATAAATTTTTGAATTCATTCGACACGTACTCACCTCGATTATTGCTCCTAATATATTTCACCTTCTTTTCAATTTCTTTCTCAACTAGTGCCTTGAATTCTATGAGCTTGGAGAATATAATATTTCTTTCGCATGAAGAAGATCTAGCACTTCCATGAAAAGTCATAAATAAAAATAACAAAATATTTGTGTCTGGTAGTGGAGCCTATCGAGAAAGGTCCACAAACATCAGAGTGCGTCCTTTTAAGGACTGTATGTGTTTTTTTGTCTCTATCATGGAATGTGGATTTTGTGTACATCCCTAAGGCACATCCTTTGCATACATACTAGTGCTCAAGTGCTCCTTTGGGGAGGCTTATGGTTATTTGTTGCATAATTTTCAAGGTGCCATGATGCAAATGGTCATATTATGTTCCAAATTTCACCGGCATTGCGCCTATGCACCTTCTCTACCGTAGTGCTTAATGCAACCCAATATTCGACGTCTAGCTTATATAGGTTCTTCACATGAACCACGATCTACTTCACATGTCCTGTGGTTCTTTGATAGGAATTCCCTTCCTTTGATGAAGATCACATCATAGCCACAGTCTTCCAAAACTATGACAAAGATGAGATTTTTCTTTAGGCCCAGAACAAACATGACATCCTTGAGCCTAAGAGGAGATACTAACTCCCTCTGAAAGGTGATTGTACCAACCCCAGTCACGCTATAGCTTCCACCGTTCTCCAGCTCAATGTGCATCTACAAATATTTTTCTTCTAGATCACTAAAAAACTTTCTACACCTTGTCATGTGGAACGATGCACCTAAGTCCAAGTACCATGCGATCCCCATCATTGTGCTAGCCATGCATGCAATAAGGGTAAAGTAAAGCTCAAAATGTGAAGCCATAGATTCACCTACTGCTCCTCCTAAGGTCTTGTTTCATGCCTTTTTGTGTGGAAAATTCATGGCATAATGCCAAAATTCATGGCAATGGAAGGATTTAATTATGGAAAAATGTTTCTTCTTGCCCCCTTGGCTGGAATCTTGTTTGGATTGAGATTTCTTCCCATTTCTGTTATTTCCCTATCCAACCAATGAAATTTTTTCTTCATCCTCTCCCATGGATGAAGTCCCATCTCTGGTATTCCACCTCATTTCCTCTTGTACCAAATCAGTGTATAAGCATTCCCAATTCAATAATTTATCCCTCTCGTTCATTGAATCTTAGTAGCTATGCCAACTCATTGGAAGGCCTAGAAGGGATAGGCTTACCAAGTCATCTTCTGCAATATTAACACCAACCCTACCAAGTTCATCACGAACTTGTGTGAACTTACTCCGATATCATAGAATAGTGGAATTCTTCTACATATTGATATTTTGAAGTTTATCCATGAGCACCATCTTCCTGTGGTCACTACTATTATCGAACAATTATGTCATCTCTTTCCACATTGTGGATGGAGTTTCATTTCCGTGTATATTTGAGAAAATTTGATCTTGTACTCCCTCCAATATTATTTCCTCGGCTTAGCTACATCTTTCTTCCACTGAGCAAGAATTTTGGCATCAGATGCTTATGGTTCTACAACATATGTCTTGATGTATTATAGAAATCCATAGTCATCCAATACCGCCTCCATGCGATGAAATTAGAGCTTCCTTCCAAGGCATACTCTAGCCTCAGCCCGTTAAAGGTCATCTTCTCAGCTCTATAGAGATCTTTCTATAATGAACTCGAAAATTGAACCTCATGAGAAAAAAATTTGAAATTCTTGGTCTCATATTAGGGGAATTTTTAGGTCTAAAATGGGCCTTCTAAGGAAATTGTAAAATAATAGTGGAAAAAATAAAATAATATTAAATTACATCATCAAATTTTAGAGAGAAAAAAGAAAAAAACTACTTTTTTTAATTGGTATTTTCAACTTATCTCCCTATGGGTTTACTCAAATTTCGAGTGGGAACACTCAAATGCATAATTTTATTCCTTATCTAAGGATTACCCATGTTGTATACTTTTTATGGACCCTACTAAACGAAAAATGAGAAATACATGAAAAACGTGATTGCAGTCACATTTTTTTCATATATTTCTCATTTTTCGTGCAGTAGGGTCCATCAAAAGTATGAAACATGGGTAATCCTTGGATGAAGAATTAAATTTTTCATCGAACAAGTACTCCTGCTCAAAATTTGAGTAAAAAATTAGGGAGAAAAGTTGAAAAAGTAATTTTATTATTTTATTACTTTTTAATCTTTTTACTTTTTTACCCCAAAAATGGTGAATCATCCCCTATGGTTGACATCATCATTTTGAATCCTATTGGTTCTTATAAATTTTATTTTTTTTCACATTTTTCTTAGGAGGCTCGTTTTAGACCTCAAAATTTCTCTAATGAATGTGAATCTTCTTTGATACAATGTAGAAATTATGATGTACATTTGAAACTGCTCATGTAGTTTTAATCAAAATCACAATACACAAACCTACTCTAGTGCTCTACAGAAATAAATTCATAATTTAGAAAATCAATAACAAACATGAAATGAGAAATAACACACATGCACACAATATTTTTCTCGAGGAGAGCAATCTGCTAAAAACCCTAATGCCTGCTTGCATTAATCTGATGAATAGAGATGTATTACAATTGTTTTTCTCAACTGAGCACAACCTACAAGTGAATAACCTATATCTCTGCTGACTGAGAATATTTGACCCAGAATTAGTCAATTTATGCCTCTACTTGGGCCCCTATTTACTTGTGCAATTCCTTGAGAAATTAGGCCCCTATTATTTAGGAAATTTTCCAAAATGGATCGCGCAATTCCCAAGGTTGATCATTTGACTAAATGCAACACCTATACACTCAAGAAAAGTCTACAACTGATGTTACACTTCCTTGAAATCTCCCCCATGGATGGGTAACTCTAATTCTCTACATGTACTAGTTATTTTAGGTGGATTGATTAATTAACTAGATGGTCACTGAGTGTTACTGAAGTCCAACTACTTAACTAACCCTCCACTAGTTCCTCCAATAGTTAGAACTAGTTTAACTGAAAAATGCTTGAAATAACTGACCTTGATTGCTAGAAATTAGTAATCACACATGCTTAAATGAACTCTAACTCCTTCAAATTAATTTAATTAGATATTTGAGTGACAAGAGTTAGGTCACCTCAATTAAATACATCCAAGTTTTATGTTGATGTGGAAATTCAAATTTTTTCAATGTAATCAAGGAAAAATGAAATTGAGAATTTACTGCTGCATTTTTCAACATTTTTTCTCAAATGTGGGAAAAAAGAATATCAAATGGTCACTTCTTCACATTCCTACTCATTCCATATTGTTGATCAAATTCCTTCGCGGAGTTCTACCTTCCCATCTCTATTAAGTTCAAATTTTATTTATATTTCAATTATCTAATTGATTTCTTTTTTAATTTGTGTTAATTTGAATAAAAATCCATCCAAATTTTCAAGATCCTGATTCAAAATCGAGTTCAGATGCAAAAAATATTCCTCCATTTCAAAAATTTCAGAAGCTCTTATCAAGAGAAGCATATCGCAAGCAGTTGGTAGATGTAAACAAAAAACCTCTTCGCCCTGCCAATTGGAACATGGAATCTTCCAGCTGTAATATTGGATCAATGATGGTAATAATTTTTTGGTATAATGTAATTTCAAAAAACCAATTTCATTTACGTGCTTTCTAATATCATTGATATTGTACTAATGGCATTCAATATTTTTTGAAATTAGGATTCTAGTGATGATGAGTGACCCACCTACCATATTTCGGTGCACCCCAATACAACGTAAAATCGAGAGAAGGTTGCATTAAGAGTAATAATTGGAGAGGAAGCATACAAATAATGATTGAATCAACCGCCTATTCAATTCCCACTATGTCCAAATTCACCAATTAGGAATGACTACACTAATAGTAGTTCTTCGTAACAAGTTGGAAATGGAGGAAATCAAATAGAGGTTGGTATGGATGATTACTTATTGGATATAACTTCCATGGAGGAAATGATGTTAAATGAATTCCAGAATGAAGAGCTAGGGTGTAATATTCCAAAAATTTAGCCTTCATCTAAATGGAATATTATAGTTGGTTTTATCACTAGGTAGGTAAATAAGTGGGTGGGGAGACCCATAAAACCCCTTTAGAAGGAATAATAACACTCCTAATGTGAAAAAAGGAAGAATCAAAAGCTAAATTAAGCACCTTTGGGTGTGAACAAGGACTGAATCATGTTGATTCAGTAAACTTTGACTAAATCAACAGTGTTGTCATAGAGGAGTGGTCTTTATGATAAGACAACACAGTTTTGGTGGAGGACAACTTGCATGAGCTTGGTGGAAAGTATGGATGGGACCCAATTTCAGGAGGCTCTCATGCTATATATGGAGGGGATAGAAACCATTTTTATTCATGTTTTATATTATCATTTGATATTGGTCTGTTTAGACTTTTGCTTCCTCTTGCTGTTTAGCAGGGTTGCTGTGCTGTTTAGGACAAGGGTGTTCCTGATCGGGAATCCCTACCTCATGCTCAGGGAAGGAGAGGTTATTTGAGCTGCATTTTCTCTTTCTGGAATTTTGGCCAAGCTACCTCCTTCAGCTACAACGCAGTTTATGTTTAGATCTGGGCTGTGTTGCAGGGTGCAGCAAAGGAGGATCACATTGAGCCATTTCTGGGCTTGTTTTTCAGTGGAGAGGTAGCCGATCCATTGGAGGATCAGAAAGGAGAGCTCATGAGCATATTTCCACATATTTGGAATCAAGCCAACCATCTACCATCCCTCACAGTGTAGTCATAATTATGAACTGCATTATTTTTGGAGGCAATTGCTGGGAGGGTTCATTGAGCTCAACAGGAGGGTCTATTTATGAGTAGAGGGATCAAAATTCTATTTATAAATACCATTGGAGGAGGGCATCACCATTTCATATCTTTCATAGCCTCATTTCCTATCAGATCCAGTTTGCAGTGGAATATTAACCCCAAGGTTATTCGTCACACTGTATATTTCTTAGTATTTATAGCAATCGTTTCCGGGTTGGCTAGAAATCTTGTATTGGAGCAAACATCTTCTTTGTTGGGAATTTATTTGTTTCTATCAGCCATATTTCATTCATATATGTATTTAGTAGTAGCTACACTGATATAGAAAGCGTTGTTAGCGCTCTCCAACATTCTATACAATTGCAGCAACTCATGCTGATCGTTTTGATCATTGGAGGCTTCTTCCTATTTCTTGAGTGGCTTGTCCCTCATGATATTTTTGTATATTTCTGCTGATATCTTAATAAAATTATGGCTGCATATTGACCTCTCTTATTTCATATTCATATTTTATATTTTTTACATTATTATGATTTGTATTGCTGCTATTCCCATTTTGGGATACTACAGTGGTATCAAAGCATAATCTTGGCTCAACTTGTGCGATCAGGACATTATGCCATTAGAAGGAGAATATTCTTCTCACAGGAAAGAGAATTTTACAGAAGAAACAAAGGCATGACTCCATTATTTGGAGAAATTAAGGAAGAGAGGATCACCCAGCTTCTTTTCCAAACCATGAAGAAAATCAAGGAAGATCTCAAGGAGATGAAAGGGGTGAAGTGTAGAAGATTTCCAAGAGGGTTTGAAGGCAAAGAAAGCCCTAGATATTCACATTATGGGTGTGAGCATTCATCCACACATGCAGATCCACAATGCACTTTATTGCCCACATTCACTGCAAGAAGTATGGAGGAAGAAGATGCACCAAGGGAGGAGACCTTGAGTGACTATCTTCAAGAGTATGAGTCTCAATCATGGAGATTCAAAAAGCACTTGGACTTCCAAGGGTTTTCCCAACTCAAGGAAGGCAAAAGATCTAGTAACCATAATAGAAGCAAGAGAGATAGAATATTTCTATCTAACTTTGATGGATCTGCTAAGTGCACAACCAAATCTTGGGTGGAGGAGCTAGATTCCTATTTCCAGCTACACCAAGTTTCAGAAAAGAGGCCATGAGAGTAGAAGCGTTGCACCTCAAAGGTATGGCCCATGATTGTTGGTTTTATAGTTCTGCTTCATTTCATTATGCAACTGTAAACACTTATGCAGGGTTCACTAAGAAATTAGTGAGGAGATTTGATCTTAAACATTGTAAAACATCTCTTGTTGAACCCAAAAACTCAAAAGCTTTGCATGAGTTAGAGAGATTTATTTTACCAACTCCACTCCATAATTTTGTTGAAGGGGATGGAAACATGAATGATGCCTTACCAAGGGAAATATCCCCACTTCTTGAAGAGCTCTCTTCTATAGATGAAGACATGGAGGTTCCTCCTTCAAGAGAAGACCAAGATCAAGGGTCTCTCATTGATGATGAGGCATTCTCAAATATTGATGAAGAGGATGAGAAAAGAAAAGTTAATAGCGCTATACCATCAAGAGGAGATCCATCACCACATGGAGATGTGAAGGGAGCCATTGCTTCCATTAGATGAGCCCTTGTGTCTTTACAAGGAGTTCCAAACGATTTAACATGTGGGAACTGAAGCACAATTCTGGAGAAACATGCATCAGTTGTTGTGGGTTGTGAATTTTGGCAGATGGAAGGAGAAGAAAAGAAGGATCAACATCAAGGGATGATGAGAATTCACCCCTATATATTTTAGGAGGTTTTTGCACAGAATAAGGATACTGTATTGCGCAGTGAAAGGAGGGACAATCAGTCCACTCATATATACAATCCACTTCAGATTTTTATGTCTCACTACATGGGGGCATTCCACCTGGGAGGCCACCAGATCTAGAGTTGGTGGGAGAAATATCACTGTTTGGTTCACCACTCTTAGATCCCAGAGAGGTGGATACTTTGGAGGGGTCTATTACAGTGCAGAGAGTCTGGGGTAGACTCAAGGAGGAGGGATACATTCTCCCATTTTCAGCATTACCCACTCTCACTACATATATTGTGCTGACAGAAGTTGCTGCAGTGATGGAGGATGGCACCTTCATGGTGCAAGAAAGCTACACCATGGATTTGCAGAAACATAGGGTACTTCCTTTGAGGAAGGAATCCTCCATACTTTGGATTAGATGGAGGCCACTCATGCTTACATTGGCCAAGATTAGGAGATTATTTTTGGATGGTAGCACTTTGGTGGATGACTTTGGCATGGGGGATGTCAAAGGAATAGACAAAAACATGTGGGGAGCTCCTACAAGAGGCAATGCCAAAAACATGGGAGTATGATTCTACCTACTTTACATGTTGTATGTTTCAGAAGAAACAATGGGAAAACCATGATTTCCATACTACATCTCTTTTCTTCATGTGGGAGGAGCCATTTGAAGAACTTGAATTCTTGGAGGAGGCACTTCATGGCTGATTTATTTGGTGGGGTAGCTTGGGCCATTCTTGGAGGCCATGAAATTTCAGCCCAAGATCAGCAACAACCCCATACTTACTATAAATGGAGAGAGAAATAGCTTGGATGGGAAAATCTAAACTCTCCATGCAGCCCCAACACATTGCATAGACCGGGGGTTTTAGATTCTAATTTTGATGAGCTACCTAGGATGGCTCATTTCATTTGGATGATAACATGGGTGTGGGAGACTCTCATTAGGGATGAGATTCCCTATGTTTATCATCACTCCTACCTTGAGGAGGCCATTGGACAACAAGAAGGTTTCCACTTACACCTTCCACTTTCTCACGATGTACACCATTTGGATTTGCATACTTGGGAGGAACCATTGGAGGGAAGATTTGTTGTAGATTATGTTGAGATGTGGTGGGAACTATTGGTGAGGAGGCCACAAGAAGAGGAAGGGAGGAATTTTTCTCCACCTTTATAGTTTTTTTAGGACAAGAAACATTTTGGAGGGGACGACTGTAATATTCCAAAAATTTAGCCTTCATCTAAATGCAATATTATAGTTGATTTTATCACTAGGTAGGTGAATAAGTGGGTGGGGAGACCCATAAAACCCCTTTATACGGAATAATAAAACTCCTAATGTGAAAAGAGGAAGAATAAGCAGCTGTATTAAGCACCTTTGGGTGTGAACAGGGATTGAATCATGTTGATTCAGTCAACTTTGACCAAATCAATAACGCTGTCATAGAGGAGTGGTCTTTATGATAAGACAACATAGTTTTTGTGGAGCACAAATTGCATGAGCTTGGTGGCAAGTATATATGGGACCTAATGTGAGGAGGCTCTCATGCTATATATGGAAGGGATAGCAACAATTGTTATTCATGTTTTAGATTATCATTTGATATTGGTATGTTTATACTTTTGCTTCCTCTCTTATGTCATATTCAAATTTTCTGTGTTTTACATTATTATGATTTGTATTGCTGCTATTCCCGTTTTGGGATACTACATAGGGGATGTTGCTCATATTAATGATACCTTATTTGAAAGATTGAAATTTTCTTCCACCACCCCTCTCAATAGACTTGGCGGCAAGTCAAATTCTACTCAGCTGGGGACACCAATGTTGATGTAGTATTGAGGTAATTCACCTGCATGATCGATCAAGTCCCTTATATTTTGAGAAATCGTGTCACACAATAAACTTAAAAATGGTCGATTTTACGAATGTTAAATATTGGCATTGCACAATTATATTCCCCACCAACTGTAGGTTATTTTAAGATAACGTTCTTCCAATTGATAATGTCTTGTCAGGTAGCAGCAAAGAGGAAAATCAGTTAATGAAAATTTTGGGTGTTGAGTACATATCATATCATGCATGTCTGAATGATTGTATTATATATAGAATAGAATATGGGGACAAAGATATGTGTTTGAAATGTGGACATGACAGGTACCGTAAATAAAAAAAAATTATATCATACGGTCCTCCTCATAATATATTTAGGAACATGCCTATAATCCCAAGGATTCAAAATCTCTTTCGTTACAAAGAATTAGCTATATTGAAGGGATGGAATGTCTCACACAGAAGTGAGTATGAATTTATGTGAATCCCAACAGATTCAATAACGATGAAGCATATAGAGGATACATGGCCTGAAAAATTCAAGGATGAAGTACGAATTATACAACTCAACATAGCCATGGATGACATCAACCCATATTCCCTCCAAGCGACCAACTATTTTTTTTAACTTGTAGTTGTGATCAATAACAATATCCCTCCATGGTTTTTCGTGAAGAATTAAAATCTTATGTTGGATCTCATAGTCCCTGGTAGAAGAGAAGTGAATAATATGGATGCCTACTTACAACCATTGGTATATGAATTAAAGAAATTATGGGAATGGATACATGTGTATGATGTGTCAAGACTCATTGCAACAAAGAGGAGTTTTACATTGTATGGCATATGTGCTTACACCATACATGATTATCCAAGATTAGGAGTTTGATATGGTAAATTACATTTTTATTGATTTTTTTATATATGTAACAATATTGTTTCACATATTAATTTAATTTGTTGCAATTTTCTGATCTTCATGGTCGCTAATGTGTCGGTTTGAATACAATAATTTTGTATGTCTTCTAACAAAAGGGTATCATGGATGTAAATTTTGTGGACCTTCCCTGAAGGCTAGGTGGTGTGACCACCTACGAAATCCAATGTATGACTGCTCTAGGGTATTCCTCCCAGAAGAACACCCTTATAGAAGAGAAACATTTGCTTTCAATGGTAAACCAAAGAGAACCCAAAAGCCTGCAATAATGACACAAGCTAAATTACTTAGAGAATATGAGAGAGATAAGGAGAAGGAGTTTGTAGAAATGTTTGATTAGATGGGGATACTATGTTATATGATCTATAATTCTTCAACATCTATGTTGAGAAATTTCCCATTGGGATGAAAATAAAACTTGTATTTTATGAGCTCCCATATTGGGAGCATCTTAAGATTTCCCACTTACTATATCCCATGCATATATTTAAAAATGTTTCATATTATTTATGGAGGCACATATCATTGAAAGAAAATCACACAATGGTTGTTAGGAGAGATCTTTTTTATTAAAAATTAAAATGAAATATTGAATAAGACGAGAAAATAGAGGAGAGGCCCGCACCTCTTGGTATTTAAAACAAGTTGATGCCCCATGGATTTTAAAGAAAGATGATATTTATTCGGAAAAGGAATTTATAATGAGTGTGAGGGTGCGTTATTTATATGGGTCTTCATTACAATACTGCTTCATTGTGGAAGACCATTTGTGGGGGTTAAAATCGCATGACCATGTTAACCTTCTAAGAGTATGTATGTCAAAAACATGATTTTATTATTATTTTTATTGTATGAAATAAAATATTTTATGATTAATTTTTGTATAATGTATTATTTAGTGTGTAGTTTCATTATCCTCTACTTGTGCATGGGTGTGTGAACCATGATTTCCCCCAAGACCTAAATGTGCCATATCTAAATGATCTCCATTTGTTTGTTGGATTACATCAAAGGAGATTCATATGGCTAGCATTCCACAGTGGCGTTAAGAAATAGCCGAGATTGCTTGCATGTTTAAGAAGGAATTACTCACAAGTTTCATGGACATGCAAGTTCATTTTCTAATTCACCTAGTATATGAGGTTGAATTAGTTGGGGTGTTTTATTGTCATTGGATGTTCTTATTAGATGAGGTACATGTGGAAATTAAAAGGGTTTTTTAGACAAAGGTAAAAACCCAAGGGGCCTATGGTATAGGGGTATATATCATATGATTCTTTCTATTATGCTAGTGAGTACGTTAAGTAGATCAAAAACACACCAGGTGCAAGGATTTGGGATGAAGATAAAATAAGCGGAGATTCTCCAAATGAATGGAAATAGGCACATGATAAATAGTAAGTGGATTATCATTTTTAAAATTTATACATAGTAGCTATTCACATTGACTTCATATTAATTTATATTTTTATCTCATATGTACTATATATGTTGGTTTGATTTCGTTAGCGAATTTAGAAATTGAAGCCATCAACTAATTCATTCTTTACAATATGGAAGAAACACAACCATGAGTCACATTATACCAGAAAAAGTGGAGTAAATGGGACAGAGATATGAAATAATTCAAATGGTTGAATGGTATAAGTGTGCCTTATCCTGATCATTTAAAAGAAAATATTGCAATGAAATGCTCTAAAAATTAGGTTGCTTATCAAGTCAGAGAGAAATAAGGTTGGCATATGGTCGTTATGCACGTGATGAAGAGGATGCTATAAACATAGGGATTGGGTGCAACAACTTGGTAATAATCTATTTTTGTACATTAATTTTAACTTCAAATTGCACCTTTGATTTGTGACATCTATATTAAGATATTTTTAATTATTTTCTAGTTATTAGACACATGACACTGTGATTTTTTCACTTTTTTATAAGTGCATGTCTTCCCATATATGTGGGCATATGGATATAATTTTCACATGGAGGATGTCGATGATGGATGCATGACATAAGAAAATGGAGTGGAATTCAAGTTTAACTAATCTAGTTGTGTTAGCCACCACGATCAAAACCTAATACAAGGGACGTTAGGCTACATTGAAAGATATAAGAGATCATTAAAGTGGACTTATATTCATACCAATGTGTTATTTTTAGGTGCAAGTGGTGGGACACCTTTTATCAGAACAATGTAAAGGAAGATCATGATAGTGGGCTGATATCTATCAACTCTAGAAAGATGTGGCATGAAGCTAGGGAGCCTTAAGTTTAACTAAAACACTAAAACCATGTGTTTTTTTTACCCAGATGTGTTGGATATGGATTGGTGGTTTATATTAAGACATGACCCTAGATCAAAAAATATTTTTTAGAATAACGGTGTTATCATGCCAAGCGAGAAATATAATCAGGGTGATGACAATGGAGAATGATATGTACTTGTGTTATTTCATAATTTATACTATTGTTTTATGTTTTTTCTTTCTTTATTTCACTAATTATATTATCTTTTATTTGTCTTGTTGGCATTTTATATAATTGGTAATATTCACAAACGTTTTTACACATTTTTTTGGAGTGGAAGCATTTTTACACTTAAAACTAAGTATTTCCAATTATGTAATATATCTATGATAATAAGGATTCAAGGTCAAAAATCTTCTCAAATATGAAAATAAGAATAATATAACCAAAATGAGAAAATAGTGAATTTATAAACAACATTGAAGATTTATTCTCAATTTAGATGCTTATTGGTTTATTAATTAATCAATTCACATGTTTTTTCTTCTTGTTTAGTTCAAAATAAATATAAATCATGTAGTGATAACTCTACGAGGACTTGAACAATGAAAAAATTTGTGTATTAATATGTAAGATTAAATTTTTGACATGAGAGTCCTCGATCAGGGCATGATCCAACTGTATAGCATAATTAATCACCAACAAATGAAGGAGAACAAGGGCAGTGTGTGGAGACCCTATAATCCTCACACATGTGGTAAGGTAGTATTGTTGGCAGTTTTCATGCACAAAAGTTATTACAAAGGATAAGGAGGAAATATTATCAGTTGTTGGGAAATATTGAATGGTGTTGCTCTATTGAGGTTTCATAGCTCTTAGCAAGGAAAAGAGACCCTGGCAAGAAGTGGAGGATGCCACGGCTCGTCATTTGCAACTAGAGGAATCAAATCCTTCATAGGTCTTCTCATGTGGGTATGTTCCTAGGGTAGTTTCCTATCTTGTATTTCCCCCTGCATGATCTATGTCTGTGTGTTTCCGATGGCAAAGTTTGATCATGATATACAACATTAATGAGATATCAATCCGTGAAAGGAGGAAGTAACTTAGGGTTTTGTATGGAGAATTGTCTATGGATCTATATGTTGTTTCTATATACTTTGGTATTTTTATTTTATGTATGGGAATGTATTCAAAGGCTCTGGTATGGAATTTCATTGGATTTATTCTTTGGCATGCTTGTGGTCATGCTTATGCGGATAGTTTGGGTTTTTTTTTTTTTTTTTAATTTGTTTCGAAATTTGAACATGGCCCTCCTTTCTTTATTCAATTATTTTGTTTCTCGTTGTCCATAGGAGTCTAATATGGTCTATTTCCACTCTATAATCCATATTCACTGTTATACCCCTATCAAAGGGTGGGTTCATAAAATTTTATCTCGTAGCTGTATGTTTGTCTTCCTGACAACTCATACAGGTTGTTTAGTGTGGAAACAGTTATGGATTGCTAAGTCGAACACCAAATGTGTGTTAACCTCTATCACACCCAATTTTGGGTTTAACCATATTAGCAGTCATTTGTCTATATATTTGATTGTTAAATTCATGATCCACCCTTCATCTTCCTCTATCTTGTCAACCAGAGGAGGTCGTGGTATCGGTAGAGGGAGCATGCAGAACCACATGGTTAGTCATCCTCAGTCTCTAAATTCAAGAAAATGTGGTTGTTGAACCACCTCTAGCCTCATTCATAATTAAGTTCAAGTTTTTGATATTGGCACTCCATAAATGAACAAGTAGGCGACATAATCATATGTGGATTTGGGTGATTGGCAAGATCTGGCTCTAGACCTAGGTCACTCCCACGGAAAATCCACCCAATATAAATAGTTTTAATTATTTATTTATTGGATAATGAATAATATTGTAGCCAAATCCTTTTCTACCCCTCCAAGTGAATGTACTCAGACTGAATATGCACATGCGAAATTTAAAAAAGACTGCAGTAGATCCAGTTTCAACTGCAACAACAAAATGGATGACTTAGATGCATTGAGAGCCACATTCCATGCATCCCTTAGTCATAACTTCTAGGTTCCAGTGTGAAGGATCCTTCCCTAGTGGATTCTTATGAAGATTAGTGGATTAGATGTTTCATTTTTTACTTATATTTTTCCATATGCAGTGTTCAATGTTTATAGTTTTATACTTCAGATATTTAGCATATAGTAGGAATAATGACATTCAGACATATATAGCTATGCTTGACAGTATCAAATTCTTTTAGTTTTGGATGGAATATAATGCAGTTAGGTGGTCAACAGATCTGGTTTCCCGTCGGGCAGGTTGATGCCACTTAACTATTTGATATATGTATGTAACCCGCCTTTTAAGAAAATTAATTGAAAAGGTCCTGCCAAGCTTAAAAAAAAAAACATTGTCATGAGAGGTAAAGTCATGTTTACTATATTTAAATTCCAGTTCTTACAACATTATGTAAACTAAAATGAGGTCTTCTGCATGTATTAAATGTTGATTGCCTCTTTTTATGGACCATAAGAGAAACAAATGGGCTTACATGGATGCATGAGAGGTTTTATTTTTTTCTTCATGGATAATAGAACAATTTTGACTTTTCTTTTCAATAGTAATTATAAATATAAGTTGAATTAATAAATATTTTATGGCTAAGAATTAAATCATAAATAATGTGATGGTGATTAATAGGAATTTGTTTGAATTTCTAATAGACTTGATGATGCATTTTTATTTTCTATTTATATTATGTAAACTAAATATCTATTTTTATGTATTTATAAGTAAATTATTTTAAGTAGACACGTCTTTATCATTGTGAACATAATGTAATATTAGCTAGGAGGAATATGAAAACATGAATTTTAGTGACTATCTCATCCTAAGTATGTGGATCAAAAGATTGTAATTCTAAGCACGAGTTATCAATTTATAACTATATTTTATTAAGATATCAATCTAAATATACTCATATTATCTCCTTTCTCAAATTAAATTGTGAGTATCAATATAAAATAATTCACAAAGTGATAGAAAAGGCCTACTACAATGTCCATCATCAAAGTTTAACCTCCCTTATTTTCACTATGCGAAAATATATCTCCGTAAATATAAATGCAATTTAAAACATGGTGTACAATATCTATGATAATAATGATTCAAGGTCACAATCCTTCTCAAATAGGAAAATGCAAAGAATATAACAAAAATGAGAAAATAGTGAATTTATAAACAACATTGAAGATTTATCCTAGGTTTAAATACTTATTGGCTTATTAATCAATTCACATATTGTTTCTTCTTGTTTATTTCAAAATCAGTATAAATCAAAGTAGTGATAAATCTATGAGGACTTTAATAATGAAAAAATTGTGTATTAATCTATAAAATTAAATTCTTGACATGAGAGGGAAATTCATGTTTAAGTAAAATAAATATCTATTTTTTATGTATTTATAAGTACATTATTTAAAGTAGACACATCTTTTTCATTGTGAAAATGATGTAATATTAGTTAGGAGAAATGTGAAAACATGAATTTTAGTGACTATCTCACGATAAGTATGTGGAAAAATAATACTTCTTGAGTTGTTCATTAATAAATAATCAAATATCTTATTTTTCAAAAAGTTAAATCTAATATAGTATGATTTTTGTATTATTTAACTCATATTTGTTATTAAAAAGGTTAAATTTAAACCAGTACAATAGCAAATAAAGAACCAAAATAGCACCAAAATGTTATATCTTTATTACTATAAAAAGTTCACTTGCCTCTTTAAGGGAGAACTTCCAATAGAGAAAATCCTTAACTACGAGTAAATTCAAAAGCCTTATTTTACATTTTTTATCCTCACTTTAGAGAGAGAAAGTTCTAATTTAAATTGGTACAAGTTGATATAAATATTAAATTTAAATTTCTTGAAAATTTCATAATTTTAGTGATAAATTAAATTTTATTAAACTACAATTTTTTACGTAGTATTAAATCTAAATTAATTATAAAAAATTATGAATTAACTTTTTAAAATTTAACGAGAGATTGAATTTTATAAACCAATATAGATCTAGCTTAACAACAGATTTACCAAGGGCCGATAGGAATCAAATCTCATTATTTGAAAATCTCTTTTACAATGTAAAACTTGAAAAAAGATGTACATGTCAAAAGATTTAGTTTCTTTTAACCATTGATAAATCTGTGATTAAAATGGATCTATAGTATTGGTTTTCTATCTCTATATATAGATCAACCATAGTGTGATTTTTCATCGGTTAAATTGTGTTTCTGAATAATTTATTATTATTAATATTTTATATTAAAAATTAAATGAGTTACACATTTTCATCTTATTAAGAGCTAACTAAATTATTTTACCTTCAATTAGTTTTTTCTTGTGAGTATTGAAATATTTTACTAATTTGGTTAGAATGAATGTTAATGAACTAACTAAGAAATAGAAAAATATTTATCGTAATTTTACAATCATAGTTTCAACCATACTAAACTTTTTAATTTAAAAAAAATATCTTTGCATTTTTTTTAAGCAATTCGTTTTGCACCCAATTTCATATATAAAATTTTGATATAAGTTCACCAATACATAATCTATAATAAATATTATTTCATAAAAATAAACACCATGATAACAATCTAACAAACCTAAACATCATCTAAGATACACATTCAAATTGACTACCATCATCTAATTATATACACCTCTAGCACATATAAACATCATTAGCTAACAAAATTCTAATAATCTATCAGGGCATCATCATCGTAATCACACCTAAAAAAACACAAAAATTGTAATATAACATCATCACCACACACATCCTCAAATTAATATACATAACATGTTAAATAGCTTCTATCACATACACATCTATCTACAAGCACATTAAATGAACATATCTAACATGACCTAACAATATACACATCAACACCAACATATTAATTAAGTATATAAAAATGAACCTATATATATATATATATATATATATATATATCTGTGTGTGTGTATATATATGTGTATATATATATGTGTGTATATATGTGTATATATATATGTGTGTGTATATATATATATATATATATATATATATATATATAAGTCAAATAATGACATCAAGTCAAATAACTGCTATCAAATATCTGACATCATAGACATAGTATTGGTAGCCTAGTCTCCAGAAGAAGATGATGGATGGTGAAGTACTGCCTCAAATGTCAAAATATAAGGTGGAAGAGAAGGTGGCTAGTCTGCTATCTCAAGAAAAATATGAGGCACATCCACTAGCTCTTGGATGTGATCATTGGGAAAATGATGAGCAAGTGTACTACTGTAAGGATCACTGACACCTTGACCATGATTCGATGGGGTAGTACTACCAGAAGCATGATCACCACCCTCATCATCATGATTTGACAGGGTAGCATTGCATGAAGGCTCATTTAATGTATCTAGGATTGCATGCCCT
The DNA here is from genome assembly GCA_034641835.2 of Pinus albicaulis. Classification (NCBI taxonomy): domain Eukaryota; kingdom Viridiplantae; phylum Streptophyta; class Pinopsida; order Pinales; family Pinaceae; genus Pinus; species Pinus albicaulis. Next base: position 1,040,028,630 of record CM076578.1, read on the forward strand.
ACATCCCTCCTCGTTACCAATATCCTAATAGCTTTGATGGCATGACACATAAGAGTCATCAGCTCACGTGGAAATTCCCTCAAGAGATCCACGAACATATGATTTTCATCGATGTCTTGAGCACTCATAGGGAAGAATCCCTCCTCAATTAAAAAAATAGACAATCAATCACAACAGTCCATCCTAAAAAACATACCATCCTTGCAAGCCTAGATTCCCATTCCCCCCTGAGGATGTGCCTCAAACTATTGGGCCTCACCCATATCCTCATGCGCTCCCTTCGGTTGGGGAGGAGGCATGTCCATAAGGAATGTGTTGATGTCTACAAAATATATAACGCACAACAAAAATTATACAATTTCATTAAAAAATTTAATAAAACAAGTTAAATAATGTGCTAGAATATTATTTATTCTAACTAATTAAGAAAATAAAATGAAACTAAATTTAATTAAACAAAAAACTAATATTACCTCTATCATCTACAGGCTCATCCGATGTGAAGAGGATGTTGGAACACTGTGTCCAAACCCATGTACAAAAACATAATCAAGATAAACATGTGGCCATGCTCACTAGCCAATTCCTGGGCATAAAACCTAGATAAATACTCTGGCAGACTCCTCTTGGGCATCATTTGGCCCTACATGTGCATCCTCACTTCAGTCATCATCCTAGGAGGGGAAGGATAAAATGTAGGCCTCGTCTATGGAAACCTCTAAAAAAATAAACAAAAATTATCTGAAGCAAAAGGGAATTTCATTATCCCATATGTGATCGCATGACATATATCTAAAGCCCTACAAAAATTCCTCAAAAATATGGCAGCCCATCTAATACATTGTGGCACCTGCATCAAGGTATCAACATAATACAAAATATGGAAACTAATGCATTTCCCATCACTAGCATAGTGTGCAATGGTGGTCGCTAATAATGAGAGACACCTAACCTCCTTTGCAGCAAAAGAAGAAATTTGTAGTTGTTCGCCACACACCTGAAAATATGTTGGACTAACTTCATGAGCCCCAAAATATATTTGAGAATAGATAAGTTGAATCTCTATTGAAAATCCATGGGGTACATTAGGGAACTCGAGAAAATCCTCCCCTCTCCTGGATAGGCCAATGATAAAATATATGTCCTCCTTATAGGGACTATACCACATCTCGGGACCGACACAGGAATACTGCTCCTAGACAATCCACTAGTGGATCAAATGTGCCAACAAGATAGAGTGTGCCTTCTGGGATGTAGTCTCCTCATAGTACTTAAGGATGCCTACATTCCTCAAAAGTGCTCGGGTTGTTGCACTAATAGGGCAAGCGTATAAATCCCTCTCCCTTTCTTGGGCCTCCCATGGTCAGAACACATTGCATTGGTCTGTAATTTTCTCCTGCTCCTGTTGTTACTCCCTCTATTGATGTCTCTTCTACATTATAGACATAAAATACATCAACCTCATACATAAAAAAATATTTTTTTTATTAAATAAAAAATGTATTTATAAATATGGAAATATAAATTTTGATTAAAAAAAAAGTCCTCGTTGTGTCCAAAAAATAGTAATGCACCAACCCTGGTGTGATATCACACACATCAACACCAGAAACAGTGCATACATATGTATGATGCACCCCTTTTGGTTCGCATACATACATTTTCAATGCAGTGGATCTAGACACACTTATGCATTGGTGTGCACCTTTAAGCTTTTCACACCGCATCAACGTACAATTTATATCTTTTCCTGGTACATTTTTATTTACGAAATGCACCGCAAAAACAATGGTGTGTTAGGTTCGCGTACCAAACTATAGTGCACCCTGTAAATTTACAAGGTGCACCGCTATCAGTGCAATCCAAAGCTATCGAAAGCACCACACAGGAAAAAAATATTAAAAATTATGGATTTTTTGATCTATTTTGCAATTCTAATCCCATAAAAATTTAAATTATAGAGAAACATATACATTACCTGGACATTTGGTCGTTAGAGGGGCATTACTGGCACATAATTGAGAAAAACAAATTTCACCACCATTTGAGAAATTTAGAAATCCATGAAGTGAGCAAGGTATAGAAGGATGGTAAGCAAGAGAAACATCGACCGCAGGGTGCTTGAGTGAGGAAAGAGTGACATCGGCGATTCAGAGCTCTACAAAATTGTAGATGGTGAAAATGAAATTTACTGTCGGTAGGTTTCTTGTATTTAACCTTGTTTCAGTGTGTTATTATAACCACACTGGTGCGTAAAATATCCAAGAGCACCACTTTTTAAAAAAAATTAAAAACCCTATATTGGTGCTATTATTAAGAAGCATCGAGGCATTTGAGTACATGTATTTCATTGGTTCTTTGCGGAAATATAGCACCGTATTTAAAAAAAATTAAAAACCACCTAGCGGTGCTCTTTCACAGATGCACCAAGGTGTTTAAATACATGAACAAAATCACTGCTTCATAATAAGATATAACCACATTTAAAAAAAATTAAAAACCCTATATTTGTGCTCTTGTTAATATGTACGGGGGAATTTTAAATAATTAACAACATCAGTGCTCCATGGGAATATAACATTGCATTTTAAAAACCTCCTAGTGGTTCTCTTTCTAAGATGGACCATGATTTTATAATACATGAATAACACTGGTGATTCATTAGAATATACCACCTCATTTGTTTTAAATTAAAAAACTATAGCAATGATCTTTATAAGTATGCATTGGGGAGTTTTACTACAGGAATGGCACTGGCTTTGCGAGTAAATATAACACTGACAATTTTTTAAACTTAACATTTATCTGGTGATATTGCTTAGTGTAAGCACTAGTACGTGGTATATTATATACGCACTGGGGTGTTATAGCATTGGTTTAGCACTAGGTCATCATCACAGTATAGCATGGGACTGGGAAAAATGAATTTTAGGACCAACATTATTATAAATTTAACCCTTTTTTGGTGCTATCGAGTTGTCACACAGTAATTTGTCACCATGATCATTTTCCTGTCCCTGATCCTAAAATTCCACATGAAAAATCCTGTGCAATGTTTCCATCATCAAAAAATATGTTGATATATCCCCTTGATGATCCAAAGAAGACTTCATTGAAAGATTACTGAAGAAACTTGGTCAAATTCCTAGTTTCCTGGGTCAACGCCCTTCCTAGTCCCATGACTACGCTGATGTCCTTATCCCAGTTTTGGCCAAGCGTTGTCAACACCCTAGTTTATTGGAAAACCACGCTGATCCCCTTTCTGGAATTGCTTCCTCAAATGGAGGAGAAAATTCGACCTCTAGAAGCTCAAGGAAAGAGATTTGGTTGTTGAATAGAGATGATAAGGTCAAGCTCTCTCATTTTATAGCCTTTATCTCATCCATGGAGGACCATCCCTTAGAAAGTGGAGCTTCCTGCTCCTTTCATGGGCTCCCAACCTCCTTCTCCTTCCTATAAATTCACATCACTCATTACACCAAGTTTAGAGCTTAGTTGATTATTTTCAGACTCGTCTAAACTCTCATCCCTTCGCATGATTGCATTGTGATTACTCCTAAGTGCACACGAGAAGGAATGCTTTTGTGTTGGGTGAAGGACTTAGATTTTCACCTAAGGACGCCTCCAACATCAAGGCCTGGTTGTAAGCTATCCTTCTATAATTTATCAATAATAAAATCTAATGTTTTATTTCTATATTTATCTAAATGATTATGCAAATATTTTGGTACTCCTTGATCTACTAGATAGCTATTTGTTACGTTTATTATATATTGTATCATGTTTTTTGTTGTCTCCCATCATCCACAGGTATTTGTGCACCATCAGTAGCAGGAAGCAGGCCTACAAGGATCGTGGATCGAGGTCACCATCAACGAATCCAAGGATAGTGATTGGCAAAAGGTATTTATGTCACTTTCCTCTTTGCATTGTAAGCATTAGTTAAGAGATATTATGTTAGAAATAATATCGTGTTGCTAGACCCACTCTAGCTCTAAAGAGATGGCCTCTGTCCACAGAGGGGATTTATCTTGACAACATAGTTTACGACTCTACTATGGGGCTTTAGCCTTTTAAGTCCTCCTTCCCTGAACTGATATTGGATCAATTTCTTCAATTTTTGAAATTTAAATTTTCTTAGGTCTCTCTCAGCTTATGTAAAGGTTTTTTTCATTTCATTGTGTCAGGTCTGGTGTGTTTCTGAGACTCTTTTTCTTTTCCTTTATTTTTTTCAGCGACCAACACCCTTTCTGTCCTCATAGTAGCGATGTCATTGTTTTTCTATATAGTACAGCCGCAATTATTGTCCTTTCAACATCCTTCTGCTCAGTATAGAAGTGTTTATCTCAGCCTTGGGAAAATTTGAGTTTCCCCTTCGATTATACAGTGTTTCCTGGCCTTTGAAGGAGTCTATGAGATCTCATTGATCTCCTTGCTGTGTTTTTGACTTACCTATCTCCTCTGAGTGAGTCTATTTTGTCTCTTTGAGTTGTAAGTTTGGGAATTTTTTTCCATTTCAGACATTCTTTGTCGCATTTTTATTGTCTTGTTTCGAAGAAGGTTGATGTATTCTTTGGTCATCTCAAAATTTCTGACTATTTCCCTTCAGTTTAGTGTCAAGCATGAGATTACAGTTTGTTTGATGCACAAGTCTAGAAGAGTGCATTTTATGTAAATTCAAAAGAAATTGAAATTGATTATATTTTTCGTTTTTTGATTTAGATTGTCTTTGTCATTTTAATAAGAGTGAAAAGCATTTCATTTGTGTAGTATTTGAAGTGGTTTTTTTGGTTCGATTGAAAGAAAAGTAAAGATATTTTTCATTTCTTCCTTTGTTTTTTTTTTCTTTCATTTCAAAGATAAAAATCAAAAAACAAAAAAAAAATCATGCATCTTAGTGAAAAGAAAGGCATTTTCATTTTCAATAAGTCACATTGGTTGGGAGTTGGAAAGCTTGAATCTTTGTGGCATGAGCCCTATATTATTCAATGTGTTTTGGAATGTGGAGCCTATGAGCTAGTTGATTATGAAAGCAATCCTTTGGCTAAGCCCCAAAAAAGGCTCTATCTGAAGAAATATTACACTTAATATTAAGTGTGATAAATTTGCACATTAGTTTGCTATTCATTAGTGTGATTTGAGTTGATTTTTGGTGTGATTTTTTTCCTTGCAGACATGTTTCCTCTTCTTACCATGTGTTACACTTGGTTTGCAGATGTCTTCAGATCACTACATTGGTTTTTTTGATGGCGCTTGCCGTAGCACACAAAACTTGTATTCCATAGCATGGGCACTTTTTGCTCCTGATGGTGAGTTGATTAATTTACATGGCATTTGTTTGGGTCGGATGACTAACAATATTTCCGAGTATAATGCAGTGATAAAACTATTATCGGATGCCATTGATCTCAGGATAAGAGATTTGGTTGTTAAGTTGGACTCACAACTCATTGTGTTACTACTTAATGGCCATTATTATGTGTGCAATCCTCAAATTTTGTGTATGTATTTACGTGTTAGATTATTGGAAAGGAATTTTGATTTTATTGCATATCAACACATTCCATGAGATTTAAATACCTTAATAGATTTTTTAGAAAAACATGTATTAGATATAAATTTATGCAATATGTAAATCAAGGCATCATTATGATAAACAAGTAGCCGTAGAAACATGCATATATATATATATATATATATATATATATATATATCGGTCTATAAGTGTGTTACTTCCAAAAGCTCAAAAAATATATTTTTTGTTACAAAAATATCTCTTCAAGCCTACATATATACAAAATGTATAAACAAGGTTGTTATTTGCCCACATGGTGCTCATGGTAGTAGGTGAATGCTTGAATTAATTGCCAGAGTAATCAACGCAGTCTACCCATAACTTCGACAATGTGTCTCTGAAAACGAAATGGATCTCATAAAATTTGGGATATGCTAGGATGCCTCACGTCAGGATGACCAAGTTCTGCTTCATCTCAACTAATGTGTCTACTCCCTCCTCATAAGGAGAATCCTCTGCTGGATAGGCTACCTACCGTGCAATCGGGGACATGCCGGGAGGTCTCTGTGGACCCATATCTGTAAACAAATCATAAGTTTACGTGTCAAAACATATAAAAAAAAACATTAAAAAGTAAAAAATGTTTAAAAACCCTTTTTACCTGCATCAATCCACTGCGTTTCTGGTGGGATTGGAAGATCCAAATCTCCGCTGAAGTTGATGCCGACATAGGCGTAGTCCTCAAATATGATCATCTAGCAACACAACCAACTAAAGAAAGTTGTGGGGAAATGCATTTGTTACTCTCCTCCTTGTCTGGTAATTATGTCCACCATTGCATCAGCCTCAGATCCATCAAGGCTTGATCATGGATCTCCAACAACTGATAATGGAACAGGGGTCCTCTCTCTAGAAAGGTCACCAGAATTGACCCATACCCAAACTATTTCAGTCTCCCTATCTTGCGCTTGGTTAGCTAGATCTTCATGTTAGCCAACAACCCCTCGCACTAGTTGAACATCATTTGTGCTAAGCAATAAACCACATAATGGAACTATGATTTCGTTTCCTCATGCAACACTTGGGCTCTTGCAACTCTGGTGATACAATGCAATATCGTGCACATGGGGAGGAATCTGATGGAAGATATGTCTACCTTCCCACTCTCTATCTTCCGTGCCTCGGGACAGTATCTTTGGATGAGCATGCTCGTGATATCATCCCCTGTGTGAGCCTTGGAGAGTTGAATTCTCTCTCCTCACTTAGAAAATCCGGTGATAAAGTAGATGTCCATGACATCTAGCTCAAGTTCTTGGTCCCCAATGATGAACAGTTGTCGGTCCACATCCCATATACTGATCAAGTACTATAGAAGCTCCACTTGAGCTTTCAAGCTGTATGTTTGAAATAATTTCAATGATCCGCAATTGCATAAAGCATTGACACAATCTTGGTCCTGCAAGGCTTGGTGGTCTTCCACCTCATGGACTCATTCTTTCCATTTGATTGACATCTTCTCTGAAAGCACCCACAAAAAATGTACAATTGTTATTTTAGGAGCATTCATGGAAGAATTTTTAGAAATTAATGGTGGGGTTCGGATATTTTCTCAATTTAAAATCTTCCCCATGGCCAATGCATCTATCCGAAATGATTCAGCGCTGGTTGCGCACTGCCCTAGTGGGCTAAGTGCAACTAGCGCAACCGCAATAGATCGAAATCGCGTTGGTCGTAGGCGATTTTAAACTTTGAAATATCTTCCCTAAACTGCCTAATTATGAAAAATAAATGCTAAATTAAGAGGATAAAAATGAAAAGGAGGTTTATAGCTCTTACATGGCAGAGACAAATCGATGAATGGTGTCCCGGGCTTCACAAATGATATGAAATTCAGAGGGAAAATGGACAAAATGCTCTTCTAAGTAAGGAAAGATGAAAATGATTTTGTTTTTTGGTCTATTTATATATTTTTGAATTTTTTTTGCCAATATTTTAACTTTTTCCTTGATATCTATGATTTTTTCTATTTATGTGCAGTACAAGACTTTCACACTACTGATGATCGTTTCCAATGAAAACGAGTTGAATTTTATCTATTTTTCGGGCTTGTAAAACTTTTACAAAAAAGGAACCCCCCTAGAGTCAACTTTAAGCTCTTTTTTTACTCTCGAAAAATGAAAATATTGTTGATTACTTGTCATTTTGAACTCGTTAAAGTGAATGAACTAATGTGATATTAGTATACGTTTACCCTTTTTTCGGGCTGAGATTCACTATTTAAAAAAAAGGAATACCTTGATCGAACATGGTCAAGAGGTTCTCTCAGACATAGTTTTCTACCTTTTTGGATTTGAGAGACGACTTACGAAAAGGGACATGATGGAGGTTTTTTTTGTTTATTTTTAAACTCTGTAAACATGAAAATTTACTAAGTTTTCCTTTCGTTGGACTCATTATATATTAAATGACGAAATACTTGTCACTGTGATGAGACCGAGTTCCTCCTTCCTAGGGCTCATTAAAATTACTAGGATGGATTAATTTGAAGAATGAACTTACATGCTCAACATATGCTAAACTCTTCACACTGGCTATAAAGAATAAAGAGGTACTCATTAGCAATAATGGGGGGAAATTGAAAGTGAACATATTATGTGTATTTTGGGAAACTTGTTGCTCTTAAACATGACACTCATTTGCAATTCGTGTCAGGTTGGGGACATCCTACATTCATCACTTTGCCTCTATGGGTTTGGGAAATCCGTTTTCCTCTCATATTATTACGAATTTAGTCAACATGACCTCTGATCCTATTTGAGTCAAATTTTTCCACCCTCCAGAGTCTTGTCACCAATATGTTCAAGAGAATTCCTTTTTGTCAAACACCTTATACATATTTGACCTCTTCTGATACAATCCTGAATCATTCCTATCATCTTAAGATATATGATGTTTTGTTTCAATTATATGGGAATCCTTATGGCCCTCCTTTGATGAATAACTTCCTGTGGACTTGAGCTCATTATCTGGGAAAGTGGTTTTAGACTTCTTTCAATACCTTGGAGCTTGCATGACTCAATGAAAAGTTCTTCATATTCGACGACAAGTTCAAATTATTGGCATTCGATCGAATGATTCTGTAAGTGTTTGACTTGAACACATCTATTCACACTTGTAGATTGTGTTGTACCTTGAGGTCCATCTTCACTATTGGTGGTCTCTCTCATGTCTATTAATGGTTTTCACTATTGGCTGGTAATCAGGCAGTTTCTACCATGTTCGATACCAACACATTTATTCGCATGGATAGATTTGTACATTGGGTTGATTGAGATCGTGGTGAAGACCCTGGGTCACATCTAATTTTTGGTCCAATATGTGTGGATTTATTGATTATTCATGATTGTATACATGATCCTATATATACAGATGCTTGCGTCCATATTGTAGATCCATTTCTATGATCTCTTATAGATAGATGGCTGTGACCATACTGTGGGCTCATGTGTGATTTTATGTCTAGTGCAACATCATGTGGTTAGGCATATTTATACCGTAGATGTCATATATTATAAATTTTTGATTTCACTGGTTCTTTGAAGGCGGTCTGCGTTCTTTTCCTTGGTTCGTAAAGAATTTCAGCCATCACTCTCTGTTCTACCTTCATGCTTTAGGGGGAATCTGTTACACAGTAATTTGTCCCCATGCTCATTTTCCCGTCCCTGATCCTGAAATTACCTGTGAAGAATCCTGTGCAGCATTTCCATCATCAAGAAATATGCTGACATATCCCCTTGAAGATCCATGGAAGACTTCCTTGAAATATTACTGAAGAAAATTGGTCAAATTCCTATTTTCTTGGGTCAGTTCCCTTCTTGGTGCCATCACCACGCCGATGTCCTTATCCTAGTTCTAGCCCAATGTTTTTTGTGCCCTATTTCATTGGAAAAGCACGATGATCCCCTTCCTAACAGTGCTTCCTCAAATGGAGGAGAAGCTTTGAACTCTAGAAGCTCAAGTGTAGCAAGTTGGTTGTTGAACATAGATGATAGGGTTCATCTCTCTCATTTTAGAGCCTTGATATCATCCATGGGGGATCATCCCTTAGAAAGTGGACCTTCCTCCTCATTTCATGGGCTCCCAACCTCCTTCTCCTTTCTATAAATTCACATTCCTCATTCCCCCAAGTTTAGAGCTTGGTTGATCATTGTCAGACTCATCTGAAATTTCATCCCTTCACATGCTTGCATCGTGATGAAGCCTAAGTGCATAGGAGAAGGAATTATTTTGAGCTAGCTGAAAGACATAGGTTTTCACCTAAGGATGCCTCCAACATCAAGGCCTAGTTGTAATATCTCCTTTTGAATTTATCAATAATAACATCTAACGTTTTCTTTATATATTTTTCTACATGATTATGCAAATATTTTGGTACTCCTTGATCTGCTAGATGGCTAGTGTTTACGTTTATTATATATTGTATCACATTTATTGTTGTCTCCTAAACATCCACAGGTATTCATGTGCCATCAGTAGCAGGAAGAGAGCCTACAAGGATCGTGGATCGAGGTCACTATAAACAAATCCAAGGATAGCAATTAGAAAAAGGTATTTATGTCTCTTTCCTCTTTTCATTGTAAGCATTAGTTAAGAGAGCTTATATTATAAATAATATCGTGTTGCTAGACCCACTCTAGGGCTAGAGAGATCACCTATGTTCCTAGAGGGGACTTATCTTGACAAAACGAGTCGAACCAGTACTCGTTGTTATCTAGCACACCATCTTTTAAAAATAAATATGGCATGTTGCACCATGTTATTTTAGGAATTCATGCTTATATATATAGTAAATCATTGGCGTTTTTGTATATTATAGACGCACCAGGAAAAAATATCCCTAAATCATCCGCCCTCCCACCTCCGCTAGTGACCTCCACTACAAATGGATTCTTAGGCTATTTTTATTAGGGATTTAGCACAAATATCTGCTAGAGGGTATTTTCCTTGTATTTTATTCTTCTTTTTTTCATTTCTTAGGTGTTTTTTCATGAGTATGTTTTACCAGACCAACCTCGGTTGTCTTCTCCAACTGTTACACATTAATTATTTCTGTCCTTTTTTGTTTGTTGTGTTTCCCAAGGAAACATGGGCTTGTCCCTTGTTTGCATTTCATAAATTTACAACAACATTTCCATGCAACACACCATTCTAGTGAAATTAAGGCTCAAAATCCAACCTTCAATGGTTGTCCCAAATTGTCTAGTTTCCTCCTTCAACAAGTAAGTTGAATATCCCAAGAAATTGACCTCCCTCTGTCCCTTTAGAATTTGTGTCCCTCACTCAACCCATTTAATTTTTAAAATTCAATCACATAATGTAATTACATGGAAAAATATAGCCAGTCACGTGTTGGGTAGTTACAAACCCCTCCCCCTTGGGCGAACATCATCCTCAGTGTTCTTTGTCCATATACAGAGAGAAAACATGCTAAATAAGAAAATGACATATTTCCCTTGGAGCTTTATATTTACATCTTTGTACAATATTTACATTTACATATGACCATTTTCCTTAACCATAAAACAAAAATGGATAAGTTTTCTTCATGGAATCAACCATTTCCCAAGTGGCTTACTCTATCCCAAAGTGCTTCCACTGCACTTTGACTTGTTATATGGCTCAATTCTTGAGCATTAGACTCCTTTGGTATAGAATGCACAATGGCTCTAGATGGAACTCTTCCTATGGTTCCACCTGTAGCACAGAATAATAAATAACATGATTATAATATTATACATATATTTTAAGTAAAGAAACATGGAAAACATCATGGAATTTAACATAAGGAGGTAAGGCCAGCCTATAAGCCACTAGCTCAAACCTATCAAGGATCTCAAAAGTTCTACAAAACCATGGTGCCACCTTGGCACATGACCCAATATTTAAGGAGCTCTTCTTGGACCTAATTCTCAAGTAAACATGTTCCCCAACCTGTAACTCTTTATGCACCCTATTCTTATTTGCATCTCTTTTTCCTTTCTTGTGATACCTTTAAATTTAATCTAATAAATTGCATTGGTTGCTCCATCTATTATAACATGTCAGGTTTGATGAGGACCCTACTCACTGGATCAATAAAGTTTATAGGAGTATTACAACTCCTCCAATATAATGCCTCGAATGGGCTCATCTTTAAGGATTCTTGGCATCCATTATTGTATGCAAACTCCACAAGTGGAAGATACTCTTCCCACTTCTTTTTTTGGTGTATCACATACATCCTTAACATGTCCTTAAGGATTTGATTTACTCTCTTTGTTTCCCATTAGTATGTGGATGATAAGTTTTACTGGATGTTAATTCAGTTCCCATTACTACAAATAGTTCCTTCCCAAACTTGGAAGTGAACATGGCATCTCTGTTTGAAATAATATTGTTGGGAACTCTAGGCAGTCTTGAAATCTCATTTATGAATATTTGTGTTGCCTCACTAGCCGAGTTGGTGGACTTGACTGCTACAAAATGAGAAACCTTGCTCAATATATCAATAACCACCATAGCTACATCATGTTTCCTAGATGTTCTAGGAAGACCTATGATGAAATCCATAGAGATCACCTCCCATTTCCATTCCGGAATGGGAATGGACTGCAATAAACATGTTGGATAGTCGCATTCAAAATTCACTTGCTGGCACTCTATTCATATAGCAACACAATTATCACTTCCTTTTCTAGGGTAGGCTAAAAATAAAATTTATTCATGGCCATGATATTATTTTTGTACCTTGGGCGGCTGGAGTATGGATTTGTGTGAAACACTCTCATGTTGAGGATTTTTAAATCAACATTTCTGGTGAAATAGATTTTTATCTTGAATATAATTGATTTTTCATATGTGAGATGATATTCCTCATCTCCTCCATTCTTAATACCCTATTGTAGAGTTTATATTATTTGTTGATACTTCTCATCAAGTTTCCCTATGTTCTTAACCCTCTCTACTAGGTCCAATTCATAAGAAATAATAGTTTCCAAGTGATTCAACTAAATACTTTGACTAAGTGCATTGGAAGCTCAGTTTTCCTTGCCTTTAATGTACTTGATTTTGAATTCAAATTCACTAAGTGTAGCCAACCACCTAGCTTTTCTATCATTCAAATTAGGTTGATAAAATAGGTACTTTAGTCCCCCATGTTTTTTCATGAGCTTGAATCTTCTGTTAAGGAGGTAATGCCTCCACATAATTTCTATTCATGAATAATGGAAACTAACTCCAAAACATGAGTCACATAGTTTGTCTCATGCTCATTCAATTTTTGTGAATCAAAAAACACTACCTATCCATTCTGCATCAAGAATCCACTGATCCCCCCCTTGCAGGAATCTCTGTAAATCACAAAATCTTTGTCTAGGTATGCAATTCTCAATATTATTGCATTGGTGTCAAACTTATTTAATTACCAAAATTGGTTTCACACTTAGCAGTGCATTCAAATTTCTTTCCTTTCCTCTAAAAGGACATGATAGGGTGGACTATCTTAGAGAATTTTTTATGAACCTCCTATAGTAGCCTACTATCCCCATGAATAATATAACCCCATTCACATTTTTCAGTGTGGGCCACTCCATGATAGCCCTAACCTTCTCTGGATCAACTAATATTCCTTCCTTGGATACAATATGCCCCAAATAATACATTTACAGTTGGAAGAATTCACATTTTTGAAGATTTTTGTAGAGTTTTTATCTGCCTTAGAAACTATAGCACTACATCCAAGTGATTCTCATGATTTTCCTCACTCTTTGAATACACTAATATGTCATCAAAAAGTACAATGACAAAGTTGTCCAAATAAGGACGCAACACATTGTTCATTAAACACATGAAATTGGTTGGTTAATTAGTAAGACCAAAAGAGCCCCACCATGAACTCATAATGCATGTATCTTGTCTGGAATGTGGTCTTATGAAGGTCTTCCTCCTTAATCCTCAATTGCTGATATCTTGACCTGAATTCGATCTTGCAGAAAATTGTTTCTCCACGTAGTTGATCAAAGAGATCATCAATCCATGGAAATGTGTTCTTTTTATTTATAGCCACCTTATTTAATTGCATGTAGTCAATGCATAATATAAGGGTGTCAACCTTCTATACAAACAACACGGGTGATCCCGATGGAGACACACTCTGTCTTATGTATCCCTTGTTCAACATCTCCTTGATATGCAATTTTAGCTTGACTAACTCAAGAGTGATCATCTGGTATGGTGCCTTAGAGTTGGTGTTGCTCCAGGTACCAACTCAATAGAAAAATATAGCTCTGTGAGGAGGTAATATAGGAACCTCCCATTGTAAATTTTTCTTGTCTATGTAATTTTATTTAAAAATTGTTTCATATTTTTAAAAAAGTAACAAAATAAAAAAAATATTTAGTTTATAGTACTTTGTAATAAAAATGTCATCATATCTTTCTAATGTTGATTTAGTTTGATTTTTGAATCAAATAAAGGCTCGATATACTTATTTATTTAAAATGTCACCAATGCATATTCTTCACACATGTTCCAATGAAAATATGTTACTATGTCGAAATCAATAGTCAAAAATCCATTATAGGATGCCCCACACTCCTTATGTTAACGAAGGGGTGGGAGGGGGGGGGGGTGTGGTCCGCAATCTGGTTTCATTAAAACTATCCAAGGTAACGTGTCGGGTTCTTATCCATTGTGCACCCCCATATACTAAAACTTCTTTACCACATACCCCCCCGGGAAAAATGACTTTCGCCAAATTGTTTCCTACACTACCACTCCTATTATTTTTTCCTTTCTAATAGCTAGCAACCAAATTAGGCATGAATATTTTCTCTACTAACTGTTAATTCATTGAATTAATTCCCGCCAACGTTTCACTATCCTTTTTGGATGTGCCAAGCATTAAATTCGTTAATAGATATTCAAAACCATTCTCTAAAACTAAACTATCCTTGATTAAACCTATCATTTTACTCATATCAACAGTTTTTGCAGAAGATTCGGTAATAAAAATTTTCATAATTTTGCAGTCGACCATATCAAATGGCTTTGAAATTAGTAGGTATTCATAATTTCTTTCTATCCTCGTAATTAAAAATAATTAGTCATAAAGAGTAACATAGCAGAAGAAAATCCTATGCTTCCCCTAATCCTAAAATTAGATAAATTCCCAATAGTAGATTTTGATTCGCAATCCTGAATTTAGATGAATTACTCAATTGGGCCTTCCAAAATTTTGAATATGTCAGTGACAAATTCATTTTTTGGGAATCCATGTTACCTCAATTTTTCTTCCCTCAAACCTACCATTTTATTGAATTTTTCTCCTGATTTGAAAATCGTTATTAGCCGAGTCAAAGAGAAATAGTCTAGAAATGGTGAAACCTTTTTCTCTAGAATCCTAAAATCCATTTTTCAGGATTTGCAGATTAATCCTCTAAGCTCTATTCATACCTTTTTGTTAATTTTTAAATTGTTCTATGCTGCATCAATTACTTTAGCCCAATTCCAAACTTCACTTAGCAATATTTCCAATTACAATTAATATTTCCATTCATCAATAGTAATTGAAGATAAAACAATAAACGCAATGACAAAGGAGACAATCAACACATCAACAAGAGACACCAGATTTCGTTAAAGGCTAGGGAAAACCCAACTATGGGGAAAACACTTTGAAAATATCTTTTATTATAATGTCATAAAATGTTTAGCAGAGATTACAATGAGCCCAATACAATATGTATAATAATATAACCTAACAACTTCAGGTACCTGTGCATAGAGGTCAAATATATAAGAGACAACTTGAATCATCTCTTAGACAACTTTTGAAATCTTCAGATGATAGTCAACAATAGTCAAACCCTTAGCCACTACCATAAGTCAACATTACCGCAGATTTAGGATCTTAACCACTATGTTGCCTATAGAAAGATCTAGGCTATAAACCATATACACTATTTCTATGCTCGTGGTTTGGACAAAAACCCTAATTTCAGTGCGACCTTCGAACCTGAGATTTTGGATCTCCGTGTGATTTTTTCTTCGCCAATATGTCGAACCCAATCAGATAGAAGAGAAGAATATGCTTGATGTTGTGATATCCAAATTAGCTTCTAAATCACTTGTATTTATATGCTTCAAAGGGCTGTCAATGATGTCCATCCAACCTGTCCAAATTTGTGAAGCCGACCTGATCCAATATCCATGAGTGTGCGCAAAATCAGAAACCAACTTCTGCTTATCAAAATGAGGTGATATTTAGGTTGATTTGTGTCCTATCAAGAAGAGGAAATCAATGCCATGATCATCTCCATCAAGTGAGTAGTGAAAAGTGGAATTTGACCACAGTTGCATAATTTTAACACTCCCTCTCAACTAAGAGGAATTCCACCTGTAAAACCTGTCCATTGATCAATGTGTCATCATGTCATCATGTGTACCAATATGCTCAACTCTATTTGCTGAAACATTATTGAATATAAAGAAGAAGAATCACGGGTGGAAAAATATACCACCCTCCAACCAACGGGCTACAACCCATAACATATGTTAGCAGGCTAGTACCCGGAAATATGTTAGCAGACTACTACCCAGAAATATTAGTAGGCTATTAACTACAAACATGATCAGGCTACTACCCAGAAATTTCATCAGGCTACTACCTAGAAATGTAATTGGGATACTATCCAGAAATGTCACATGGGGGACCTACAATCCAACCCATATTGGGAAATAGGTGATGTAGGGGAGCTACTACTCAACCCATCCTATCGCCCGTTGATCTTCCCATCAATGACCCATAAGTGTCATGTGGTAGAACAACTGCATCATAATCTAGCTTGGATGAGATACCAAAATTTAAAAGAGGTAAGGATTGCACGCCTCCAAACCTCCTCAACCATTGGCCAAAAGGAGAGGGTTAATCCCAACAAGCCCAATATTGTGGGTATGATTCCAACTGGAGTATACTCTGTAAATACCATGATAGGGTGACCTAGTACTCCAACCTTGTCGGTAATAGATAGGGTAGACGCCATTTGTTGTCCAGAGTTCCCTAAACCCTAGGAACCCTCTATCTCAATTGCTCACCCTAGGAGCTCAAAAAAGGGG
Organism: Pinus albicaulis; assembly: GCA_034641835.2. Lineage (NCBI taxonomy): Eukaryota > Viridiplantae > Streptophyta > Pinopsida > Pinales > Pinaceae > Pinus > Pinus albicaulis. The sequence continues at coordinate 1,040,045,299 of CM076578.1, forward strand.
GAGGAGTATGTCTCAATGTCCTTGATTAGTGGTGCCCCTTATCAGGAGGGGTCACATCCATCAGTCCAAGTTTCTCTCTAAAGAAAAAGAAATTCCCTTTCAGAAAAACCATGGTGAGAATATCTAAAATATGCTCATATGTTGATATGTGATGGAGATGAACGACTACTCTATAATCCATATCGTGATTTAAGTGATATCGGATCTCTGTGTGCTTGGAATTTTCATGAAAAAGGGATTCTCTACTCGACGAATCCCACTATTGTTGTCGCAATATATCACTTTAGTGTCTAGAACCTACTCAAATATCTCTCCAAAGAACTTCCTCAATCAAACTGCTTCAAAGCTAGCCATGCTAGCGACAATATACTATGCTTCAATAGTACTCAATGCTACATACTTTTGCTTCTGGCTCATCTAAGATATCATGGCAGATTCAAAACTACAACAACATCCAGAGGCACTCTTCTTGTCGATAACATTTCCCGCCCATTCGGCACTGTTGTATTCATTAATTCAGACATCTCTGGCAGAGTATATCAGACCAAGTGTAACCATCCCTTGCAAATATCTCAATATGTGTTTGGCAGTGGTCCAATGTGCATGGAGAGGCTCAGTCATGAATTGACTCAACTTTTTCACTGTGTAGCATATGTTCACATGGGTGTTCACAAGGAACATCAAAACCCCAATCAACTGTCTATACTCAGATGGATTCGCCAAATTAGGTCTTGCAACTTCTCCACATAATTTCTTGAAGTTTATTTCCATCGGTGTGAATAGATATCTAAATCCAGTCATCCCAAATATTTCTAGCAACTTCACAACATATTTTCTTTGTGAAAGGAAAATTTCACCGAGCCTTTGCCATACCTCAAGGCCTAGAAAGTAGTGCATGAGTCCAAGGTCCTTCATTTCGAATTCAGAGGTTATCTCCCTCTTACATTCCATCATCATAGGCTCACTACATGTCAGGAATAGATCATCAACATATAAAACCAATATCGGTGGAATACCTTGGACTACTTGAAGTAGAGGTTGGGATTGACATTGCTTCTTGTGAATTTGAGCTTCACAAAATTATTATATATGTTGGCGTACCATGATATTGGGGCTTGCTTCAAGCCATACAATGCCTTCTTCAATCTACAAATAGGTGTCCTGTGATACTCTACTTCAAATCCCTATGGTTGTTCAACATATACTTCTTCTTGTAGCATGCCATGGAGAAATGCAGTCTTTACATCCATCTGATGAAGGGTCCATCCTTGAATTGCGGCAAGAGAAACTATCAAGTGAGTGGTTGTATATTGAGCCATAGGTGAAAATATATCATCATGATCCTCTCCCTCTTTCTGGGATAATCCTCGAGCCACGAACATTGCCTTTTATTTTTAAATTCTTCCATCAATTCCATGCTTAATCTTGTATATCCACTTCGAAGTTACCAAAAATTTCCCCTTTGGTCTCGACACAACTGTTGAGCCTCAAAATTGTGCTTTCCTTCACCTCATTTTACCTCATTTTCCCTTGTCCATTGCTATCTTAGACCCAATTGATCAATGAATATAGTTAAAATTACTTCTAGAATGATTTACATGATTGACTTGCTAAGTTTTGTGATTTTTGCCATTGTAAAGCATTTTGACCGGAACTAGCTGCAGAATGCAGACATTCCGTAGCTAACCGGCGATTCTGCAGCTGCCTTCACGTTTGAGTATGTTCCAGGTGGCCTCTTGAGAAAAATCGCATATGGGCATGATCCATGTCATGTCTACATGGTTCGTTGCTCATCATGGAGGAAGAAACGAATTCTGGGTACGGTTTTGAACGTGGGAACACATTTAGGAAGGAAGAATTCTATTAGGACTGTCTCAGTCCAGTTGTCTTTTCCTCTTCACACAGCCACTTCAAAGAGTCCTAACGTGATTCCGATAAGGAAAGACAGTGTTCCTGAATTGTTGCAAGTATTGTTATGTGCATTTGCTTTATAAACACTTGGGAGACCGAGAGCTATGTTAGAGATTTTATGTTAGATTTGATGCTAGATTTTGTTTAGACTCTGTGCTACATTCCTGAAGACGCAGAGTGTTATGTTCAAACTATTTCATCTTTAATGGAGCAGACTGTGTTGTTTTGAAAGCGTGATTTAATTTGGAGTTGAATTCCGTCAGGTGGTAGAGGGCCCCTGCCTCTTGCACGGATTTATTTTGCGTAAATTAGATAAGTCTTCTAGCTGCCTTTACGTTTTTGAATTTGAATTAATAGTTGTTTTAATTAGTTACTGTAGTTGTACTCATTCTAACTCTTCCATAAGAAGAAGCTCTTCCAAAAGACTATAATGAAGAATGAGGAATAGCTATAGTATTGTAGGATTTGAAGTTGAATTCATAGTGGTTTTTAATTAGCTACTGTAGTTATATTCATTCTAACTCTTCCACAAGAAGAAATTCTTCCAAAAGATTATAATGATGAATGATGAATGGCTATAGTACTGTAGGATTTAGTTGTAGTTTTTGTTGTTCACTATCACAGTTACACTTGTTCTAATCACTCTTCCACAAGAAGAAACTCTTCCAAGAAATTCTTAAGAAGTTCAAGACATGACCGTGATAATGAATGATTTAATTGTGTGTTTGCACTAAGGATCATCTCTGTTCTTGCTCTTAAACGCTTGCCCAAGAAATCATAATGACGAGTAGGATATGGATATGATATCTTAGTTTTTCATTTGCTTTCAGTCTATTTGCTTACAATTGCACTCAATTACCCAGTCAGAATTGTTCTAGCTCTTCCAAAAGAAGGAATTCTTCCAAAATATCATTAATGATGGATAAACAGATTGTGTAACTTCATAGAATAATGCATGTTAGCATAGTTAGAATACTCCGGAGTTTAATTGCACTTAACTCATGTTCAGTCACTTTTTTTTGAGTTTGATGATGACTTGTAGCTCAGCGTTGTTCTAGATTAGTGGCATCTCAAGTTCATTTTTAGACTAACTCATTGCACTTGCACTTCCCATTCAGATTATCATCCACTGCACAATAGATTACTTCAGTTGTTAAAATTAACAAGACAACCTTCATTATTCACAAACATCTTCTTGTTCTAAAATCCATAATTGATCTATAACCATATGAACAGAAGACAACATCATTTTAAGGCCTGAAGTACCTCTGCAATTTCCTTATCATTTCATAAACAGAATCCTCCCTCAAAAGCCTACTTTGAAAAGAAATCAATAACTTTTGAGTAAAGGTTTTGTGACATTCAATTGAATTGTAGAATAGAGATAGGAACTAGTTCTAGAATAGAAGATCTTATGATGATGATAACAATGTTTTCCTCTCAATATGTTTCAAATCTCTAATCAAGAACCAAATGTTGCATCATTGTAGGTTAGTTGTTTAATTGATTAGTTAGAGGAATTGCATACTTAGTGATCATTTCTCAAGTTTAGTTTGTGTTTTGAATCATTTGCTTAAAATTCATTATCAAGCTTTGCTTTTACTTTGTCATAGTTTAGATTTGATTCTTCTTCAGTGTTTCCAATTGCATTTGCCATCTGTCATTACATCAATTAGGCTTAACTCTGTTTTGATCGCCAGCTCCTTTCCATTAGCTGTCTAGGCATTTTTCCTTGTAAACATAAAACCACCAAAAAGACCAAAAACATCATAAATCATTACAAAAGACCAAAAACATCACAAAACACTACACACAACGCATTAGGAAACAAGTACCTAGGTACATACAGTACACTTCACTTCAGCAGTTTACAAATCCTGGTTGACAATTAAATGAGCTCAGTTTAGGAGACTAGATTGAGACCAAACAACAACATACCATACATAATTTCTTCATGACAGATTCATATTCTTCGGTCATAGCATATTTCCATAATTTTTATTTTACGGCTACTCTGAATGTGGAAGGTTCAACTTGAATCATGGTGCTCATGGCTGCAAGATATCCCTGGTACTTGCATGGCTTCTTCCTTTCTATAAATGAACTTTGAGGAGGCACATCTCTATCAACATCCTAAACTGTGTCTCAAAGCCAAAGTGGTCTCTTCCTAGTGGGAGGATTACTCTGAGGAGAAACTAAGGGATCCATGGGATCATTAACGACATCAGGCATAGACAGACCATCCAATATATCCATTTCATCATTCTTCTTGGGAGGAGGAAGCGGGGGAAGGTCTAGGGATTTTCCAAGTGTGTGATCTTCATCAAATATGACATTCCCGCTAATTTCTGCCTTCCTTTGACCAGTAATATATAGTCTAAATGCTTTATAATTTTCACAAAACCAAACAAACATACCCTTTCTTCATTTAGTTTCCACCCTATTCCTTTTCTCTTTCGGCACATGGAAGTATACGAGGCATCAAAAGATACATAGATGACTCACATTGAGCTTGAAACATGTGAATGCTTATTTGGGTGTTAATGTGTATAATGCTTGATGAGGCACCATGTTTCGAACATATATGGTAGCATTTTTCACTTCTCCCCAAAGAAAATTTGGTACCTTTTGATCATGGAACATGGAATGAGCGGCTTCTACAATGGACTTGTTATTACTTTTGGCTACTCCATTTTATTCAGGAGTATAAGGTGTATTTGTCTCTTTCTTGATGCCTTCCTTCTTTAAAAAATAAATAAATTCATTTGAAGTGTATTGGGCCATAGTTGTCGGACCTGAATATTTTAATTTTCTTCCATGTTTGATTTTCGATCAAGGAATTGAACTCCTTGAAATTTTCAAATGCTTCATCCTTATGCTTCAGATAATATATCCATGTCTTTCTAGAAAATTCATCAATGAAGGTAATATAATAGATATGGTTACCAAGAGAGTGTATGGGCATTGGACCACTCAATTCAAAGTGAAAGAGATCGAGGATGTCATTAATCTTGCTTTCACTAGAGGGGAATGGTCCCCTTGTAATCTTTCTACTGGCACATCCTGGACATACTCCATCATGTTGAGCTTCAATATTTGGAATCTAGGAGACAAATTTCTCCAATTTTGGAAGTACACCATAATGAATATGAGCTAACCTTCAGTGGAATAATTCGCTTAGATTATTTGTATTATGTACTAATGCCAACAGTGGCCTTGCATTGACCCTGTAGATTCCTTCATATCTTGTTCCCAAAGTGAATGCATATTTCATACATGATCCAATGGGCCAACTAAGAAATTTTCCCTTGATGAAGGAAACCCTCATCCCTTTGTCTTCTAGAGTAGAAATTGATACCAATTTTTTCTTCAACCCAGACACATACATTACATCATGCAATACAAGAGATTCCCTAGAATTCAAATGAAATTTGACGGATCCAAAAAATTTGACGAGATGAGTGGAGTTGTTTCCAAGAATAATTTTGAAATTTGGATCCCTCTCTACTAAGTTACAGAGAACTTCCTTGTAACCATAGAAGTGATGAGTGGCCCCACTATCAACTAGCCAAATATCCTAGGAATCTGGAGGAGAAGAACTAGTAAGAGTGTAGATAAGGATATATTCAGATTGATTTACAACATTTATTTCATACCTAGATATTTTTTACTTCTTTTTTGGACGATGATCTTCTTCATGATCACTTGGAGAGCTCTTCTTCTTCTATCATTTCTTCCATCATGATCATTCCTTTGATCATCTCTCCTCCTTTTATCATTAAATTTGTTGTTGTTGCTTCTAGTATTATAACGCGGCCCATTATTATTCTCACGGAAATATCGAGCATAATGACCCTTCTTGTGACAATTGTAGCATTTAATATGCAAGTATTCTTTCCTTTTATTTTTATTTCGAGGAGGATGCTTTCTTGAATTCGATGGGCCTCCTTTCCATTTCTTCTTCTTCTTTTCATGAGAAGTGAATGTAGCAGGTTCTCCTTCTTCATGATTTTGATACCTTCCTCTTCCTATCATCCCGGACTCTTCTTGAGTGAGATTTCCAACAATATCATCAAATGAATGAAGGAAATTTGTGTTGCTAATAGTAGTGATGAATGTTTCCCAAATAGGAGGGAGACCTCTTAAAGTAACGACCACCAGCTCATTGTTAGGTACAACTTCTCCAACTCTTAGCAATTGGTCTCTAACACAAGATATCCTCATTATGTAGTATTGTATGGAATCTTATTTATTCATCTTGGTGTCTTTGAGTTGATATTTCAAAGTGATGATTTCATTCAATTTTTTGACCTCATACATACATGCTATATTATCATACATGTCCTTGGACCTTTTCAAGTTTCCAACATATGCAATAAACTTGTGTTGTAAACCATAATTTATAATTAGCTTTGATTTATTCTCATATTTCTTATGCTTACTATTTAAGGTAGTGGATGATTTTTTTGGAGGCTCAAGTACCTTTCCTTGACTGAAGTCCAAAACATCATTGTTGTTAGCTATGCTTTCCAACCTAGCTTTTCATGCAACAAAATTGGATGACTCACCCAAATTCTCATTCTCCTTGAAGTTGGTCATTGTCATATTGATTTGAATATATTGGATCTTTCAAGTTTTCCAAATATGATTGCTTCAATCCTTTCCTCATATTGGTCTTGTCCTTCACCTTAGCTTTGATACCATTTTAATTTTTAGATTGTTTTGTGTTGTATCAATTACTTTAGCCCAATTCCAAAATTTACTTAGAAATATTTCCAATTACAATTAGTATTTACATTCATAAAAAAAAAATGAAGACAAAACAATAAATGCAATGATAAAGGAGACAATCAACACATTAACAAGAGACACCAGATTTGGTCAAAGCCCGGGGAAAAAATCACTATGGGGAAAACCCTTTGAATATCTTCTTCTATTATATTGTCATAAAATGTTTAGCAGAGAGTACAATGAGCCCAATAAAATATGTACAATAATATACACTAACAACTTTAGAAACCTTTGCATGGAGTTCAAATATATCAAAGACAACTTGCTTCAGCTTTTAGACAACTTCTGAAATCTTCGGATGACAGTCAATAGTAGTAAAACCCTTAGCCGCTACCATAAGTCAGCATTCCAGAGGATTTAGGATCTTAGTTGCTACCTTGCATATAGCAATCCCACAGATATATCCTGGATCCACTAGTTCTATGCCCACGGTTGGGACAAAAATCCTAATTTTAGTGCGACTTTAGGACTTGAGATTTCAGACCTTCGTATGATATTTTTCTTTGCCAATGTGTCAAATCCAATCATATAGAAGATAAGAAGATGCTTGATGTTGTGATTTACAAATGAGATTCTCGATCACTTGTATTTATATGCTTCAAAGGGGTGTCAATTATGTCCAACCAACCTGTCAAAATATATGAAGATGACCTGATCCAATATCCATGAGTGGGCGCAAATTCAAAGACCAACTTCTACTTATCCGAATGAGGTGATATTTAGGTCTATTTTGGTCCTCTTGGGAAGAGGAAATCAATGCCATCATTATCTCCATCAAGTGAGTAGTCCAAAGTGGAATTTAACCGCAGGTGCATAATTTTAACATTTTTCAATTGATTCACTAATGGAAATCTATCATAAAATTACCTTTCAATAGAGAGACAACATTTTTGAGTCATTTATGCCAAAAAGTTTTGAATTTCCTCATCATAATTCACCATATTCCTCGGAAAAAATTTCTATAAATGTCCATAAAAGTGATTTCTATGGTTTTTTGTCTTCTAGGCTATCAAAATGATGAATGGGATGATGAGGTCATCTTATGGTTCCTGTCAGCCTTTTCATCTAGGATAAATACCTTTGTTCTTTTCAAATTTGGCGAGTTTATTTCAAATTTCACTCATGAGAAATTATTGAAGTTTAATGTAGAGAGGGATTATAAACATGAATTTTTATTAGTGTATTTTTTCTTATATCATTAGTATTAGAGATTCAAGATGCCACTTCAAAAATTAGATTTACAGGGAAGGCCACAATCTATCATTCATTGGACTTCATTAGTCATAAATAATTCATAATATTATTCCTTTTCTAACTTTGTAGATCAGTTTCTAATTTTTTCATTATGTCTCCTTAGTAGAGATGTAGTTCCAAGGGTATCAATATAAATTAAGAGAATTTTACATCGGAGTGAGAAGTCAAAAGTAGGAGACTGATCTTTTATATCAGAAATTTACAGAGATTAGGGTTTATGGTTGTGAATTACAACCCTAAAAGTTACCATTTTTTCTCCTATGAGGATTTTTGATTTGAAATTATTAAGACAACATGAATATGGATGAAATTCAATTTGTGTCAAGAAAACGAAAAGCTCAATTTAAACTAAAATTTCAAGTTAGTTCAGTTATAGTAAATACCAAAGAAGATGATAAGGAGGTAGAGAGTTTTTTAAGTCAAATGAATTTTAAATTAAGTTTCAGTTGGACTTATGATCCTTTGGGACTAATTTCATCTCTTAGACTTGAGAAAAAATCTACTTCTTATACTCATTTCTATGAACCATAGATTGAACAATATGCTAATCAATATGTTTGGGAAGATAATACTTTGAAAAAAGTTGAAGAGCATGTTTCCAGTCAAACAACCTTGGAAACTCCTAGACCTAAAGAGAAGGAGTTAAAAATACCAAGTGACAACATTACTCCTCTTGGTTCAGGTTCCAAATCAACATACTCTTCATATTTTTCAAAATAACAAAGACAAAAAATATAGAGGAGTCATCTGAAGCCAAGAATACAGATGTGTCTACTACAATAATGTTATCAAGTGAGCATGTTTTCACTTTACAACAAATTGAATAAATAGTCCCCGAAGCATCTAATTTCCCTTCTTCTAGTGGAAAAAATATTTTCGCTAAATTCTAATAAATGAAGAAGAAAAATGAGTTACTTAAAATTGTTACCTATTCTCAGTTCTGGAAACATGATTCATGCACCCAAAATAGGTTATTGACTACACTAGACCCTGACAGAGGATAGTTTCAATTGGCATTTATTGAGGCAAAGGTCTGAGTTCTTAAATATGTAAATAATTACAAGACCTCATTATTCTCTTTTGATACAAAAAAATATCATACTATAGGTCATATTGATCTACATAAGCAAGTTGGTGAAATGATATATTCTTCTTTAACAAATTCTGCTATGGGTGCTTCAAAACTACAAGATTCTTTAAATAATATTCATTCTCATCTAAAGTTGAAAAGTATGTCATCATTGGAAAACTATACAAGGATAAAGGCTTTAGAAGACATTGTTATAAAATTAGGATTAGATCCTAATAATTTTGATGTTGCTTAATAAATCATTAAGAATAGATATGTAGACATTAAAGAATTACGTGGATAATTAAAAATGCCAAGAATAGAGAATCCTCGGGCTCAGGAGGTAGGGAAATTAGAAAAGGAAAAATAAAATATGTTATATATTATTCTTGAAAAAAACCTTCAGATACAAAGAATGGAGTCATAAATGGAAAAAATGATAAAGGAGAAAGAACAACAAACTAGTGCAAGAAATTCAACAATGGAAATAGGATCAGCTAGCCAAGATTATACATAATAGTTATCTAAATCGATGGGAGGCTTCACTAGTAGAAAATGAGAAATTAGTGACTATGTGACTAAAAACGTTAATCAATGTAGGTTTTCCAAGTGAAATAATACCAAAAAAGAGCAATATTAAGTGACCCAACTAAAAACGACTAACATAAATGAATAATTTAGTCCCGGGCTAAAATATACAACTAGATAATAAGTAATACAACTAAAAATGACTTAAATGAATGACTGATATAGTCTAGGAGAAAAAATATGACTACCTAATAAGTACTAATATAATACGAATCAATCATTTATGTTGGTCATTTTAATTGTGTCACTTCAGTAAACCTTGTATATCCAAAAAGTGTTTATGTTAGTTATTGCAAGTAATCCCCTAATCCTTGAGCCCTTAACCCCTTACAACTAATGCCTTTATCCCCTTAGCCCTAAAATCCCTAGCATTAAATGACCTAACTGCTAAACGCCCTAATTCCTAAATAATCAACCCCTTAACTCCTCAGTTGTTAGCCCTAACCTCTACACCCCTAAATCCTTAACCACAATGCTTAACACCTTAAACTCTTAGCCCATATCCTCTAAGCCCTTAACCCCTAATACACCTAAAAATTCGTTTTTAATACGATATTGATAACCCATCATGTAAACTATTATATTGAATTAACATAATGTTAAAATATTATATGTCCACAAAAATGACACATATAAATCACATGAAGCTTTCAAATAAAAAAGTAAAAAAAATCACTAATAATGCACCTATTTCATTTGATAGTCACTAATAGCTCACCTATTTCCCCAAAACCACATAAAAAATCTTATTTTAGTGACCCAATCATTAATTTTGGTGCTAACAAAAAAACCAACCCTCTTATCTCCCTTCGTATATCCTTCCCCACTTAATTCTTCGCGCTAACCAAAAACTTGCTTATCACCCTTGGTTTATCAAGTAACATCTCAGATCCTTCAACTCCATTGAAAAAATCATGCCTAGAAAAAAAAAAATGGGATTCAAACTATATCATCACCACAGACAATAAAAATAATTCAACAAATTTAATTTTTTTCTCGCCAAATATTATTGATACCTTCCTTCTCGCAGGTGTTTTGACTAGTAAAAATTACACAATTTTGCATAGTATAGGCATCCCAATGGACATTGAGGAGAATCAAAAAACACCTTTGTTAGCATCAACCCATAAAAATGGGAGGGAAATGCCACTAGAGCCCAAAATAAAAGAAATTTTGAGCAGCGAAGGTGAAGAAGTCGTGCTCGACATCAATGAAGTTAGCTTCTCAAATTCAAATAGACATTATATCTACAATCCATTTACATTCTTTGGTTGTTCAGATGATTTCAATGTCCCTACATCCTCCAACGATCCATTTAGAAACCATACAAAAAATATTTAGGGGTTTTATGGATGGATAAAAAATGTGATTTGTATTCCTCTTGCTCTGGTTAGGGTGTTGGTCTTTGGGGTTGTGATTTTGATTGGTTTTTTAGCTTGAAAATTGGCTCTATCTAGATGGAAGGATAGGCAGAACCAAATGCCTAAGTGGAGAGGTGCATTGATGTGGGTTTTTTGGATTGTAGCTTGTTGGGTTCTCTTTTGTTTTGGGTATTCTGGATTTTTGAGGAATTCATTAAGGATTTCAAATGATGGTTCATGTTTACGGATTACTATTTTGGATGTTGTCCATTTTTTCTATCAATATTCAACAATGTCTTGAAAAAAAAGGAACAATGCCCTTATAATTCTCTTCCATGAAGTTGATTTGGGTTTTGTTTTGGGTTTGGTAAAATATCCTTTGTTAAGTAAGTTGGCTTTACCCTCTACTAGATGAAACTTTCACTTGGACCTGTTCATTGAGATACATTGCCTAGGAAAAAATTCTGAGGCTCAGATAACACAAATATTAAGATTTATCACATAAGTAGCTGCATTAACATGACAACATGGTCTCAGAGGATTGAACTAGTTCTCTATGAATGAATCTCACTTTTTCTCAACTTCTCCACTAAGAAAGCTTGTTTGATATACCACTTGACCACAACCCACTTGATAGATTTATCTATGGATGAAGCTCATTTGATTTAGCACTTGAACACAAATCACTTTACAAAACTTAACTAGTGAATTATATGTTTAGCTTTGCCTTATTTTATTTTTATTGGGCACTGGAAAATTATAAGCTTTGAGTTGCTTTATTTTATTTTATGGGGCATTGTAACTTATTTGGGGAGTTTTAAGCTCAAAATTACATTATTTTATTTGGAACTATGCTTTTTATAACCAAGTTTCAGGGGACTTAGGGAGGAATATTATCTTTTCTTAGCCATTGAAAAGATTTTCTTTTCTTAAAGTGATGTTTTATCATTACACAGGAAGAATTACCAACAGTATGTAAAATTTGTTTTTGTAAATTATGCTTCATAATTACATAGGAAGAGTTACCAACAATGTACTATCGCATACTTAGCTGCCCAAAAAGATTCAACAGCTTGGAAAGGGTCAAATTATTTTTATCTAAGATGCCATAATTGCTCCACCAAAGCTATGCAAAATTTGCACCTGTGGGTGGAACGTGCTTCTAGGGGTGGGGGGAGGTTATAGATTGGAATGATGTTGAATGGTAGCATGAGGCATCATGGATTCCTCACCATTGAATCAAACCTCAATGGTTAATTCCCAAGGTTCTATAATTGACCCTTTCCTTTTAGGAAATATGCACATTGTGACTCATTTGTATTGGATTATGATATTGCTTATTGATTTTTATGAATTGCAGTGTTGCTAATTGGGAAGTGTGATAGTGAACCATATATGATGTTTAATTGTGGCACTTCTTATTGGGAATTTTGGCACTTAAATAGGTATTTTGGTATAACTTATTCAGAAAATTGGTACTGAAATTTGATACTGCTTTTCGTGTAGACCTCTAGGCATGGAATTTGATGTTTACATTTGATGATTATGAAAATACATTATGGTGCCTTGGTTATAGCTCAATGAAAGTTCAAATTTTGTTTATAGTCTGAGCTATTATTCTATAGGATACATATAGTCATAATTTTACTTGTAATAAGCATATACTTGAAGTGGTACAAGAGTTGTCTAAAGTAATAATTTCTAGTCAGAACCAATATCTATAGGGAAATTGTCTATTTTATTCATAATATAAATAAGTATCCCTCTTATCGCTCTGGGTTTATCATTGTTATCTATCTTGGTTTATTCTTCCCCACTTCAATTTTTTATTCTTAGAGAGAAGCAGAGGAAGCAAGAAGTGTGATAATTCTTGCTAACCAAAATCTCTTAATGCATGAAGAAAAATACTATTATTTTGTAGCTGGGGTTTAATTTTTGATTATTTAGGAACCACAGTCTAAATTTTTTTTCTCTTAATGCATGAACACAAATTCAATCCAAGGAAATCCAACAACATAAGTGAATCAATTTTTCGGTTGGGCAGGGAGACTACATTGATGTTCATTTTCATTATTTCCATTTCTTCTCGTTGGTCGTCGGTGCTCTACTCTGCCCCAAGGGAATGATGGCATGAACCCTTGGCTCCTCTCCATTTTTTTATGTAGGTTAATGAATCCCAAATACTCTCAGGTAAATTTTGATTCCATTAATTTTGAGTCTTTCAAATTTCTTTTTTATTTTGTAGTGTGGAGGTTTCTTAAGGTTTTTAATTCCTTTGGTTTCTTTTTTTAAAGAAACAAAAATAAAAATATTCCATTAGTGAAGAAAATAATGTTTAATTTTGATCTAATATACCAAATATATATATCCACAATGTGCCTCTGAAACTAAAAATAAAACTGATGTATCCAAGCCAACATGAAGCTCCAAACATAAAACCAAGTCCACCCATACCCTATCAACTGATGCAGGAGCATCGGGAACTTAGCCAACAATGTGATGTTTTGGTCACATGTTGTGGCTAATTCAAAGAAAACATTAGTACTAGTATATTTAATTATTATATTATTATTTTTATTTATTTATGAGTATTGTTAGTTTGTTTTTATGTTTAAATAAATTAGGAATAAAATTAGTAGTTGGTTTCTTTCCCTGCGTGGATATAGAGCCAACATAGGGATAAGCACTTAAAAATAGGGATGTATTGATTTTTTGAGAGAATTCAAGAAGAAATCTATTCTAAGAGGAGCAGTTTCATATCTCCAGTATAAATAATAGGAAGTAGTAAGGAAACACCAAGATTGCCAGTATGTAAATTAAAAACGCAAAGGACAATCAATGAATTATTCAGTCCATACATCAGTAATGAAACTTTGGTTGGTCTAGTGTGGTTTATTTTATTATTAGCGGTTACATACTATATATGTATATGCATAAATGGTTGAATGTAGGGATAGTGTACATTGGGAAGGCACTTGGAGTGGAAGCAGTTTCCAATTGCTCGAGTTATAAACGAAGGCTAGAGTTAGAAGTATGAAGGATGGACAAAAATCATAGCAGACCCATTAAGGGAGCAGCAAGAAGTTAACGTAGTTTTAACACCAACAATATGTATTAATCGGATGCATGGGTTGCCAGCGTTCAGTGAATGACCATGAAGAAAAGCAATACTGCGATGAACTAATTCTCTAGAACTGTAACACAAGGTTGGTCACGTTGGGTCAAGTTCAGAACATTCAATTCATTTTGGGTTAGCAAAGATTGTATTTAGACTATGTAGATGTTAACGATGGGATCGATTGCTAGGTGTGATCCTGTAATGAATTGAGTAGATCGTGGTTCAATGCAAAAGTCAAAATTGCATTTTGGTCATGAATATTTGGAAGACCGATAACATTTGTTGTGAATATTTTAATGATTTTCATGCTTGGTCTGTTGAGAAGAGCGTAGGCTCAAATACTATGGTTAAAGGTATTTTTTATTGGATCCCAAATACAGATTTTAGTGTATCCATTAAAAATGGTCCTTTGAGAGCTCATAAATTATTATATGCATTGAAGTTTGCTTAAAGATATCATATTTCATACTATTGATATTTATTTGGGATTACATATAAAATACAAAAAAAAAATGGATCAATTCCATTATCAAGTAGTAAACCCAGGCCTTAATAGAATTGGACATTTTTGAAAAGCAATTTTAAAGTGGAATTTGTGTATGTTCATCATTTGTGATATCAGAGCCATTGGGTTGTTTTTTAGTATTTCATAGAATGTCGCCCAGAAGAGGAGTTGGAGTGGGCCGAGCTGGGATAGGTCAAGGGAGATCTATAGCAAACACAGTTTTGCTAGAAGAAATCCGGCACTTGCGTACAAGAATGGCTACCATGGAAACTACTTAGAGGAGGGCAACAAATAATGGCGTTGCCAGTGCCAGTGAAGAAGAAACCACCGATGAGAAGTGGAAGAAGAAAGTGAGGCAGCCAAAGTCATGAAGATACTTGCAAAGGTCAGTAGCAGACCAAAGGTAGAAGCACCTTTATATGACGAAAATCTTAGTGTGGAAGTACTAATGGACTGGATCAGTTCATTAGAGATGACAAGAAGAAAGTGAAGTTTGCAGCCACAAGATTGAAAGGCCATGCAGCCCTACGGTGGGATGAATTTCAATTGTCCAGCAAACGAAAAGGGAAACCCAAAATCAAATGGTGGGATAAGATGATGAGTAAACTGAAAGTTAATTTTATGCTGAAAGATTATCAGTTAAATATTTTTAGACAATTGCAAAGCTTAAAGCAAAGGGCATGACTATCAAAGAATATACTAAAGAATTTTATAGGCTGAGTATTAGAGCGGGTCATATTGAAGATGACATAGAAAAGGTAGCTAGATATATAAATGGTTTGAGATATGAAATACAAGATGAGATCGGCTTATTAAATTTGAAGACGATTGAAGATGCCTATCAAGAAGCTTTGAGGGTGGAAGAAAAGATGTTGCATAAACAAAATTAGAGAAATAGAGGCAAGAGTCCGGCAAAAGGAAGGGGAACATTTAAATCCAGATTTCAATACTCCTAGAATGAGGCAGGGAGTTCAAGTAATAGATCACCACAAAGAGGAGATTTTGGTCGCGGAAGATTTGTGCCCAGAGGTAGAGGCCGAGGAAGAGATTTTTGGTGCTTTGCATGTGGTGAATGGGGATATATGCAATGGGATTGTCCTCACAATAAATTAGCAACCCAACGAAACGTGAACATTGCTGAAACAAAGGAAGGAATTCCTCAGACTACAGCCAAAGAGGAACCACCCGAAGCCAGAGAATCCTTGTTATTGAAAAGGATATTTCTTAAATAAGCTAAGGAAGCCAGAGAACTAGCTCAGAGAAAGAATCTATTCAAAACTGTATGTAAGTCAAAGGGTAAGCGTTTCAAATTGGTAATTGATAGCGGTAGTACTGATAACATTGTTTCTACAGAGATGGTGGAAAAACTGAAGTTGGAGAAAACAATACACCCCACTCCTTATAAAGTATCGTGGCTCCAAAAAGGCCATCAAATTATTGTAACTGAACAATGTAAAGCTGAAATCCAGATTGGTACTTATAAGGATGATATTTTATGTGATGTAATGCCGATGGATGTATGTCACATATTGCTAGGAAGGCCATGGCAATTTGACAGGAAAGCCATACACGATGGCAGAAGAAACACTTATACTCTTGAGAAAGACGGGAGCAAGCATACATTGCTGCCATTGAGAGATGAAACTGACAAGGAAGAACCTAGAAACAACGTTATGTTGATGAGTGGAAAAACCCTGTTGCAAGAAGTCGAGAAGGGCGAGGAGATGCATTTTGCTATTGTTGGGAGACCGAAGGTAATTTTAACTTCTAAAAATTTAGAAGATTTACCTGAAGAAATTCGCAATATGTTGAATGATTTTGCTGATATTGTTGTGGATGAGTTTCCAAATGAGTTATTTCCCATTAGGAGTATTAGTCACCACATTGATCTAATCTCTGGAGCCAGTTTGCCGAATAAAGCAGCCTACAGGTTAACACCACAGGAAAATACTGAAGTTGGAAGACAAGTGCAAGAATTGATGGATAAGGGATTAATCAGAGAAAGCCTCAGTCCATGTGTTGTACCAACAGTACTCATTCCAAAGAAAGTAGGTGAATGGCACATGTGCACAGATTCTCGGGCCATAAATAAAATGACCATCAGGTATCGTTTTCCTTTACCATGAATGGATGATTTAATGGATTGTTTGAGTGGGTAGAATTATTTTTCTAAGATAGATTTGAAGAGTGGGTATCATTATATAAGAATGAGAGAGGAGGGTGAATGGAAAACCACATTAAAAACAAATAATGGTTTGTATGAATGGTTAGTAATGCCTTTCAGACTTACTAATGCACCTAGTACCTTCATGTGGTTGATGAATGAAGTTTTTAAGGAAAATAAAGGCAAATTTGTAATTGTTTATCTTGATGTTATTCTCATTTTTAGTCGAAGTAAAGAAGAGCATCTAGAACACCTTAAATTAGTTCTAAAGACTTCGCAAAAAGAAAAACTGCTGAAAACTTGAAGAAATGTAGCTTTATGAAGGAAGAACTAATTTATTTTGGGTTCATAGTCTCTAAGCAAGGGTTGAAAATGGATCCAGAGAAAATCCAAGAAATTGTAAAGTGGCCAACTCCTAGAAGCATATTTGAAGTAAGAAGCTTCCATGGTCTTGTAAGTTTCTATCGAAAATTTATTCGAAGTTTTAGTCATTGTGCACCCATTATAGAAACAATCAGAGAAACTAATCAATCATTCAAATGGACAGAAGCAACAGATCGAAACTTTAAATTTCTAAAGAATAAAATTACTAAAAAACCAGTCTTGGATTTACCAAATTTTGAGAAAGTTTTCCAGGTTGAAACTGATGCTAGTGGAATTGTGATTGGAGCAGTTCTGAGCCAAGATCAGAAACCAATAGCATAATTTAGTGAAAAACTAAATGAAGCAAAGAAGAAATATTCAACTTATGACAAGGAACTTTATGTTGTTGTACAAGCCTTAAAAAATGGAGACATTATTTGTTGCCAAAAGAGTTTGTGTTATATTTTGATAATCATGCATTACAATTTATAAACAATCAATCAAAATTAAATCAGAAACATTCCAAATGGGTATAGTATTTGCAGAGTT
Source organism: Pinus albicaulis (assembly GCA_034641835.2). Lineage (NCBI taxonomy): Eukaryota > Viridiplantae > Streptophyta > Pinopsida > Pinales > Pinaceae > Pinus > Pinus albicaulis. The sequence continues at coordinate 1,040,062,972 of CM076578.1, forward strand.
TCACTTTTGTAATCAAACATACGAGTGGTAAATTGAACAAATTTGCTAATTCTTTGAGAAGGGTGAACTTAATTATGCAGGAGTTACAATTTGTTGTTGTAGGGTTCGAGGAGATGGTTGACATGTATAAAAGTGATGCAGAGTTTAAAGAAATTTATGCAGCCATAGAAAATCCAGCAATCCATAACAGAAGCCAGTGGTTGGATTATCTTATCCAAGGGGGATTACTGTTAAAAAATAATAAGTTATGTATTCCTAAATGTTCTATGAGGGAAAACATAATCAAGGAGAAATATAGTGGAGGTCTATCTGGAGATTTTGGACAGGACAAAACCTTTGCTCAGGTAAACACTTTTTATTACTAGTCGAAGATGCAAACTGATGTTAAACGGTTTGTGGAAAAATGCAAGATCTGTCAGCATGCTAAGGGGAAAATTCAGAATACATGATTGTATCAGCCATTACCAATACCTGACAAACCATGGGATGTAGTTAGTATGGATTTTGTTTTGGGTTTGCCAAAAAATCAAAAGGAAAATGATTCCATTTATGTTGTTGTGGATAGATTTTCTAAAATGGCTCATTTTATTGCATGCAAGAAAACAAGGGATGTGACACATATTGCTAATCTGTTTTTTTCAGAAGTTGTAAGATTACATGGGTTGCCTGTAAGCATTGTGTCTGACAGGGATACCAAGTTCATGGGACATTTCTAGAGAACTCTGTGGAAGAAACTAGGTACCAACCTTAGTTTTAGTCCAACATATCATCCTCAAATGGATGGATAGACCGAGGTAGTGAATAGAAGTCTGGGAAACATATTGAGAATCTTGGTATACAAAAATCCTAAACAATGGGATTTAGCCCTTGCTCAGGCTGAGTTTTCTTACAAATATACTCCAAATCGAAGTACTGGTATGAGTCCATTCCATATTGTTTTTGGAATGCATCCAAGAGGTGTGTATGAACTTAGAAATCTGGGAAAATAGGAAGTAAGGAGCGCAAAGGCTGAAGAATTTGCAGAACAGATGCAGGAACTATAGGAAGATGTCAAAAGCAGATTGTAGGAAAGTAATAGCAAATACAAGCGAAGAGCAGATATGAGGAGGCGAGAAAAAGAATTCCAAGTAGGTGATTTAGTTATGGTGTATTTAAGGAAATAAATATTTCATGTTAAAACTTATAATAAATTAAAACTGAAGAAGATAGGGCCATGTAAAATTGTAAGGAAATTTTCTTCAAATGCATATGAAGTTAAATTTCCAACTAGAACTGGAATATCTCCAATATTCAATATTGCATATTTGTACCAGTACCGAGAACTAGAAGAAGAACCACAAGGGGATGCCACAGTAGAAGAAAATCCAACGGTAAATTGGGAAGAGCAGATGCCCAAAGTAGGGAAGAGGGAAGTTGAAACTTATTATCAGTATTTAGTCAAGTGGAGAGGACATCCAATGGAAGGCGCTAGTTGGATGACTGTAGCAGAGCTACAGAAGTTGGGAATCAATTTTGAAGCATTACCAGATCAGGTTTTTTCCTCGGGAGTCTGATGCAAGAGCATCGGGAACTTAGCCAACAATGTGATGTTTTGGCCACATGTTGTGGCTAATTCAAATAAAACATTAGTAGTAGTATATTTAATTATTATATTATTATTTTTATTTATTTATGAGTATTGTTAGTTTGTTTTTATGTTTAAATAAATTAGGAATAAAATTAGTAGTTGGTTTCTTTTCCTACATGGATATAGAGCCAACATAGGGATAAGCACTTAAAAATAGGGAGGTATTGATTTTTTGAGAGAATTCGAGAATAAATCTATTCTAAGAGGAGCAATTTAATATCTCCAGTATAAATAATAGGAAGTAGTAAGGAAACACCAAGATTTCTAGTATGTAAATTAAAAACGCAAAGGAAAATCAATGAATTATTCAGTCCATGTATCAGTAATGAAACTTTGGTTGGTCTGGTGTGTTTTATTTTATTATTATTAGCTACATATTATATATGTATATGCATAAATGGTTGAATGCAGGGATAATGTACATTGGGAAAGGGCTTGGAGTGGAAACTGTTTCCAATGGCTTAAGTTATAAACGAAGGCTGGAGTTAGAAGTATGAAGGATGGATGAAAATCATAGCAGACCCTTTAAGGGATCATCAAGAAATTAATGCAGTTTTAACACCAGCAAGATGTATTAATTGGATGCATGGGTTTCCAACGTTTAGTGGATGACCGTGAAGCAAAGAAATACCACGATGAACTACTTATCCAGAACTTTAATGCAAGGTTGGTCACGTTGAGTCAAGTTCAGAAACAATTAATTCATTTTGGGTTAGAAAATATCGTATTTAGACTGTGTAGATGTTTACAATGGGATCGATTGTTGGGTGTGATCCTATACTGAATTGAGTAGATCGTGGTTCAATGCACAAGTCAACATTGCATTCTGGTCATGAATATTTGGAAGACCAATAGCATTTGTTGTGAATATTTTAATGACTTTCGTGCTTGGTTTGTTGAGAAGAGCGTAGGCTCAAATACTGTGGTGAAAGGTTTTTTTTTATTGGATCCCAAATACAGATTTTAGTGTATCCATTGACAATGGTCCTTTGAGAGCTCATAAATTATTATATGCACTGAGGTTTGCTTAAAGCTATCATATTTGATACTATTGAGATTTATTTTGGATTACATATAAAATACAAAAAAAAATGGATCAATTCCATTATCAAGTAGTAAACCCGGGCCTTAATAGAATTGGACATTTTTGAAAAGAAATTTTGAAGTGGAATTTGAGTATGTTCATCATCGACCCATAAAAATGGGTGACCGAAATAAATTTGTAAAAAATACCAACTTATATAATGAGATACACTACAAATTTAAAAAAAAAAGTCGTAAGATGCATTAAATTGTTGTGTGGAAGACCAACGATGTCTCTGCAAGCAAAAACAACATATTGTAGAATAAAGCATCAACACCAGTTTATGAAACTTGATATTATATTTAGCCTTCACCTAGAAATTGAGTATTTAAAATTGTTGGAAATATGATGCAGAGTGTTGTCCTTGATGGCAACCCACTGAATGAAGATGAAGACATGTGACTGTTGGCATGTGTTGTCCTTGATGGCAATACACTTGATGAAGTTATTCTTGACTTGATGGACTTGGTAAATGATGTAAATCTGATGTGATATGATGTTTGTTGAACAATATGATGAAGAAAGTTGTTCTTAAATGGCAACCCACCTGATGAAGATGATGGCAACTTACTTGATGAAGTTGTGCTTGCTAGAATATGTTCTTGATGATGTATCTACAGTGTGTACAGAAGGCAATGAAGAAAGGAATTCACGAGTTTTTAAATCTATGGTGAAGAGTATGTCTCGAAGAATACGCGTAGTTGTCTAAGTGGTAGCGTATGCACGCGAGAAAGGAACGTGCAGTTGCGTGTGGGCAAAAACGCTCAAAAGTGCAAAACGAAGGGTATTAAAAACGAGGGGCCCGTGGTATTGAAGACTCATGGTATTGATTGGCTCGTGGTATTGAAGGCTCATGCATTTGTTGCTTTGTTCCAATAAAGACAGCAGAAGGCTCATGGTATTGCTTTGACCTGTGGTATTGAAAAAGGATAAACCTATATAAGGAGAAGAAATTCATTGTGCAAATCATAAGTGTGGGTGCAAGATGTCTGAGATTGAATGAATACTTCTCTTTGAAGTAGATCTGAATGGAAAGGGTTACACTTGAAGATAAATCTGAATGTATGATGCACCAATGATGAAGAAGGGGATCTAGATCTGAAATGCCTTTGTATTTGCTAGATCTGATTATGGAAGGCTTAGATCTGTGATGAGGCGAACATCTAGGCGAACATCTGTCTGAAGTGAAAGGGTAAATCTGAACTGAATGTCTGATCTAAAGAAGTATGCTGCTCTATGATGGTTGAAGATATATACGCTACTTCACCGAAGAGGAAGCGCGTATATACGCGGCTTCGCTGAAGATAAAGCGTGTATGCGCAATGAAATACATACAGAGGTATACGCCGATTTGTGTGACGGAAGCGCGTATATACGCGACATCAGTGAAGTGAAAGTGCGTATGCAAACTAGGGTTTGCTGAAGCAAAGGGTATGAAATATCTGATCTATTCTGCTGTGTTTCTGCTATCTGATCTGTGCTGATAAGTATCTGTTTGTGATGAATGTTTGTGCTTAAAAGTATGGAAAGGGTCCAGTTTGAAAATATGATGAAATGTGGCCTGCAAGTGGTGTTCTATTGAAGTTGTTGGATCCAGTGTGAAAATTGATGAAACGTGGTCCAAGGTGGTGCTGAGGGTTGTAGCCTTCAGTCAGGGGGTTGTAGCTCCCTTCCGGGTGAGGCTGGTAAACGAGATCGGGGGGTCGTAGCTCCCCTTCGGTGGGGGGTGAGCGGCGAGATCGGGGGGTCGTAGCTCCCTTCCAGGAGAGGCTGGTAAACGAGTCAGGGGGTTGGAGCTCCCTTCCAGGAGAGGCTGGTAAACGAGCGCAGGTGGGTGCGTGCGTGCTGGTCAAGTCTGCGCGAGCACATATGTTGTAAGATGTTTTCTCTATAATAAAATATTGAAGGCTGAGCAACTGCAGCGGTGGTTTTCTCCCGACTTGGGTTTCCACCTAAAAATCCTGGTGTTCATGTGTGATGCTTTGTGATGGCTTATTTTGTTCTTACTGCACATGTTTAATGTTTATTGGACATCTAATGAATTAATGATGGAATGATTTAAGTAAAGAACTATTGACATAAGTAGATATCTGTGTATACGCTAGTTTCATAAAGGATATCCGCGTATATACGCGAGTCTGTTTCAGGAAAGTAGCGTATGGGTTTTAGAAGCAAGAAAAAGTAAAATTTTTGAATATGCTGTAAATACTGATTCACCCCCCCCTCTCAGTATTTTTTCCCAACAAAAATGTCCCTAATTCATGGCTAATCCATCCTTAGACAAGGCATCAACAACCGAATTAAACTCCCTATGCAACTAATTGAAGGAAATTTATCAGAAAATCTCCTTAATCTTCAGAATCCTCTGCATCCAGTTGAACATGAGTGGAGGGGTGAAAGAAGTGCACATGATTTTCCAATCAATGGTTACCTTGGAATCTCAAAAAATGTTTATCACATACAAATTTAAGAGTTTGGAACAGTAGAGAACACCCCATAAAGTGAGGATTTATGATCTTCTATTCATCCCATGTCCTCCATTCCAACTAGAATGAAAATTGTGATCCTAATTTATGTATATATTTTCCCCAAAACCACAAGTGTTATTTCCATGTGCTAGGATATTAAACTATACCTTCATCTTCAGAGTCAATTCATTATTATATTGGATGCTATTTTTTTTTATGATAGGTTGTTTTCCTTGTGCTAGGATATTCAACCAAGTGTTCAGTTTCATAGTCAATTCACTATTCATCTACCTTCATTTTCTCTCTCTTTTGAAATTGTTTCAAGAGTTTGGAAATATGAGGTTAACCACCTAACCCTATTTTCAGAAATACGTTGTCATAGATCCTAATTATTTTTTTTTTCTTCTAGCTAAATATTATAATTTCTAGTAGGCCAAGAAGTTTGGTGGAGAGAGTACAAGTAAGTGATGGTTTGCTCTCCATACTGGTAAATTTAAAAAAAAAGTTCTTTTCCTTTTCTAGTATTCAAATACATGAATTTAATTCTTCTTTATTTCTATCCAAAGGCCTCTCTAGTTGGTTCTACCAATAATTTCCTATGTTGTATCGTTAGTCTTGGTCTTACCTAACATATGGCGTTAGAAACTCATGGGTCAGCACTAGGGATATTTTTGAGCCTTTGAGAGATGTTTATTTGAAGTTGGAAAGCATTTGTGACGTGGTCATTGTTAAATAATGTCCAAATTCCCAAAGCCATGTGCTTGAAATGCAATTTTTGAGTCCATTCATTTCCTCTGCATTCTAAGATGAAGACCCTACATGTACATGTTATCTTCAACACAAATGCTTGCATGATATATATTGGAAAGTTTTATCATTTTAGGTGTGATTGATATTAAAATTCTATTAGATTTCCCAATCATCAATTTCTTCCAAATCTTTCGCATCCCTATACCTCATATAACGCTTGGAAGCATTACCCATAAGGATTCTAAATGTGGATCAAACCCTGATTACCAAGGTCTTATAAAAAAAACCCACACTATTCCAAAGTCAAAGGACTTCCTTTATAACATAGGTTCTATCAATGAATTATGGGTTGAAAACTATCTATCCTAATTGTATATAACTACAACATCTATTAGAGGAGCTTTCCAATACTTCGAAACCTATTGTTGAAGATATTTGGCCAATTCGCTAAATATCCAAATTAATATCTTATTTTTAGAATAATGAATTTTATTATTGAACATGATTTAGATCTAAAGAGACAGTTGGCATTATAATTAGTTTTTCAACAACAAAAGAGAGCTTACTTTTTTTATCTATGACCATTACAATGTAATATTCCAAAATGGAAAAGATAGGAATATAGAACATATGCACAATTCCAACTACGGTAAAATAAGAACTTAACATGTAGAACTAGAAAAATGTCAGAATACATCAAAACATCATACATATGGGCAGAAAAAAACTGAGCCATATCATTATACATCAACAACCATGAAAGTACATAGTGCTTCAAAAGGAATGCATTCAATCCACAAGATGGCTGAAATACACTAAAGAAACCAAGCACTAGAAATGTTGTGTTGCTACTGCTAATGCTGTTGGAAACTACTATTATTGAGAAGAAGAACCATGTATGGAATGATGTTGGATTGCTTAGAATGCTCCAGGATTTTAACCACGGATTATACTCACAAAACCCAGAAAACCCCAGAAATGGTTTGTCCATATTTTAAGTTTGGATTTTCGACTTTAGTTGCCCACCACACCCTTGCTGAATGACTTACGCACTCCATGGGAATTAATTTTGATATGGGGCTGAATGAATGATATATCAGCTACAATATCACCCAATCAACTCAATAGATGAAGGGTTGGTCCCTTCACTGGAAATCTATCTCACAAACTAGGGCACTAAGCCCTCCACTGCAACTGCTCACTGAAATAACGCAATTCCTGAAGGGAACCACGTTGTAGCTGATGGAAGAAACTTATCCTAATGCTAAATGATGAAATGAAGCTCAATAATCTTCCTTAATAGCCTCTTAGATGAAGGGTTTCTCCCTCCACTGGAAAACAAGCTCAAAAATTGGGTTTCTCAACCCTCCACTACTGCAACCCTGCAACACAACACAACCCTAGAAGAGACTGCACTGTGGATGATGGTTGAATCTTGGCCAAATGCTCGATAGTGGAAATTATGCTCAATATACCTCTCTTGAGTAGGCACTCTAATTCCCCCGAGGATGAGGGTGGGATTCCCGCTCGGGAACACCCTTGTGCTAAACAACACAACAGACTTAGCTAAACAACTAAAGCGTGCAAATAGTCATACAAGACCACAAAATAAATAATCCAAATCATGTCTTCTATGGATGCCATCCTCTTCATTTTATGCTTGGTGAGCTTCCTCACCCTGGGTCTCACTCATAAAGTATATACTCTCATGCATACAATCCTCCTAAATGATTGCACTGTCCTCCATTAATCCTCCACTATCTCCATAACAACGATGTTGATCTGGTCAATTTTGACCCTGTACACATTCTCTAGCCTCTGTTCACACCTAAGGGTGATTTATTTAGCTGATATAATGAGCTAAATTCACATGAGAAGTGGTTTTATTCCTACTAAAGAGATTTATGGGTCTCCCTACCCACGTATTCATCTATCTAAATGAAAAAATAAACATTTAATATTCCAATAAGCTGCAAGATAATTTTAGGAATATTACAGTTCTCCCCTCCCAAATGTTGCTTGTCCTAAAGAAACTACAAATATAGAAATTTCAAATCCTCCTCTCCTCCTCCTATACCATTCGTATCTGATAAGCTCCTCCACTGAAAAATATGCTCTCTCATCAATTTGTCCCCTAGTTTCTCCTCCCAAGTGTACAAGATAGCCTTTGGTGATAAATCCAAATGGCTCTCATCATGAAGAAGTGGGATATCCATGGAGGAAACTATATGCTTTCTAGAGACATTTGTGAGGCATGGGATCTGAAAAATGTTGGGAACTTCAATCCCCATGAGAAGCTCCAATCCCCAAGCTATCATCCAAACAAAATGGGTCACCCTCCAAAGTTGTAACTCATAGAAAAAATCCTCCATCTCTTGCTCCTGCAATCTAGATGGGATCTATGGCTGAACATGATAGACCAAATTTTCTATCTCACGTTGTTTCCCTCAAGAGGAAAAAATGCAACTAGATACTCAAAGACCCACTCTTAAGTTATATGAACCTTGCTTGCCCAAACCATCCCACATATAGTGAATAGTACATCATCACAACATGGCATCAAGATGAGAATGATACTGAGTGTTATGTGAGATCTTGGATGGTGCCAATAGTTTCCCAAGTGGTTACAATGCAATTTTGCTACATGTTGTCTCTGAACATAACGTGGAAAGTTGTCCCCCAACCACTTGCTAGTTGTGCATGTTTCTCATCTACTTGGAGGTAGTAAATGGCATTTTATATCAACTGAGAATACCAAAAATAGAGAAATACTTTCCCCAAGACATACAAGAAAGGGTTATTTCCATCACTGATGTTGGTCTTAGAAAGACAATGAAGTCCAAATAGAGGCTTACCCTCTTGTGGAGCAATGCACTGTATATAAATGGAAAGAGAATGAAAATACTTTGTTAGATGATCAATAAGTACAAAAACACAACTCTTACCATGTACTATGAGTAAGATGATAATGAGGTCCATGGATGAGCCCTCCCATGAGAATATCTCCATAATGTTTTGAAATGTCTCCATGAGACCTTGATGAATGGAAAGGAATAAATCATGTGCTACATGTAGAGCCTTATTCTTGTGCTTGGAGATCCAAGTCAAGAAGATCATGTCCTGGTAATAGATGACTCCATCCATCTCCTTATACTCCTCATCTTCTACTTTCCCATCAAGTACCACATGTGTGAAGTGATCTTTGGAACAATCCACTAATAGGTCCATACTCCCAAGTGACAATGATGTTGGAATTTGTGATAAGGCTCCTATCATCTTATAACTCCCCTCTTTGACATGCCCAATGCCAAAGTCACATACCATAATGCTGCTATATATGGAAGAATCCTTCATATGTGGAAGTACCTCCTGATCCTCCAATTCTAAGGAGTAGCCCCTTTGCACCATGATTGTGCCACCATATCCTCCTAAAACATCATGAAAGGTATGGGAGAAAATGAGCCCATACTCTCCCAAGAGTACCCAAAGCAACAATGATAGGTCCCTATATTACTAGTATAGTCCCTTATTGTTGTTAGTGTAACCCCCTTATTGTTATTATTGTACCCCCGTAACCCCCATATTTTTATTATTTTGCCCTTAAATTATTATTGTTAGGTTGGCTAGGATTACATTGTGGCCCACTAGGATTACATTATGGCCCCATGGACTCCTATATATAGAAAGGAGGTTTTGTAATTTGTATCATCCAGGAATTGTTCATTCATGTAATGTATTGGAGGTTGACCCCTCGAAGTGGCTTATTTCTAAGGCGTTGATATCTCTTTTATTCTATTTTTGGAGCTAGTTTCACAACATTTGGTATCAGAGCTTTGGATTCTAGGGTTTCGCTGCTCCAAATAGGTCATCGTGGAATTTTCGCTATAACGTTTTTCATACAAAGTTTCCGAAGCTGAAATTTTTAGGGTGCGAAGCCAAAATCCTTAGGAACATCGTCAAAACATTTTAGAGATTGGTTCGCAATATTTTTGGAGATATGATCTTTGGAAGTTAGGTATTTGTTCAGGCTCCTAAACAGGTCATCGTGGAATTTGCGCTATAACGTTTTTTCTATGAAGGTTCAGAATCTAAAATTTTTAGGGTGCGAATTTGAAATTCTGAGGAAACTTGTCAAAACATTTCAGAGCTTGGTTCGCAACATTTTCCGAGATATGATCTGTGGAAGGTAGTGCTTTTTCAGGCTCTATAATTTCATCTCAAAGAGGTGATCGTGGGAAAATATTCATAACTCTCTCTCTGAGCATCAGATTAAAGTGCCGTAAAAAGTGGTCACAATTACACGGACTTTATTTTCTTGGCCATAAATTTTGGAGCCTAAGGATGAAACAGTGACACGTGGCAAGTCATACAAGTTCACTCTACTGAAGCAGTCCAAAATTGGGTCATTGTGGGAGATTGGAAATAACTTTGTCTTGAAGAATCAAAATCTGATCAGACCTGTGGAATTTGAAAGAAGCTTCAGAGGGCTACTACAGGGCTGAATTTCAGATATTGAAGATCCCCAATTACAGAGATAATTCAATTTCAATATCGAGCTCCTCAAAAGCAAGTAAAAGGTGTGTATTTTTTTTTCCGAATTGCCTAAGTCTTGTTTGAAGAATCAAGTTGAATTGATTCCAAGGGCATATTGTAGAATAGATATCAGTATTGGATTCTAAAATGGCCCCTAAAAAGAATTCAACACCCATTAAGCCTTTAGAAGGCTCTACTATAACTCATGAAGATGAAGAATGGCAACATGACATATCAAAATTACAAGAGCAAGTGCAACAAATTTCGCTCTTGCAAAGAACAACAAAAAATGAAATGGAAGTTTTGAAGAAAGGCGTGGAAACTAAGATGGATGGATTGAAGAAAGGCGTGGAAGCTAGGATGAATGGTTTGGAAGCTAAGATAGATGACATGGAAGTGGGCATGGAAGCTAAGATGGATGACATGGAAGCTAAGATCAATGAAAAAATGAAAGACAACATGGAAAACATGAAGAAGGATCTAAAAGTAGACATCGAAGGTTTGGCAAAATTGATACAAGAGATGTTTCCTAATGGTGAAAATATAGTAGAGGAAACTCATGATGAGAACAAAATAAATGTTAATCGTGATTTCATAAACTCTACTGTTGGAGGGAAGAACCACCATATTCCAAAAATGGATATGAGGAAGTTTGATGGAAAGGATCCTGTAACATGGATACTACGGATGGAGCAATATTTTGATCTCCATAATGTGCAAAACACACAAAAGGTACGCATTGCAACTTTACATTTAGAACAAAATACATTTGTATGGTATCGATGGCTTTGCTCCCGTAAAAAAATTGTCATTTGGTCAATTTTTACGGAGGAAATGATAGCACATTATGAGGATACAAAGAGCAACACCTTCTTTAGCCAATTGATAAATCTCAAGCAAAAGGGTTTAGTGGGGCAACACATTGAGGACTTCCAAAAATTGAATATAAGGGTAACTGATATTCCAGAGGAACACAGGATTGATCTCTTCATAGGCACTTTAAAGGATAACATCCAACATGAAGTTCGCGTTTTGGAACCTGATTCATTGGAGAAGGCATTCGGGTTGGCAAGAAAAGTTGAATGTAAAATTATGGCGACAAGGAAGCCTACCACTCAATTCTATAAAGAAGGAAGTGTTGCTACGCCTAGATTTCCACAACCTACAAGGTTGACACCACAACAATTGGAAGAAAAAAGAGCAAAAGGGCTTTGCTACGGTTGTGATAGCAAATACACTAAAGGTCATAAGTGTGCTGAGAAGAAATTATTTTACATAGATTGTGAAGAGGAAGAAGAAAATGAGCAAGAAGAGGATATACACCAGGAACCAGCCCTAGAAGAGGAAGAAATGAATCCGACCATATCGTGTAATGCACTGGTAGGAATTACCACTCCTCAAACTCTCAAGATAGAAGGACATATCAAGAAGAAAAAGGTAATAGTGTTGATTGATTCGGGTAGCACCCATAATTTTATTCATTGTAAGGTAGCCAAGGAATTAAATTGTTTCCTATACCCAACACCAGAATGTCAAGTGATGGTTGCAAATGGAGGAACTACAAATTTCTCTAGAAAATGCCATAATATCAAGCTAACCATGGGGGAATATGTATTGACTAGTCCAATGCTTTCCATTCCTATGGGAGGTGCTGATGTTGTACTAGGAGTACAATGGTTACAATCTTTGGGGACGGTAGCTTTTAATTTTCAAGAACTTTTCTTGAAATTTTTTTCAGAAGGAAAGGAAGTCGAATTACGGGGTATTGCGGGAAAGCCAGGAAGGATAATAAGCTCTAATGTCATGACAAAGCTTCTAAAGAAAGAACAGCGAGGCGTAATTGCACAATTATGCTCACTAGAAGTTCCAACATCAAATTCATCTATTTCTGCAGATCTCCAACAAGTCTTGGACAATCATTCCAAGGTGTTTGAAACTCCCAAAGGACTCCCACCTATTCATGATCATGATCATGCTATTCATTTGATTCCAGGAAGTGTTCCTCCAAACATCGGGCCTTATAGATATCCTTATGTCCAAAAGAGTGAAATTGAACGTATGATTGCAGAAATGTTAGAGGCGGGTATAATTCAACCTAGTCAAAGTTCTTTCTCTGCTCCTGTAGTATTGGTACACGAGAAGGATGGATCATGGCGAATGTGTCCGGATTATAGGGAGCTCAATAAGCTCACCATTAAAGATAAATTTCCCATTCCTGTGATTGATGAATTATTGGATGAATTACATGGAGCAATTTATTTTACCAAGTTGGATCTTCATTCAGGATATCATCAAATTAGAATGAAGAATGAAGATATTCCAAAAACAAAATTTTGAACTCATGAGGGTCATTATGTATTTTTAGTCATGCCTTTTGGCCTTACCAATGCACCTTCTACATTTCAAGGGTTGATGAATTCCATTTTCAAACCCTTCCTTAGAAAATTTGTGCTATTATTTTTTGATGATATACTAATCTATAGCAGGTCTTGGAAGGATCATGTTGAACATGTTGACAGGGTGCTCAAACTATTGCAGGAGAAACAATTATATGCAAAAAAATCCAAATGTTTCTTTGGAGTACAAGAGGTGGAATATCCGGGTCATATTGTATCTCACGAGGGTGTTAAAGTAGACCCTAACAAAATTAAAGCCATTAAGGAATGGAAAGTCCCCACAACCATAAAGCAGTTGCGAGGATTTCTCGGGTTAATAGGGTATTATTGCAAGTTTGTTAAGAATTATGGGAGAATAGCAGCACCTCTAACAACATTATTGAAGAAAGATGTATTTTCATGGACTCGTGAAGCAACTAAGGCCTTTGAACATCTTAAAGAGGCAATGTGCCTAGCACCGGTCTTAGCTACGCCAGACTTCACAAAAACCTTTATTGTGGAATGTGATGCCTCAGGAAATGGAATTGGTGCTATTTTAATGCAGGAAGGAAGACCCATTTCTTTTGAAAGTCATCCAATCAAAGGAAAGTATTTACAAAAGCCTATTTATGAGAAGGAAATGTTAGCAATACTGCATGCACTAAAGAAATGGCGAACTTACCTAATGGGAAGGAACTTCAAAGTAAAAACTGATCATGATAGTCTTAAACACTTTTTGGAACAAAGACTATCTTCAGAAGAGCAGCAAAAATGTGTCACAAAAATGTTGGGCGATGACTTTGAAATAATCTACAAAAAAGGGAAGCTTAATGTTGTTGCAGATGCACTCTCAAGAAAGAATGAAGAGGTGGAAGCATTTCTTTGTTCCATTTCTATTATGCAACCAGATTGGATAACCGAAGCAACAGATGAATGGAAGAAGGAAAAAGAAGTATGGACACTCATTCAAAAATTGCAGCAAGATCCTAGTACATTTGATACATTTAGTTGGAAAAATGATTCTTTATGGTACAAATATCGCTTATATCTTTGTAATAATTCCCAAAGAAAACAAATATTCTTTTGGAATTGTACACTTCTCCTTTAGGAGGACACTCTGGATTTTTAAAAACTTACGACAGGGTGAAGAAAGAATTTTTTTGGGATGACCTTAAATCTGATATTCAAAAGTTTGTGGTGGAATGTTTGGTTTGCCAGCAAAATAAAGTTGAGACAATTAATACCCCAGGACTTTTACAACCTTTATCCATTCCAAGTCAACGTTGGGAGGAGATTTCAATGGATTTTATCACAGGTTTACCTAAGTCCAAAGGAAAGAGTGTAATCATGGTGGTAGTTGATAGACTTACCAAGTATGCACACTTTTGTGCATTATCTCATCCATTTAAAGCAAGTACAGTTGCTACTACATTTATGGACACAATTCAAAATCTACATGGAAACCCAAGGGTTATTGTGAGAGACAGAGATCCCATTTTTACTGGAAATTTTTGGACGGAGTTATTTTCTTGTTTGGGTACTCAATTAGCTCATAGCTCATCTTATCATCCTCAATCCGATGGTCAAACTGAGATAGTAAATAAATGTTTGGAAGGATATCTTCGTTGTTTTGTATCTGATAAACAAACACAATGGGTCAAGTGGTTACCTCTCGCTGAATGGTGGTATAACACTTCCTTCTATACTGCAGCAAAAATGACCCCATTTATGGCACTTATGGATATCATCCACCATCGATCACATCATCTTTAAGGGAAAATTTGAAGGTTCAAGCAGTGGAAGATCACATCGAGCATCAGCAAGAAGTTCTCCAACTCTTAAAGGATAACCCGAATTTGGCACAAAATCGAATGAAACAACAGGCAGATCAACATCGCAGCGAGAGAAGTTTTGATGTAGGAGATTGGGTATTTTTATAGCTACAACCATACAAACAAATGTCCCTCAAGCAAGCTAAGAAGGATAATAAATTATCACCAAAGTACTATGGTCCTTACAAGGTGTTGCAAAAGATTGGTTCTATGGCATACAAATTGGAGCTTCCTGCTTCTTCGCGAGTACATCCAGTTTTCCATGTTTTATGCTTAAAGAAGGTTATAGGTGAAAATCTTCCAGTTCAAACAATATTGCCAGAACTTGATGAGGAAGGAAAAATCATATTGGAACCTGAAGCGGTCACGGAAACAAGAACTCGACAACTACGGAATCGATCAATTTCAGAGTATCTCATCAAGTGGAAGAACTTACCCACCGAAGATTCTACATGGGAGGATGAGAATTTTATACAGAAGCACCCAGAGCTACTCAAGCGTTGAGGACAACACTTTTTTGAAGGAGAGGGGCATGATAGGTCCCTATATTACTAGTATAGTCCCTTATTGTTGTTAGTGTAACCCCCTTATTGTTATTATTGTACCCCTGTAACCCCCATATTGTTATTATTGTGCCCTTAAATTATTATTGTTAGGTCGGCTAGGATTACATTGTGGCCCCACTAGGATTACATTGTGGCCCCATGGACTCCTATATATAGAAAGGAGGTTTGTAATTTGTATCATCCAAGAATTGTTCATTCATGTAATGTATTGGAGGTTTCCCCCTCGAAGTGGCTTATTTCTAAGGTGTTGATATCTCTTTTCTTCTATTTTTGGAGCTGGTTTCACAAAAAACAATAACTCTTGCTGCCTCCTCACATCATCATCATATAGACCATGGAGTAAAAAAATTATGATTGACATGAAAAATATCACATCAGCCCAATACAATCAAACTCCTTGCTACCACATGATGTAAGTGTCATGCCATGTACCAACCAATATCACGCCCTCTAACATAGGATATGTCACATGATGTCCAAACTCTCTCAAGAGTAGCCAGCCTAGCCATGCCTCCTGCTGCCCTATTTCATAGATATGCAAGTGGCTCACCAACCCCTTTCTCATCATCCTCACCCATCCATCCAACTATGTCTATCTCCTATCATCCTCCAAATTGGTATCCATCCAATGGAGAATACCATCCTCCCAAATTAGATCACTATCTTTGCACTTCATGAGATGTTGAAGTGCAACCTCATGGAGATTTATACATAAATACCACTCATCAATGACCAAGTTGAACCCATAAGGTTCCAAATATGTTGTAGGCAAAAGCTTCTCATTAAGCTGTGAGGTGCTCATCAAGAAGGATCTATCATAATAATGGGAGATTTTATCCATCATAATATGTCTCTCATCTTACTATCTACCTATCAAATGATACACAAGTAAATTGGTCATTGGAATGCTCCAATAATAGTTTGCCCCCCAACTCATCACTGTTACTCAGTGACAGTGATGCTGATATCTATGATGGTGCATCTGTTGTCTCATGATCATGCACAATGTTGAACATACAATTTTGCATTGGATTGATTAGAATTATGCTCATCCTATCCTCCAAAACTCTACACTCCAACCCAAAGTGTTGTGTGCAACTCAAAAATGAGAAACCAAGATGGATACATATATCCTCCTTGAACCAGTCAAGGGTCCTCTGTGCAGTGATAGTTTGCTGCTCCAAATCAACAATGTGCTTTAACCCTAGATCACACAATTTCATTGATGTCATGTCCCCACAACTCTCCATCTGATGTGATGAAATAATATGGGGTGGAATTTTTTGCATACCTTGGTTAAGTTGATCCTTGGGAACATCTTGTACAACTACAATGGTTCCTCATACCGGTGTAATGACTCCTCCAATTGTTGGTGATGGTGATGGCTACTCCTCTACTACTACACCAGTGCTGGTATAAGTCTCCTCCTCCAAATGCATCTCCTGAATAATGCATGGGACTCTCAATGTCAAGAGATCAAGACCATCTTGAAAATATGCAAGTGTTCCTTCTCATGATGCAAGTACTCCTGCAACAAGTGGTGGAAGTTGATTTTCTTCCGAAATGATAATGTTGAAATCTTCCCTTGGCTCGTCATGTGCTTTCCCATCTATGTTAGGAAATATATAAATAGGAATTTCCTCCAGTTTCCTCTTATCAAACTTCTTGATCAACCTTTGAGTAAAATTTGCATAAGCACTCACTCTTGCATGTTTCAAATGGCTAAACCACCAAATATTTTCTTCACCCTCAACGTGCAGCACTGCAATCTAAACAAATTATCTTTCTGCTACTAGATGTTGTAGGAATAATGCAACTAACTTCTCCCTCCAAGCTTTTGTTGTGCTTGTGGATGACCCATCAAAAGTAGAAAATAGAAATCTATTGTTTCTTTTTCTTCTATTGTTGTTGCAAGGTCTCTGTTCTTCTTGAATCTGAATGAACTGTTAAAGAGTTAGATTATCCTTGAAAGCCCTTGACTAATATTTATATTGTGCAAGATAATCACTTAGAGTCTCATGATCTAAGTTTCCTCCATCTCTATGCCTTTCACCTTCCTCTTCAAAGAAAGTGGACATAGTAGATTTCTTTGGAGCTCTATGCAATACTGGTTTCTTCTGTCATTGATAGGAAGTGCTTGGACCTTCCTCATGTTAAAACCTTCTTGAGGTCTCATCACATCTCTGCCTTCTCATTTGCTTGACCTCCTTGGAGAGGTCCTTCATAGATCTGAAAAGACGCGAGACAAAACTCATTCCCTCCATCATTGTAGATCTCTTATTCTTGTGTCATAAGATGTATTTCCCACAAGCTGAGCTAGAGATCATGCTCTGATACCACTGTAATATTGAAAAATGGAAAATACAGGAATATAGAACATATGCACAATTCCAACTACGGTAAAATAAGAAAAAAAAATGTAGAACTGGAAAAATGCCAAAATACATCAAAACATCATACATATGGGAAGAAAACAACTGAGCCATATCATTATACATCAACAGCCATGAAAGTACACAGTGCTCCAAAAGGAATGTGCTCAAGCCACAAGAAGGCTGAAATACACTAAAGAAACCAAGCACTAGAAATGTTGTGCTGCTACTACTGTTGGTGCTGGAAACTACTGATACTAAGAAGAATAATCATGTGCGGAAGGATTTTGGAGTGCTTAGAATGATCTGAGATTTTAACCACGAATTCTACTCAAAAAACCCATAAACACCCAGAAATGGTTTGGCCAGATTTTAAGTTTGGATTTTCGGCCCTTTTTTAGTTGCCCACTGCACCCCTACTGACTGACTTATGCACTCCCTAGGAATGACTGCTGATATGGGGCTAAATGAATGATCTATCAGCTACAATAGAATCCAATCATCTCAATAGATGAATGGCTTGTCCCTAGAAATCTATGTCACAAACTAGGGCACTAATCCCTCCACTGCAACTTCTCATTGAAATAACGCAATTCCTGAAGGGAAATATGTTGTAGCTGATGGAAGCAGATTATCCTGATGCTAAATTCTGAAATGAAGCTCAATAATCTTCCTTACTAGCCTCACTAATGAAGGGCTTCTCCCTCCACTGGAAAACAAGCTCAGAAATTGGGTTTCTCAACCCTCCACTACTACAACCCAACAACACAACAAAACCCTGGAAGAGACTACACTGTGGATGATAGTTGAAGCTTGGAAAAATTCCAGATAGTGGAAATTATGCTCAAGATACCTATCCTGAGTAGGCACTCAAAGTCCCACGAGGATGAGGGTGGGATTCCTACTTGGGAACACCCTTGTTCTAAACAACACAACAGACTTAGCTAAACAGTTGAAGCATGAAAATAGTCATACAAGACCATAAAATAAATAATCCAAATCATGTCTTCTATGGTTGCCATCCTCTTCCTTTTATGCTTGGTGAGATTCCTCACCCTAGGTCCCACTCATTAAAGGAGTTACTCTCATACATACACTCCTCCTAAATGACTATGTTGTCCTCCATTAATCCGCCACTATCTCTATAACATCGTTGTTGTTATGGTCAACTTTGACCCTGTCCACATGATCTAGCCCCTGTTCACACCTAAGGGTGATTTATTTAGCTGATATAATGAGCCACATTCACATGAGAAGTGGTTTTATTCCTACTAAAGATATTTATGGGTCTCCCTACCAACTTATTCATCTATCTAAATGACAAAAGAAAAAAATAATATTCTAATTAGTTGCAAGCTAATTTTAGGAATATTACATACAAATAGTATAAGAAACTCCCCTAGATGTACAGGAGGCCTTGAACCATTTCATAATAAGCTTTGAGGATATTTGATTTAAATTATTTAGAACCAACACCAATCCATTTGATATGGGTGAATCCATAATGATATTTATTGACAATAAGATTGAATCTCCACACACAATATACGATATGTAAAGAGAAGCAGAGACAAACAAATTTCCACACACCTAAGGGGGCCCATAAACTAGCCAAATTTCCATATTCGTAGGTTTGAGACAATTAATCTTAAAAAATCTACATGGTTAGTGAACTCAAGTTGGAAGAGCCTTTGTCTTAGAAGGAAGTCTTTTGCAAAAACTCGTGTGATTTGATGTGGTGTGGAAACCACCATATAAAGGATCCTATGATATAATTAGAGAAGACAATTTGGAGAGAGACCTTAGTGGCTAGGGTAAAATCCTAGTCATGCCATGGAAATAGGATTCCCTTCTTTTCGCCAGTAAAAAACAAGAAAACATAAACACACACATAAAGGATCAATGATCTCATTAAAAATAGTATAATAACCCCCTAGATGTAGATGAGGCCTTGAGCCCTTGAATAATAATGTTTGAGGGTCTTTGGTTGGAATGATTTAGACCCCACACCAAGCCATTTGAGATGGATGAATCCATAATTATATTTAATGAAAATAGCATTGAATATTCACACATAATATATGATATGTAAAGAGAATCATATAAAACAAATTCTACACACCTAAGGGGGGCCATAGACTAGTCAAAGTTACAGATGCATAGGTTTGAGACAAGTAATCTTAAAAAATATACATGAGAAATTTTAGTGAACTCAAGTTGGAAGAGCCTTTTTCTTGGAAGGAAGTATTTGGAAAAAACTAGTGTGATTTGATGTGGTGTATAAACCACCATATAAAGTGTCCTCTGATATAATTAGAGAAGATAAGGTGGAGAGAAACCTTAGTGGCTAGGGTAAAAACCTAGTTGTTCCATGTAAATATGAGTCCCTTCTTTTTGTAAGTCACACAAAAACACACACATAAGGATCAATGATCACATTACAAATAGTATAAGAACCTCCTATAGATGTAGAGGAGGCCTTGAACACTTTCATAATAAGGTTTGAGGGTCTTTACTTGAAATGATTTATACCACACACCAAGCCATTTGAGATGGGTGAATCCATATTGAAATTTAATGACAACAACATTGAATCTCCACACACAATCTACGATATGTAAATATAAGCAGAGACAAACAAATTTCCACTAGACAAAGTTCCATATGCATAGGTTTGAGACAAGTAATCTTAAAAAATATACATGAGGAATTTTAGTGAACTCAAGTTGGAAGAAGCTTTGTATTGGAAGGAAGTCTTTGGAAAAAACCAATGTGATTTGATGTGGTGTGGAAACTGTAGAAATTTATATAACTGATATGTTATACATCCGATATTCTCCTGATCACACAATATTTGACTTCATGCACAATACAGAATCTCTTCTACTATTGATCATTACTTGCGGAAATAAAATCAATTGCATGCACAAATTAAAACCATAAAGCTGAAAACCCCCAACTATCTGTATATTATATGTCATAGAGATCATGTAACAATCATCATACAAAGCTCCTCACAAGCTCTCAGTACAATCTCCAATTGCTACACACTAATCAGGTCCGATCTAGCAAATCCCATGCACCGATCTCTGCCACCTGCTAGCCTGCCTCTACTGTGCAGTCACTATTGAAGAATGGATCTGAATGAACTTGAATTGGTCCAGCCTTGCTCACGAAATCCTCATTGGCATCTCCAACCACTGTGTGTTGCAAATCATGAAACACTATAGTCACAACTGATAGTCAACCTGCTCTTTCACCTACCTCTCCACTGGTCTCCACTGAACTGTCCATGCATTGTAGTTAACTGATGTATTCTTTAGTTGATTAATGAGTTAATAATTAGTGAATTAATTAATAATTAATTCACACCACTCTTACTAGTGTATCAATCAGTTAGACTAGATACAACTAGCTCAACTATGTTTAACTAAGTTAAACTGAAAAAAACTCCACCAACTACCTTAATAACTGCACCAAACTCTGTCACATGAGTTCTAACTGAAGTCTCCATGCAATAGCTCCACTTAACCATCAGGAATAGCGTAATTCATTCTGTCAACTCCTGTGCCACATCTGTGCACTTAAGTGAAGTGCTCCAAGAGAATAAGATAATGTTTATAGTCCAAATATTATTAAGAGCTAATAATATTCGACATATCTATTTTTAGACTGGCAATCTAAAAATAGATTCCACCCAATATGTCTAAAAGTAGAAGTCCATCTATTTTTCCAACTTGACCAACCATCCACAAATAGCATCCTGCAACTCATAGAATATGATCGACATGTCTAAAAATAGACATAGTCTAAAAATAGACTTTGCGCCAAAAATAGCCTGCGGGCCCACTTAGTGAAGGCGACTCTTTTCACTAAGCTCATCTTCTTGTTGAATCTCAACACTCCCTCTCAACAAGATAAGGATTATCTGCCACCCCTATCCTACCTCTGTGGTATTCGAATTTGCTCCTGGTGAGCGTCTTCGTCAAGATATCAACATCCTGATCCTTCATGGGAATGTATGAAAGTAACATGATCTTCCGTTGCACACAATCTCTGATATGATGATACTAGATGTCAATGTGTTTAGATCTATCATGAAATATTGGATTAACCGAGAGTTTGATGCAACTCTGATTATCACAATAAATCACAGTAGGATCTAAGTGTGAACCGAACAACCCGACCAGGATCTTCCTCATCCATATAGCCTCGCATGCAGCCAAACTCGCTACCATATACTCGGCCTCTGCTGAACTGAGTGCCACAGATCTCTACTTCCTGGTATACCAAGAAACTATTGTCGACCCGATACTAAAAATCCCTCCAGATGTGCTCTTTCTGCCCGCTGGGCTCCCTACCCAATTTGCATCCGTGAAGCTACACAGCTTCACCTCATCCGACTGTCTATACCATAATCCATATCCCGATGTGCCTCTGAGATATATCAATACATGCTTTCATGCCTTCCAAAATATCTTGGTAGGCTTAACCATAGCTTGTGAAAGCTGGTTAACAGCGTAGCATATGTCAGGTCGTGTATTGACTAGATACATAAGCGACCCCACCAACTGTCGGTAAATAGTGGCATCCACTACCTCTGCCGATGTAGCATCCTATTTCCTCCATCCAATAGGAATAGGAGTGTCGATAGGTTTGTAGCCATGCATTTTGAACTTCTCTAGTATCTCCCGGGCATACTTGCCTTGAGACACAAACAATCCATCACTGCGCTGCCAAATTTCCAATCCCAGGAAATAATGAATGAGGCCCAAGTCCTTCATCTCAAACTCCTTTGCAAGATCAGCCTTGCATGAGTGTATCAACAGTTCATCACTGGTTAGTATCAAATCATCTACATAAAGTAAAATTATCAGCAACTTAC
This sequence comes from Pinus albicaulis, assembly GCA_034641835.2. NCBI lineage: Eukaryota > Viridiplantae > Streptophyta > Pinopsida > Pinales > Pinaceae > Pinus > Pinus albicaulis. The sequence goes on from CM076578.1 coordinate 1,040,085,464, forward strand.
CGTCAACCACTATCTAGTACAGGTTGGGAACCGCCTCGCTCTTGGTAAAACCAAGTCCGGTGAAATAACTGTCAATCCGTGTGTACCAAGCACTAGGTGCTTGTTTCAACCCATACAACACTCTTTTGAGCCTACACACATGCGACTTACTGTTGAATATATCGAAACCTTCGGGCTGATCTATGTACACCTCCTCCTCAATCACTCCATTGAGGAATGTAGTCTTCACATCCATTTGATGAATGTGCGACCCCATCTGCACTGAGAGAGAAAGAATCATCTGCATGGAAGAATACCTTGCGACAGGTGCAAAGGTTTCCTCATAATCGATCCCATCAATATGTGAGAAGCCCCAGGCAACAAATATTTCCTTTTACTTCTCGACGCTCCCGTCAGCTGCTTGCTTCACTTTGTAGATCTATCTCGAACCTACCACTGATTTCCCTTCTAGCCTTGGGACAATCTCCCATGCACTATTTATAACAATCGAATCATACTCTTCCACCATGGCATCTACTCATGCAGGGTCCTCCACAGCTTCCTCGAAAGAGGATGGCTCTGTCATGATACACTTGCTCATCAGAGCCATGTATCCAGTATATCGGTCAGGTGACTGTCTATGTCTGCGCTGTGATGTAGGTGCTTCTACAATCTTTTCTACATCAATATTCAGTCGCTTAGCTTCTGTAGTGCGCTTCCTCCCTCTGATGGTTGGCGTTGTATGAGTGGTTTCTTCCACTCCATGAACCTCCTCTTGTGGTTGATCCACATCCTGAGGCTCATCCTTAGGAACTAATAGCTCCTCATCTGCATGCAAGTGTGGCTCCCTCTCAAGCGAACACTTCATTTCTTTCTCCTCATGAAATTTGATATCCCATCGCACAACAGTCTTCTGACTGTCTGGAAAATACACATGATAGTTATGGGGTGTATCAGTGTACCCCACAAATATCCCAACCTTTGCGGTCGGCTCTAGCTTCTCCCTGGAATCCTTCATCACATGAATGTAAACAGTTGAGCCAAAAATCTGCAAATGAGAAATATCAGGCTTCTTACTAGAAAATGCCTCCTCCGGTGTACTCATGCCAAGTATCCTATGAGGACAACGGTTTTGATCATAAACTACAGTATTGCATGCCTCAGCCCACAAGTGTATGGGAAGGCCCTGATCATGCAACATCACCCATGCAGCACCCATGATCATTCTATTCTTTCGCTCCGTGACCCCATTCTACTGTGGGTTATGAGGCGCTATGAGCTCTCTTTGAATTCCTTCTGCGCTGCAAAAGTCCTTGAATTCGCCAGAGATGAATTCACCACCATTGTCGCTCCTAAGACCCTTCACCTGATTCCCCGATTCTTTCTCCACCAGTGCCTTAAACTCACAGAACTTAGAGAATGTCTCGCTCTTCTTCTGCATGAAGAAGATCCAACACTTATGAGAAAAATCATCAAAAAATATCACATAATACCTATGCTTTGCTATCGAAGCTACTGAGAAAGGTCCACAGACGTCTGTGTGAATTCTCTCAAGGATAGTCATGGCACAACTATCCTTCTCATGAAAGGTGGCTTTCACAAATTTTCCCAAAGTACATCCCTTGCACTAATCTGATTATGCAAGTGTACCTTTGGGAAGCCAGGTAGAAATCTGATGAAATTTTTTCAAAGAACCATGGTGAAGATGGCCCAATTTCTTGTGCCATAGCTCGCCCTCATCCCGGCTCACCACTCCTTCTGCCTTGCCTGCCATTTTTGGGCAGCCATATACCTGCAATTGATAAAGGTTCTTAACTCGAACCCCTATCCTCCGTGTTTCACCAGTTTCCTTACTACGTAGGAAAGCCTTTCCCTTGCTAAAGACAACATCATATCCCTCGTCTTCCAACATCGCCACAGAGATCAGATTCTTCTTCAATCCTGGAACATGCATGACATCCTTCAATATAAAGGGTTTAATAGACCCCCTCTCAAAGGAAATGGTCCCAATACCAGTCACACTATATCTACCATCATCGCCCATCTCGATGTGCACTCCAAGATATTTATTATCCAGATCAGTAAACAAATCTTTGTCTCCCATCATGTGAAAAGACGCACCACTGTGAAGAAACCACACTGATCCCATCACACTTGAGACTAAGCATGTGATCAACAAAAAATCCAGCTCAAACTACGAGGCTAAGGCCTCTCCAGCTGTAGATCCAACAGCCTGCTTATTTTTCTTCTTCTGTGGACAATTTTTGGCGTAATGTCTGTGTTGGTGACAGTGAAAGCACTTCACCTTGGACATGCCCTACTTCTTGCCTTTTGCACAAGATTGAGAAGAATTATTCTTGCTCTTCCCCTTCCTTTCTTTGGCAGCCAAAGTGAAATTTTATTCATCTGCATTCTTCGATGAATATCCATCCCTCGTACTCCGCATTATCTCCTCCTGCACAAGATTCGACCAAAGTCGCTCCCATCCTGGCAGTTTCTCCCGACCATTGACAGAGTCCTAATAGGAATTCCAACTCTTCGAAAGCCCAAGGAGAGCCAAGCTCACCAAGTCCTCGTCATCTACAGTAACCCCCACACTTCCCAGCTCATCCATGCACTAGACAAACTTCGTGAGGTACTTGGGTATACTGTCGCTTTTCTCCATTTTTATATTCCTGAGTTTATCCTTGAGTGCCTACTTCCTGTGATCACTCTTGATTTGGAAAAAATCTGTCAAATATTTCCACATCAAGAATGGAGAAGCTTTACCATGAAGGCTAGACACTATGTGATCCTTCACACCTTCCAACAGAATCCTTCGACATTTTGCTGTCTTATTTTTCCATGCGTCAAGTGTGGCAGCATCGTTAGAAGCAGGTTTTGGAATTTCTGCATCTATGAACTCCTTCAACCCATTATCCTCCAGCACCACCTCCATCCTGTCTGTCCATGTAATATAATTCAAGCTGCCCTTAAGGGCATACTCCAATCGCAATCTGTTGAAAGACATCTCAAATTTGACACCAAGAAAACACTATTGCAAATTCGAATACCACTAACACAAAACTCAACCGCTTCAATGTTTTGCAATTGCTCCAATGATCAATATCGCTCTAATACCATGTAGAAATTTATATAACTGATATGTTATACATCCGAGATTCTCCTGATCACACACTATTTGACTTCATGCACAATAAAAAATCTCTTCTACTGTTGATCATTACTTGCGGAAATAAAATCAATTGCATGCACGCATTAAAACCATAAAAATTCACACATATTAACACAATAATTTATAGGAAATATTAAAGCCGAAAACCCCCAAATATATGTATATTATATGTCATAGAGATCATGTAAAAATCATCATACAAAGCTCCTCACAAGCTCTCAGTGCAATCTCCAATTGCTACACACTAATCAGGTCCGATCTAGCAAATCCCCTGCACCAATCTCTGCCACCTGCTAGCCTGCCTCTACTGCGAAATCACTGCTGAAGAATGGCTTTAAATGAACTCGAATTGGTCCAGCCTTGCTCACAAAATCCTCATTGGCATCTCCAACCACTATGTGTTGTAAATCATGCAACACTATTGTCACAACTGATAGTCAACCTGCTCTTTCACCTACCTCTTCACTGGTCTCCACTGAAACTATCCATGCACTATATTTAACTGATGTATTCTTTAGTTTATTAATGAGTTAATAATTAGTGAATTAATTAATAATTAATTCACACCACTCTCACTAGTGTATCAATCAGTTAGACTAGATACAACTAGCTCAACTATGTTTAACTAAGTTAAACTGAACAAAACTCCACCAACTACCTTAATAACTCCACCAAACTCTGTCACATGAGTTATAACTTAAGTCTCCATGAAATAGCTCCACTTAACCCTCAGTAATAGCGTAATTCCTTCTGTCAGCTCCTGTGCCACATTTGTGCACTTAACTGAAGTGCTCCAAGAGAATAAGATAATGTTTATAGTCCAAATATTATTAAGAGCTAATAATATTCGACATATATATTTTTAGACTGGCAATCTAAAAATAGATTCTGCACAATATGTCTAAAAATAGAAGTCCATCTATTTTTCCAACTTGACCAACCATCCACAAATAGCATCTTGCAATTCATAGAATATGATCGACATGTCTAAAAATAGACTTGTGCCAAAAATAGCCTGCGGGCCCACTTAGTGAAGGCGACTCTTTTCACTAAGCTCATCATCTTGTTGCAATCTCAATACTCCCTCTCAAAAATACAGGGATTATTTTTCACCCCGATCCTGCCCCTGTGGTATTCAAATTTGCTCCTGGTGAGCGACTTCGTCAAGATATTAGCATCCTGATCCTCTTGGGAATGTATGAAAGTAACATGATCTTCCGCTACACACAATATATAATATGATGATACCAGATGTCAATGTGTTTAGATCTATCATGAAATACTGGATTGACCAAGAGTTTGATGCAACTCTGATTATCACAATATATCACAGTAGGATCTAAGTGTGAACCGAACAACCCAACCAGGATCTTCCTCGTCCATATAGCATCGCATGCAGCCAAACTTGCTGCCATGTACTCGGCCTCCGCTGAACTGAGTGCCATGGATCTCTGCTTCCTGCTGTACCAAGAAACTACTATCGACCCGATACTGAAAATCCCTCCAGATGTGCTCTTTCTGTCTGTTGCCTCGACCGTATCCGTGAAGCCACACACCACCTCATCCAATCGGTTCGTACCATAATCCATATCCCGATGTGCCCCTGAGATATCTCAATACATGCTTGTCTGCCTTCCAAAAGAGCTTGGTAAGCTTAACCATAGCTTGTGAAAGCTGGTTAACAACATAGCATATGTCCGGTCGTGTATTGAATAGATACACGAGCAAACCAACCAACTGTCGATAAACAGTGGCAACCACTACCTTTGCCGATGTAGCATCCTCTTTCCTCCACCACTGGGAAGATGAGTGTAGATAGGCTTGCAGCCTTGCATGTCGAACTTCTCTAGTATCTCCCCGGCATACTTGCCTTGAGACACAAAAACAATCCATCACTACTCCCCGTGTTCTCCATCTGTAATTTAATCAAGTGTTGTGAGAATAAGATAATGTTTATAGTCCAAATGTTATTAAGAACTAATAATATTCGACATATCTATTTTTAGACTGGCAATCTAAAAATAGATTCCGCCCAATATGTCTAAAAATATAACTCCATATATTTTTCCAACTTGACCAACGATCCACAAATAAAATACTGCAACTCATAGAATATGATAGACATGTCTAAAAATAGACATAGTCTAAAAATAGACTTGCGCCAAAAATAGCCTGCGAGCCCACTTAGTGAAGGCAACTCTTTTCACTAAGCTCATCATCTTGTTGCAATCTCAACAGAAACCACCATATAAGGGATCCTATGATATAATTAGAGAAGAAATTTTGGAGAGATACCTTAGTGGCTAGGGTAAAACCCTATTCGTTCCATGTAAATAAGAGACCCTTCTTTTCTTCAGTCACACACAAGCACACACAGACACACACATAAAGAATTGATGATCCCATTACAAATAGTATAATAACCTCCCTTAGATGTAGAGGAGGTCTTGAACCCTTGCATAATAAGGTTTGAGGGTCTTTGATTGAAACGATTTAGGCCCCACACCAAGCCATTTAAGATTGGTGAATCCATAATGATATTTAACGACAATAGCATTGAATATCCACACACAATCTACAACATTGTCATTGAGAAATATGGAAATTAACATATTAAAAGCATCATTTCAAAGGGAAAAATAAAATCAAATCAAATCAAATAATGCATATATTTTATAAATACATAATAATTGAAATCATACAAGAAATATTGGAAAATATATAGATGAATAATCGAGTGCACAAAATCTGTCATAAGCTAAGGAGAAGATCCGGATAGACATTAATATAAACATTTAATATTTTTGGACATCTATAGAAATTATTTTTTAAGAGGAAGAACTAGTGCACAAAGCGAAAGTAGCCATTGCAAAGATCAAAGAAGAACTGGATCATAAACCTGAAGAAGAAACTAGAATCATCAAGGCCTTAAATTCAAAAACCAAAGAGGAGTTGGAAGACATCGGAATTGAAGATAGGACAAATGAAGTCCTTGAAGTAAGTAACGTGTTTACAAAATAGAATTTGATGCTACAGTTGGAGAAAAAATGCCAAAATCTAGAAGTTCAAATCAATAAGTTTCATAAAATGTTCTATGTTCTTCAACAGAAAGGACTCCCATCATTAAGGGATTCTCATGGTCAATTAATCCAACATGATTATTATCAACAAAAACTACATGATATAGCATATAAATCACAATTTACCGAATTCAAAGGAAATACTAGTGGTAAAAGTTTTCTCAAAGGTTTAGAAAATGATTTATTTATTTCACATGAAATTCATCATCTTTTTGTTAGTAAACCCACTTTTTAAAAATATATTGAGGTAGATGAAGCATACATAAAAGATGATAAAATTTTCAAGCCCAGATGATGATCATTAGGATAAGTTCGTCGAACTTATTAGTTGAGTAGTAAGCATATTTTTAGGTGATATTTCAAGAAGAAAATGAGCATAATCAGAAGAGTGCAGATTTAAAGCCAACAGTTGAAAACATGATCCTCGAATAGTGTGTGCTTCCACTAAATCAGTTCAAGGATCTCTATTTTGAGTTAATATATTGATTAGATTTATCCAAATTATTTTGGATAAAGTTTAAATTTTCATGTAAAAATCGTAAGAGATTATATATTTTGAAAAGACTCTATATATACTTTGCAATTCGAAGTAATAAGGGTTGATACTTTGACAAGACCAAGAAATATTGTTGTATTCTAGAAATTTTGAAGATAATCAAACAATTTTGGCTTTAATTTTTAGCAGCATTTGTGTTCATTTGATTTTTCTTGTGTAATCATTTCTATTATTCTTCATATATTTGAGGTAACGTAGAAGTACTAGGTAATTCTAGGTTAAGTTTAACTTCCCTTACAACCCATCACAAAGTTATAATCATTATTGAGAATCATTAATTGAACAATTTGTTTAAATTAGTACCTCTACATCAATAAATTTTTTCCTTATGTCATCTCTGAAATATATATATGTTTTCTATAGAAATTTTTCTATAGGCCTCAACTAAATTAGATAATTCAAGTATTCAGGAAGAATATAGATTATCAAATACCTTCTTCTTTCCTTTTTCACAAGGATTTAAAGGATTATATGTTGTTAATATTGGAATTAGCACTCGAGAAAGTTTTAAGTTTCAAGATTATGTAAATATAAATGGCTTGAGTCATTGATCATAAATTTCAAATAAAATCCTAATTTAGATGCTTTAACATAGTTCTCGAGCTAAGAATTGGCTACAAAGAAATAACATCAGATTGGCATTGTTGTTGGGGAACAAAGTTTTGAAGTTTATTTCCCTGGGATAATGATTAGAATTACCTCTTAATGGTTAATAAGGGGCTAGTATGATAAAATATTTCACTTGATGACTTCATAGATTAAATCTAGCTTCACGCAAGCATACCAGATCTCATTTTGACCCTAATATATTCACTCCATTATCAGAACCAAAGAGACTTGTACGAATTTCTTCCCTCAAATGTAGACTTGAATCTTCTACTTCTACTTTTTTTCCACCAAAATCAATTTCACAACTTAAGCAACCAGAACATATCCTAATACCTTCTCATTTATTTGATTTACCTCCTAAAGTATTGGAACTTATTTCTAAGGGAATATATCTCCAATATTCCTTACTAGTCCATCAACTTGAATCCTTTGAACTTCCCGTGTCCCTTTCAGAATCATCTGATACAAAAGAAAAACTTGAATTAAAATTACCTGAGCTCAAACCTAGAGATTTTATATCCTCTATTATTCATACTTATCCTTCTACTTCTGATCAACTTGAGGGAGAGATTAAAATTTACACAAGCCCTTTAGCTTTTGAAGGTCAAGGGAAGATTATTCCTGAAGTTGAAAATTTAATCATTCACCCTCAATTTCCAAAAAGCCCTATAATTTCAGTGAAACCATCTCCCAAGAAACCCTCATCTCCTAGATAATCAATTTCACAAAAACAACAAATGGTCGGGATAGGAAAAATTGTGGAAGCAAAATATGCAACATTAGTGCTACCACCAGCAACTTAGATTCATGATTTCCTGAAGGTTATATAAAACACCTTCCTAGATACAATGGGAAAATATGACCTAATGCATAAGATCATTTATCTGCATCTTTGGATTTTGTAGATAATATGAATATAGAACATGAATATGTTTATATGAGGTTGTTTGTTCAATCATTAGAAGGAAATGTTAGGATATGGTTTAGACAGTTACAACCAAATTTTATTCATACATGGGAAGAGTTAACCAATATTTTCATAAATCAATGGGGAATAAAGAAAGATATTTTTTTTATTTAACCTAGTTTGAGGACCTTAACATAAATCTTAATGAACCTGTGTCGGATTTCATTGAGGTTTAATAAAATTTACAATAAAAAGCCTGCATATTGTAAATCTCCTTGTACAACAAAGGTTAAATTTTCTAAGGCATTCGATGGTGATTTTTCTTTAATTATGAGGGAAAGAAAATCTATACATTTGAAATACATGCAATCTAATGCAATAGAATTTGAGGATGAAAAAGAAAAATCAAGTAAATTGAGAGAAAGGGCAGAGAAAGTAGAAAGAAAATTTAAGATAAGAAAAAAAACTAGTTCATCTTCAAAAAATAAGGAAGATGAACATAAAATTGATGGAATCACTTCGATGTTCAGAAACATGTCTAACATAATTTCAAGGATGGAAACACGACCTAGACAAGTGCATCAAAATTTGAATATACCTCCAGGAGCCTATAGAAGACCTTTTCAACTAGATATTTTACAGAGGGAAATACATAATACTGACGAGAAAATTCAACCCCCATTAGTGATAGATGATCAAGATATGGAATAAATAACACCTGCTGTAGATGACATAAATTATTTTGGTGATAAACATCTTCAAAATTCTATTTTTCCTGTGAATCAAGTTCAGCCTGTAGCTTAGAGTACATAATCTTCCAAAGTTTCTAAATACCAATATTTTTATGAATTTCTAATTATTTAGCTAAACAAAAAGTATGATCTAAGACTAAGAAAAATTCCAGGTAGACCTGTAAATAAAGTTATCTTTGATTTTTCACAAGACAAAACCGCAGAAACTTTATCTTCACAAACTCAAAGTTATCCACCATATCAATAATTAGCATGAAAACTTGTTTCTCCTGCTTTTAATGTAGAAAAGGAGATAAAAAAAGTCAAAATTCCAATTCCTTTATCATAACTCAAGAGAAACCATGGTTATAAGCAACATGTATCTAAATGGATTCAATATTCAAGTGTGGATGCTAAAGGGGATGTAATAAGTTTTCAAGATGAAAGTTTTTTTTTTAATTTTTGGACAAAGTCAGGATGTTCAATATGAGAGTGTTCCTCCTTTCTATTTGACTCTAAATATTCATGATTTTCTCCTCTATAATTGCATGTTATATTTTGGGTCATCCCACAATTTAATTCCAAAAATTGTTATGGACAAAATTCAGTTGCATGTGATAAGGCCTTACCATGATTTGTATACCTTTGATTTAAAGAAGGTACAGTGTTTGGGGCTAATCAAAGACCTTGTAGTAACTTTAGCACAAATTCCTATAAAAAGTGTGGTAATGGATATAGTGGTTACAAACATCCCTCCAAAATTTGGTATGTTGTTATTAAGATCTTGGTGTGCTAAACTTAGAGGAAGTTTACAAATGGATATGGCATATTATACCATTCTAGTCCATGGAGGAGAAAATTTAAGATTTTATAGAGAATTAAGGTTTATAAGTACTGTGTGTAATGCTAACCAAGCTGTAAATCACCCTATCTATGTTTTGGACCGAGATTTAGGGTTTTTCTCTCTAGCTGTAAATGATGAGTATAATGTATAGAACATAATTGAAGACAATGCAAATATTCCTCAGTCTTTAGAAAATGATATTTGGAAGATGTATTTTGATGGAGCCTCTTCAATAGATGGATATGGAGTTGGAACTGCTTTAATTTCACCTAAAAAGAAAATCATCACTCAATATTTTAAACTATATTTTGAGGTCACTAAAAATGTGGCAGAATATGAATATTTAATATTAGGATTCGAGTTGGCCAAGAAAATGAAGGTTCAAATATTGTCATTATTTTATGATTAAAAATTAGTAGTTGTTATGCCAGATTCACGATTACAGACAAAAGTATCTCCCATAGGTTCGATGGCCAACCTAGAACAACAGAGAAACAAGGAACCCAATGCTTTCCTTAAATTAAATAGACGATGGAATGAATCCTACCTATAATTCGTCGCATGCTTTGTTCCTTATTCAACTTGAATTCTCTGATTCAAACTCTGATTGCCAAAATAAAAATCTACATAGTCAGATAACACAAGCCAAGAAACTACAAGATATATGCAGTATAATCTAAGTAATATATTCAATAGATAAACATGGTATCGAAATATATGAAATAATGACATCACGTATAGGAAAACATAGAATTATTTGCATTAATATAAATAGAAGGAGATTACAACCAAAAATAGGTGTTGATCTTGTAAAAGAGCTCCTCCAAGATGTATTGTGATTTCCTTCTCACAATATGCACCTCCAATCACCCTAAATGCATGGAATAATACCTCTTCACCTCAACAGCATAATGGTAGAATCACTCTTCATAATTCAACCTCTCGCATATGCAAGGCAGTTAGTATATAGAGGAGTGGGGTAAGTTGGGAGTTCTTATCCAATTACCAAACTAAGGTTTTAGATCCACCTTTGTGGAAGGTGTTATCTCTAAATTGGTATAGATGGGCTGCTCCACCGGACAACCTAGAGTAACTCTTTCAAACCATATTTTGACTGAAAATTAGCCTGTTCAACTTGAGAGGGCTCTCTCAAAGTAACTAATATTTGTTCAATTATGATTCAATTAGATGGGTAACTTTGTGATATTTTCTTGAATGTGTTTTATTTCGGGTGAAAAATGTATAAGGCTCACTACCATTGGGCTTATGGAGTCAATGTTAGGAAATTCAATGATAATGGCTCTTCTTGTGGAAGTTAAGGCTTGTAATGTTTCAATGATAGGAAAACATACACATAGAAATATTCAATGGCTTAATGTTCAAAGGAAGTTAGAGCATGAAAAACAAAATTTTTGAGTAATTAAACATCAAGATATTGAAAGAAAAATATTAATATACATAGGACATATGCTCATTGAAACACCAAAAGAATCTCAGGTGAAGAAGAAAAACACAATCACTGTATATAACTAATCTTAAAATTTTTTTTACAAAGTGGTAGTGTCAAGTAACATTCTCCAACCTTGTATTCTTCGAAGTACTTCCTATTAATAGGCTCTAGTCACTTACATAGGATCTGCCCACATGGCTAGATCATCGAGCCATTTCTTTTGACACCTCACTTAACAATAAAATAGATACCTGGAAATAAAACAGACAGCTAATGACTTTAGACTTAGAAGCCTATTAGGACTCGACCGCCTATTTATTACATTCAATAACTGTGGAATTGGATAATTACATCAATAATAGTCAAGTGCTCAAGTGGCACTAACCATCATCAAGACGTAAATAGACCCACTAGATTTAGAAACCAATCACCGTACTTTTAAGGAAAAGATAATCATTATACTTGGTCACTGTCTTTATGTTGAGTTGGAGGAAATGAAAACTTTTTCAAGGATAAAATATTTTCTGGAGAGTTCCACTGATACCATTTAATTCCTGCACGTGGTTGGATGACCTTCAATACACCTTCAAAATACCAAAATGTTGATCGCAGCAAAAACAGGGTAAAACATGTAGTTTCATGGCGTGGTTTTGTAGCAACTCCACTTCACCTATCTATGCCAATTTTCAGCCTTCTTCTTTGATTTGGATGTGTTGGTTATACAAAATGAACTAAAAAAAACTTTTCTCCATCTTTGATTTTGCCAAAAACTACAGTTTTTTACAAAACGTCACCTACAAGGATTTCGTAGCGAAATATGGGCTTCAAGCCTGGGGTTCACTACGAAATTGCCTAAGTGGCAGAAAAACACAAAATTTTCCTTTGTCCTCAAAATTTCACTTTTAAATATGGAAATTATAGTTCTTGAATGCTGTGAAATTGTAAAAAAGGTTTCAGGCCAACTCTTCAAGCTTTGGGAACTTCATCTTTAGCAGTAGGAGGCTACATCTCTTCAGGCTCATTTGTCACTTTGATTTTAAGTCCTCTTTTCTTTAGTTCTGACTGAATCATCTCCATTTTATATTATAATTCTTTGACATGGATTTTGAGTCTCTTCCTTTCAGATTGTAGCCATAAGTTTATCTTCCTGGTGTTTTTCATTACCCTTCTCAAAGGAAGTGTCCTTTTCAACACTTCTTAGCATTAGTTAGCGATTTATCATATTGGTTTAGCTGATCATTTACTTCTTCTTTGAAATATTCCATTAGCTTTTTGTCTACCTTGGACTCATGTAATTCTAACTTGATCTCAATGACATTTTCTCTGGCCTCTCTTAACTATTCCTTTAATACCTGCACTTTAGTTTTTTCCACCATCTTCTCTTTTCCTTTCCTTTTCACAAAGAACTCTTATGTTGCTGGAGACAAGTATATAATGTATTCTATGATATGTTTCTTTCCTTTGTCAATATATTTTTCTTCTTATTTTCTATGAAACCCTTTGCAATTTGCAGCCTAGTAAGTGGTCTCCTTGGCTGAAATAAGAAACCTGCATCTTCTCTTGCAAAATCAAGCTTTTTAATATTCTTACCTTTCTTTTTCTTCTTCTTGTCACCTTCAATGTATTAAGCTCTGACAACTGGAGTCTCCTCAATATATATAGCTTGAAGGATGTCTTCAAGATTTCCATTTCCAATTGTTTGGCTTCTGGTTATCCTCCTATGACCATGCTTACTGATCTTCTGTCTGTTGCCTATAGGTGAAGGTTGTGGGATTTATGCCTCTTCTGTAAGTTCTATTTCAACATCCATTGGCTCTAGGATAGGCTCCACCTATTCTTCATTTACACCTTTGGTCGCAGCTAGAGATTTATCATTTTTATTTGATGAAGTAGTTTTTTGCTTTAGGGTTTTATTAGGTGTCACTGAATCAAATTCATAACCATTGAGGAAAATATAAGCAATCCAATCTCTATTTAATTTATTCAATTCCTACAACACTAAGAGTTTAATAAAACCATGGTGAAATATTGATGTCTCACTACCTTCAGCCCTTGCTTGAATCTTATTAGACATTTTCCCTAGGCTCCTAAACAAAAATAAAGGAAGATCAAGGGATTGCTTACTAGTAAAGTGCAATAGAATCCTAAAATGGTATAGGTAAACCATATGAAATCTCCCCTCACAAGTAAAGTAATTTTGGATCACAAACAATAGTTTGGAATAATTCTCCTTCATATAAATACTTGGAATCCCAGATTCCATGTCAGCTCCAATGTGTTTTGGTTTAACAAATTCATCACAACTCTGCATCTTGAATTTAGTGGCTTTGAACCACTCTTCACCCTCTCTTGGTGTATCTGTGGCTTCAAAAATGGTATCAGGTGACAGTATAAAATTTAAAACCCCCATCTTGGAAGCTGTGCCTGTGAAATTTACTACGAATTCCTTTGATATTTGAGTATGAAATCCTTGGAGTTTATGAAATAATTTTAGGGATCTGACATTGCTGAATGCTTCCACAAAACTGGGGTCTTCATTTAGTAGCTTGAGGTGTATGGGTTAGTACCTCACACAAGAGCCTCCCTTGTTTACTTTCTTCTTCATAACCATCCTCCTTTATAACCATGCCACCTTTTTTAATTCTGACACATTGCTGCTTTTTAAACTATGACACCTACAAGTAGAAAAAATGAGCAACAAGTTGCTTGTGGTGGGACTAAGCTTCTGAGAGATGTTAATAGGTGTTGGCGAAAAATAAGGTCTCGCGGGCAAGACCCAGGTTCACAGGGTTGTGGCCAACAAGGGTCCGGTGTAGTCTAGTAACACGCCGGCATTTTCACCCTGTTCGGGAAGAACAGAGCGTCTCACCCGAGGCGTGCCGCGACCACATGGGAAAGGGGAAGAAATCACAGATGAGGAATAAACCCGCAACCACAGAAAGAAAGAGAATCCGTTACATATACCAGAATATTCATGCAAGATCACCAATCAAGTATATTGACAGTCGCAACTTAAAAATTTCAAAGCATGGTGAACACATCATAACACATAAACATAAAGACGGCAATCCTTCTTTTCATTAGTCTTCAGCCAAATACAAGATTACACAGCTTCCTTCTCTGATAACCCATATATCAGATACAGATGGATCTAAGAACAGAGAATACAAAACATAGAGAGTAGAAACCAATTGCGAGAACAAGTCTGATTTCTCCGCGGCTGCTTCCGCATTCAATCATCCCGCAACAGCAACCGATCAACCAATCAACCAACCATCATCTTCTGCAGCCGGGTGATTGCCTTTTATTCACCCGCTCGCCGCGACTGGCGGCTTCTCTGCGTCTTTGCTCTGGCTTTTCCCGACTTCTCTTCTGATATCTGCATGTTCTACCTCCAGTTATCAAGTGCTTCCGCATCGCCTTGTTAGCTCCGCAACTCCTGGTCGCGCGGTGCGGTCGCGTTAGCTGTGTGTATTCCCTCCGCAACTCAAAAAGAGTCCAAGTTCAAAATTCAAAACTTAAACAAAAACAAGGGCCCCAACAGGCCCCGACCACAATCCTTTGACTCGTCCACGAGTCAATCGAAAATGACAGTCTCTACCTCCATACCTTCGCCGGCCTCTGTGCCCTGCTCTGCTGCTCTTTCTTCTGCTGCCCTTTTCTGTTGTACTCCGCCACCTGCTGATTCAAACAAGGGCCCCAACTCCGGGACCCGGCGGAGTGCTGCATCTCGAAGCTCCGTGAAAGTTACTACTGCTTGCTGCCATTCCTGCATAAGCAGGTCGGCATCTTGAACAATGCGGTTGGCTGTAGCTTCGTCAATGGGCGTCGGTGCATCCCCGAACAGTGTGGTGAGTTGGGACTCGGCAGTGGCGTCCAGCTGATGCATTGCCTCGGCATGGCTGCGAAGGGGCGGCCGCATCTCCCGGATGATGTGCTTAGTTGCGGCTGATGCGGCCTCTGTCGTCTGCATTTGAAGTTCCAACTCGTCCGTCTGAGCGTAGAGCTGTCAAAAAGAGTCCAAGTTCAAAATTCAAAACTTAAACAAAAACAAGGGCCCCAACAATAGGCTGATGAATGAAAAAATTGAACAATATATGAAAAAGAGGTGCTTTGGGGATAAGTTTTAAATATGCAATTTTAAAGTGGAGATCATGATGGAAAATGTGGGAGTGAAATATAACGATGAGGGTATTTATGCTTTTGCATGATTTGGCGATCATGATAACGAATTAGATGACCTCACCTGTATCCCTAACCATTATAAAATTTACAACTCATCGTCCTCTGTTTTTATGTAGAAAAAAATTATTCCGCAGTGAAAACAGTTATAAACTTGGCAGATTCGCTACGGACTAGTCAAGTGATTCTGTATCGAAATCTTCCAGTTTTCAGTTATATTCGCTGCAGAAATGTGAGAAAACAGACATGTGGCATTAACTTGATTTGAAACCATGCATGTGAACCTAAAGTCGAATTTGGTGAATATGACTGATATGACATGACTAATGGAGTGTTTTAGACTTAGGGTAAAGGTTTATTCCATGATTTTTTCATCAATTTCATGAACCAACCTATTGAGACAAAATGAAACCTAGGTGAGTGACCCTATCAATCAAAATTAAAAATTTGTGTTTGATAACAGAAGGATGGGATCAAAGGATAAGTATTGGAAACTCCAAATAAGGATGATATAGGATTCAACAGTTTAATATGGGGTAAATGGTTGTAACAAATTTCGGAAGCTTCCAGAAAATCTCACTTTTTCCTGAATTTCTAGAACCAACATAGGTGAAAATGGGAGCAACCTGTAGGTGATCAATGCTAGCCATAGTGGAGCAACCTGTATGTGAGCGATGTCTAGAGGACGACCAGGGAGAATTGGTATTAAAACTTAGGGCTTTGTACAATGATGTTGACAAGGGGGAATAGGATGTTGATTGATCCCATTAGGAGGCCTAATTACTGGATGTGACAAATGTTCATATAATAGATTCCCCCCTAAAGAAAAAAGTCATAAATGATGACTGATGACTGAATTGTTTTAGCTTGTGACAATTCAGGATCAAGAAAAATTGGCGATATTCATTTGTTACAATAAATTTTCATTGTGACATCATTTTGCTGAGGGAGGCATACCCATACTCATCACATAAGCTAAAATAACATGTATAATGATCAAAGGACGTGTCCACAGATGCAATTAGTGGACCTATGATCGGATGATTTTCTATATGATCATAGCCATTATACATTGTGATCTCTATATAATTCTGTAAAATGCATCCCGGGTGGATGAAACTAGATCTGGGGTCTTCTATCTCATTCACATGACCAATCAATGTACGAGTCTAACCATGTGAATCAATGAGATAAGGTCAAACATGGTAGAGACCATCTAATTACTGGTTGATGATGTAAGTCATTAATAGACACAAGAGAAACCATCGATGATGTTAATGCCTCTCAAGGTACCATAGTACAATTCATATGGTGTGAGTAGAAGAGTTGATTTTGTACACCACACAGAGTCTTTAGGTCAAATTCCAATGATGTAAACCTATATCTGATAGGGAGGAAACTTTTCATTGATGCATGCAAGAACCAAGGTACTAAAGGGGTGTTTCTAAGTCAACTTCCTTGATGATGTGTTGATGTTTATAGGAAGTGACATGTCACAAGAGGGCCTTGATGTATCCCCCATCAATGACACGAAATGGATATTGTGATTGGGATAGAATGATGATGATGCAAAATTGGATTAGGAAAAGGCAAACTTGGAATTAAGGCTTAAGAGTATTGTAATGGATATCAACTGAACTAACTTCTCTTAGACACATAACGACATTGAATAGAGTTGGAAGCATTAACCCACAACTGAAATGGAGGCTTTGAAAATGTATGATGAACCGAATTGCAAGAATATTACCCAACCCAACAACAACAAAGATGAAGTGGAAGAGTGTCATGTTCAAGAGTGACTCACTGCCATTAGCAAATATAGTACATTGTTTTCCCAAAATCCCCAACCATACTGGTCAGTAAATCTTTATTTTTTAACAAGCTTGAGGAGGATAACATATGTTTTATCTGTAATTTCATCATTTGGATGACTTCATATGAGTATATTTAGCGAACCCTAAGAAGTATTGGTTGGGCCTTGTCATGTTTGACAATTCCATCAATGTTTGATGTTTTAACGAGTCTAGCGAAGGTAAAACCCGACATATTTTTCATGTTTAGAGAGTTTGAAAAAGAGGCAAAAAAAACTCCAGATGTACTGTTCCGTAGATAGTCTCTTGAGTTCGAAAAGGTAGAAAATAATACTCAGTATAACCTCTTAGCCATGTTTGACTAAGGTATCCCTTTTTCAATAATAGTCTATCTTAATGAAAAAAAGGGTTAACTTTATATTGAATAGACATATTTTCATTTAATTTAACGATTTTGAAAAGTCAAGTGCTAGACAGTATTTTCATATTTTGGTAGTCTGAAAAGATATGAAAAATGACTCCAAGGGGTTCTGTTTTTGTATTTTTACAGAGCCTGAAAGAGAGATAAAAGTATAATCCTTGGTCAAAATAACATGGTTAAAGCATGACAAAACAACATTAACAACTATCGATATGCTCAAAACATCACAAAAAGGATGAAATATACATTTTTCATAGTAAAAATGAAGCACATATAGGTCAAAACATTAAATATGAAGAGAATAATGCAATAAAAGACCATAAACATCCAAAATGACTATTCATTTTTACTATTTCACATTTACCTTCAATAGTGAGAGTTTTGGAGAAATTTTACCCTCGATCTTTTACAGCTGATTGTGGTCAATCCAATGGATCATTTCAAGTATCGTCACTTCCAGGTAGGAGCTCAAACCATTCTCTTTCTTTTTATGGTCCTTTTTTTGTGATTTCATGGTAATTTTTTGAGGGCCCTGGGGTTCTAGAAACATTCCCTAGTACCAATGCACCACCCCCCTCCCGTGTCGAAATCTGGATTACACCTAGGCATATTATCACTGTTGTGTTATGCAGACAATCCCTTATGCAGAAAAATAGATCTCTCTAGTCCTAATGAGAGAATATAGTAGCAAACTAGACAAATATGTGTAAACATCTCTAGATTCTATCAAAAATTACAAAGTAGGATAGATGACCTACCTCTCTTTGATGCTAACACCCATTGGTATTGTTTCCTGATCTTCTCTCTTCCAAGTGCAATCCTCTTTATGTCGTTGCATATGAATACCTGCAAGGAAAATCAAACAGAGACGAGAAAAGAATACATAGCATAATTCATTCTAACATAAACTATATGATAGAGCTGAGAGTATAACATTAAATGAGTAATGATTTACACACTCATGGGAAGCAAACACATAATTTATTATTAATATAAAGTAAGGGAAGCATACAACCACATAATCTCTCATGTTGGAAACCTCCTTTGGATGAGTTTCAAATTCCTAGCAAAGACCTTCAAGCACTCCTTTATCCTTCATAAAATGACAAAATTTAGGCACAACTGAGCACAAGGATGGAAACTGACATTTATCAACTAGCCAAGATCAACCATTTGAGGAAAGTAGGGGATTTATTTATAGGGAAGGAGAGGGAGTTAGGGATCCAAAAAATGGGGAAGAAGGTCCACATATTAATGGGAAGATACCTAATAGTAGGATAAAAGGCCTGCAATGAGAGCCCTTGAACCAATATTCATTCAATTATTACCAGCTCTCTATTCTTGAGGCTTCTAGTAGGAGAAGCTTCTCCTCCATTTTTGGAGAAACTTCCAGAAGAGGAGAAACACGTTTTTTCACTTAAATTCCATTCTTGGCCGCGCTAGACCCATGTAATGGTGAAGGTGAAAAGAAAGAGGCATAACATATGAGGACCACACTGGGCCTACAAATAGGGTTTTTTGACAAGATATTCCAGAATTGCTTCAAGGAATTTCTCTTTTGTTCTTCAAGGATTCTCTGGTCATGTTTTGATGGTGAACAAATTGATAGCCTTTGTCACTTTGTGACATTTGGGGTGAAGTCCAAAAAATCAGGGCATGAGATGGGGAGTGCGACAAAGTACTGTATAATAGATGAACTCTAAAGCATGAAGTCATAATGGGAAGTGATGGTTGAAATTCTTTACGTTTCAAGGCAAGGACTTAGGAAACCATCGTCAGGAGACTTGAAAATCAAACATAGTAAAATACATATGACATTTTTTTATGTAAGTATACCCAATAATACATCGTTGAATAGGCATATAAAAATAGATGAACCCACAACATGGATGAATCCATATGACTAGAAAGGATCATGTGTATGGATACACGACATCGGTGCAACCATCTGTATACTAAATAACTCCATGAATACAATCATGTATACAATCATGAATATTAAATAACTCCACACAACCTGGATTTATCTTATGAAACCCAGGGTCATCATCTATATCTTGACCAATCCAAATTATGAATCTAATAAAGTGAATAAATGTATCAAAGTTGAACATGGTAGAAACCACCTGATTACCGGTCGATGATGTAAACCGTTAACATGCATGAGATGAGCCACCAATGATGATGATGGCTCTTAAGGTAAAATAACACAATATACAAGCATGAAAAAAGGAGCTGAAGTCTAACACTCATAGAATCATTCGATTGAATTCCAATGATGGGAACATATCGTCAAATGTGAAGAACCTTCTGTTAGTGATCAAATATACCTAAGGCTGAAATGAGGTAAAACTCGAGGCTACATCAAACCACGCTCAGCCTCGTAGCTAGCCCTACGAGGACAGGAGAGGGCTCTCTCCGGGTCAAACTCAGTGAAAGATGTCCAATAGGATCTGAGATGACCTAAATGAAACACTGATATTGATTTTAGGCTAGTAAATGGATATGAATGAGGTTTTTAATAAATGATGGGGTTTCTGGGCTGCATGGGGAAAAGACGGCAAGAGCAGAGATTAAATGAAAAGGCTGATTATCTCCTGAGGCAAGATAAGCATGAAATTTAACAATCAAATTGGAATTTAAACGGAATGGCAAGACTGCTAAGAAGTTGACAAGGGCATGTGTGATGAATCCTTATCAAACAGAAGAAGATACATAAATACTGAACGCTCCTCCAGGGCAGAGCAGTAAACTGGATTCTGGCCTTCTACTTAAAAGCATTCACATAGAAATGATTATGAAAAGAAAAATTAAACATAACACGGGACGTATGAGACAAAGAAGAAACATATGTCAAATGTCATACCACAGGAATCTCAGGAACCATAGCTGTATATTTTCATTAAAATATCTGTCAAACTGTACAATAAAACTCTGTTCTCTCCTACACACCTCTCAGAACTCTCCTCCTCCCAATTACAAATGTTTTTACAATACATTAAATAAACTATCAGAGGTGATAACTGATCGATGAAAGTAAGGAGCAGTTTCACCTAAAATCCTAAAAATAGAAAAAGTCTGCTCTTAAAAAGAACAGCGTTACAATTTATTCGCTGATAACAAATGAATTGGTAGAACCTGTAGCTAGATTTTCTAAACTGCAGCTTGAAGACCCAAAATAGACCAACCAATTCGATTTCTTTGCTGGGATATTTATCTGTATTTAAATTTGGCTTTTGACTTTTTCATTTTACTTTTGCCTTTCGAATCAAACCAAATTTCCTATAATTAGCATCATATGTAATATTGGGGCGCTGCCAACAAACTCTCCCTTAGTCGACCATCATTCAACGAAAAAGCATTCTCTGTTTGATTGAAACAAAGAAAGCCGTCCTAATGCTGTAACCAAAGGTTCAGACTTAAATTGTCGCTGCACCAAGCCACTAGCTAGCAGAAAGCAACCGAGGCTAGCTGGTAGACTTCATTTGTGTTTTCATCATTGACTGCTTCCTCCCAAAATAGGTATCAATGCAAACAGTAACCCAACAGCACCGTCCTTCTGAAGATTTTTCCCCACATAACAAGGTAGTAATGCCACAGAAACACATAAAAAGGAAGATTTGAAGCAGACCTCCCACAACAACAACGGACCCAACAACTCGAAGCTTTTTTGAAGAAAATTCTAGACCTAGGGAAAAAAAAAAGGAAGACAACACCAAATTGGGCAACAGTCTCCACCTGTACCATCTCACTGACAAAACTCAAGCCACTTGGCCCAATAATTGACCCTGCGGATAAGTATCCAGTAATAACCGGCCGCCCAAGACAGGCAAATACAATGCCACCAATTGCGGCAGAGACAATGACGAAAAACAAATGAATCTCACATTAAACTTCAGTATTGGATATTCTGACAATACTGAATTGTACCACCGGACTAGATTCTGGAATTTCTTTGTTTTATGGATACTTACCCATCTTTGCCCAGCGCCCACTAGACCAGATCAAACTGCTATATCGGCTATAGATAAACTATACCCATCCACAAAAGTCCCCCATAACAGATAATTATCCACATAGGTACAAGATTTTCAAATTCAGCTCCAGCCCGAAAGTCATTGGCGTATTCGCATCACTGAATATATCTATGGCAGTTGCATGTTGCATCGAGATCCTTTCATGATTAATACCCTCACCGAGATTATGAATTCATTTATTTCTTCTTCAATATGTCGGGACTATGAACATAGAACTGAGATCTTAGACTTTATAATTATGCTGTATCTATCCATCTTCGAGACCATCATTGTTATTTCGTGACCATGTACTGAGGCAAACACTGCATTCAATTGTAACTACGTTCCAAATTTTCAAGAGTTTGTTTCATAACTATCAAGAGACGGTGACTGAGATGTCACATGATCCTTTATGACAGGTATGCAGTGACTTCGATCCTGAGATTATTATTGTTATGGAAGAGACAAAGCATCTACTGATACAAAGCATTGAGACATGGATGCCGGGATAACATTTGCGTGGAGCTAAGGCTGCCGAAACAGAGTGTGTTCCTACCTTCACTGAGACAAAGTTGAGTGATTTGAATTTTTGCAGAGCAACAATAAATATTTTCATTGTCTGCCCTGTTTTTGTCCCAGGAGAAGAAACCTCATGTTTAGTCAACAGCATAGTACTGACACCTTTACCAGAAACATGCAGATGCTCAATCGCCTTGGCAAAGAACATGAAGGTTTGCCATCCCATTGCAAGTCAATGGAGTTGATTCAACATGAAACTGGGCGCAAGAAAACGTTTTTTAAACTCTGTCTATGTGTGGGTAGCGCGCCTGCTCAAGTGGGTAGCGCCCCTCAAGTGGGTAGCGCCCGTTCAATTTAACACAAGCCGTGGCGCTCAAGTGGGTAGCGCGCCCCAAGTGGGTAGCGTGCACCTCAAGTGGGTAGCGCCCACCTCCAAACGCTGTCAACGATTCTGCAACTTGTCTTCGGCCTCCAAACACACGAATTTGACTTCTGCCTTGCAGATCTCTTGCAAATGAGATTTTTTGCCATGTATATATATGAAATAAATATCTCATCAAATCATATTGCTTTTCAGATTTGTTTAACAACCCACTCTATAATGATTTTGGCATTTTGACATTTGGTCTATTAATACAATGCTTTGCTTTGGCTTTTCTGAATTTTGGACTGAAAATGCTTGTTGTCTTTTGTAGGGATGCGGCACTGTGGCTTTGGAAAAGATCAGAGGCTTGCACTTGAAGCTTCTAATGATGAAATAAATACAATTATTACAAAAATGAAATTAGACAATTTCTAGTTCCAAAACAGAGTTTTGGACTAGAAATGTCTTCAAATGCTTTTAATGATAAAAATGTGATATAGAAAACTTTCTGGAACCAACCTCATGGCCTGCAGAGAAAACCCTGGACTCAAGAATTAAAATGACTCTTTTCTGGACCACAGTAACATCAGTGACTGCGCATAACAAGGAATGAACTTTGGAAAATTTGACTGCAGCAGGCTGACAAGACGGAGTCTAACACCTTCCATTGAGGCATGCAAACTATAAGGTACTAAAAGGGAGTTTCTAGATCACCTTCTTAGATACTAATATGGAGTCGACATGAAGTGATTCGTCGAAGGAGGGCCATAATGTTTCCCACATCATTGACATGAAATAAAGGATTTGATTCAAGGTTGATGAGAATGTTTCAAGATTGTAGAAGAGAAGATGAAATGAGGCACAAGAGGTTTGAATTTGCAAATAGGGACTTCTCTTGAACATATCGAAAACACAACTTCAAAGTTTGGAAGCACTTGACTCAAAATTGGATCAATGGTCATGGTGACAATAGGATATGATCGAATGAGAGACAAACAGATTTCCCAAACCCAGGAAGGCAGGTGACGAAGTGAGGATATCCCAAACCCAACACAAGATGCATATGAGTGTCATGTTCAACAATGACATGTTACCTTCGATACAAAACACAAGACATGTTTACTTCCATTTTTCCCCAGTATTTCTACTAAGTGCCTCTTTATTTTTTTTCACAAGCTTGAAGATAATACAATATTATTATCGAATAAGTTCACCCTTCAGATGAATCCATCCTGTTAATTTTTGCGAGTCCTAGGAAGGAGTAGCTTGGTCTCGTTATGGTGACAAGTCCTTTTTCGTTTAAGTTTTACGAGTCAGAAACAGGGGTAACTCGACATATTTTTCATGTTTAGGGAGTTTCAAAAAGAGGTGGAAATGAAAACTCCAAATGTCCCTTTTCATAAATATTCCCTTGAATCTGAAGTTAGAAAACGATATCTGAGAGAACCTCTTAGTCATGTTTGAATAAGGTATTCCTTTTTCATAATTATTCTATCTCATTCCAGAAAAGGGTTAAACTTATATTGAGTAGATGTAAATTCATTTAATTTAACGCGCTCGAAATGACAAGTGCTCAGTAATATTTTCATATTTTGGGAGTTTGAAAAGAGATGAAAGAGGACTCCTCCTGGAGGAATGATTGGTATAAAGGGTATCAATTAGTTCTGGTTATTAATGGAACTTATCAAAACATGAAAATTTCAAGAGGTTGGTTAACAAGACCACTCATCGCTACGGTTCCCCAGGAAAGGTAAAAAAACCAAGTGAAAGCGTATCATCATCCAAGAAGATGGTGACAATGGAAGGAGAAAACCAAGGCTCCTTAGGAAAAAGAGGCAGATAAAATGGAAATTAGGAGAGGTGTATAATAATGGTTTCATTTTTTCAAAAGCTTGAAACATGAGAAAAAACTACACGTGGAATTGGTTTCATTTTTACACAAGCTTGAAAGGAAGAAAACTATGCTTGAAATTTTGCATTCTCTTAGCATAATGACTCAATTTTAGGAACATACCCCCCCCCCCCAAGCCTCATTTCATTCACCTAAGTATACTACTGGTTATTAACAGGTGGATGGAATGAAGATTCATTTATGAGATCAAGTGAAATACTTGACTGGGAATTTACTAGACCTAATCAAAGACTCGAATTGAAAGGGGATTTGTTTCATTTTTTAAAGAGCTTGATGCCGTAAAATAACTATGCTCATAGGGACCTATTTCATTTTTAAAATAGGTTGAAATAGTAAAATAATTATTCTCATAGGAACCTATTTCATTTTTTAACGAGGTTGACATTGTAAAATAACTATCCTCATAAAACCTTGTTTCATTTTTTAACGAGCTTGACACAAGACAAGGAGCTACGATCCAGACACCTTGTTTCATTTTTTAAGGAACTTAACACAAGAAAAGGACCTATTCTATGGCACTTTGTTTCATTTTTTAACGAGCTTGAAACAATAAAAGGAATTATACTTCGAAGACCTTGTTTCATTTTTTAAGGAGATTGACACAAGAAAAGGAAATTTTCTCCAACACTTTGTTTCATTTTTTAACACACATGACACAAGAAAAGGAACTATGCTCTAAAGACCTTGTTTCATTTTTTAAGGATATTGTCACAAGAAAAGGAACTCTAATCTGGATACCTTGATTATGGCCCATAAGAGGTCATGGATTCCAAGAGGTTCTCATCAGATGGGAGAAGAACACGCTAGAAATCAGGGTCCAATGCCTTCAATACATCAGACGCTCTATCACTAACCAGATCATTGGTAGACGCGGGCATGGAATAGGTTGCCACATAATTAACATGTGGTGGGTATGATACCACTTGTATGTAAGGACTATTTAGGGATGATGGTTTACTAGGAGTCAAATTAGGACCAATGAACGAAAGGTGATCAGTGGTCACAATTTTTCCTTCATGCGGGAAACACATCACACAAAAGAGAGAAGAGACAAGAGCTCCCATGACATAATTATAGTCACACCCAAGGAAGAATTTAAATCCAAAGGGCCTTGGAAAACCATCACATCGATGTAGACATTATTTCCTCCCAAAGTAAAAGGAAACTTAGGAAGGATCCCTAACAGTTGACTAGTTCCTCTGTCAAAAGCTAACAGATTCTGGGTAACAGGAACAAGTTGCGCAAAACCTAAAGCTTGCCAAGTAATTGAGGACAAAATTCTCATATATGCACCTTCATATATTATTGTGCTAGGTACAACCACATTATAACTGTGATCTGAAAGGGAACGTAAGAAGGAAGGCGATATCCTTCCAGTCGATTCCAATCAAAATAAGTGACTAAAATACTTGGAGGGGGTGTCGTAGGAATGGGAGAAATTCCCCCTTGTGTTACGGAAATGGGAGGATCATCCTCTTGTACCGTGGGAACAGGAGGATTTCCATCCAATTCATAGGAATCTGAAGAAATAAAAATAACTTGAGTGGTATGAGATTCACTCTCTATGGGAAAGGCCTGATCAACCGAAGGCAGAATCAGGTCAACCATTTCATCAACCAATAATTGGTCGTGAACATATTCACGAGATTCACTTTCAGAGAGAGTGGGATTTACCATAGATGAATTTTTATCAATCACTTGATCTTTTAGGGTCCTATAATTTAAAGGATCTCAAGGTGATTGAATATTTTGTCTCAGTAATCTTATATTATAAATAATTTTCAATATAAAAATGATTTCCAAAAAAACATACATAAAATAAAAATGAAAAGAGAGTATATCTAAAAAATGAATAAAGACAAAAAGACAAAAAACAAAAAAAATATAAGTAAAATCAGAACATCCCAAAAGAAAAACTAGAGAAAATAACACTGAAAGTGCTGTAAATTCAAATGCCACTACTAATAGATAGTTTTATTTATGCCAAAATGAAATAAGGTTGTGTGCAGCTTGTTTAAAATGCCACAATGACTAGCTATTTGTTCAAACCATACAACTTAATAATGGTTGAATAATTTTTAATTTTTGTAAATTGGGTTAGAGAATAAAGATTTTCCAAACAATTTAATCTTGGTAAATCAATAGTTAGGTAGAAAATGAAGTTCATTCAACTATTTAAACTGAATCAATAGGAGAAATAAGTGATAGAGTAGATTACATTCTTCATAAAAAAATAGATATGGGTTTGCTAGTCTAAATGCACCCCTAGAAGAAAGAAATAAAAAAATGTTAGTCTAGCAAAAGAATGGAAATTTGAAGGGTAGGTACAGATGTTTTTGGCTTTGAAAGTATTAAAAATTTCTTATATCCTAAGTTTTATTTCATGATGTATTTGGTGTAGAATAGGGAAAGTGTCAAAAATCATTTTACCCTAACTATCAAAGTGTCAGGAACAAAAGTCATGTGTTTCACATATTTACACTATATCCTAAGTTTCAACACAAACTTGATGGACCACTATCTGACAAAGGTGTTACGTCATCTGACATTAAACCACGTGCACTTGTCCTCTGTCTGATTCATCTACTCCCCGATCGGTGACCCTTATCAGACTTCAGCCCCCCCTCTCCATCCTAGCTTTACCGCCGGAGGGGGAGGGGGGGGGGGGACGGGAGGCGGTGGGTCCGAAAAAATCAGTTTCCCAGTCGGACCCACTACCACGTGCCCTCCTCTCCGCTATTCGCACCCCCTCTACCTAAACGATTAATCGCCTCATACTCCCCCCCGAAAACCACCTTCCCCCTCATCCAAAATACCGTCGTCCCTACCCGTCACCTCTGCCACTCCCGTTTCACCACATCACCTATCCATTACCAATAAAATCCACTCTCACTTTGATCCATTAACACATTTAATCAATTTTGACGACCGTTAAATTAACAGATTTGTGCCATGTTCAAAGGAAAAACCAGATTTTCTTATAGATATTACAAAATTAATGAAACACAGTGTGAATTTGAGCTGTTTGAGATGTATTTTTGGTTATGAGATAAATACATTGACAAATCCTATGATATTGGGCTCCGGGATTCCAATTTGCCTCATTATATCTTCCCCCACACATACAATGCCCTTGATTTTATCAGAAAATTTCAAGCTTGTTACATCCCTAGTCAGAGAGTTATCATTGCCCCTACTGGTGAAATTCTTTTCACCATCACTGCCCAATCAATTGAACAAATGATGCAAGCACCCTCTATGGAAAATGACACCCATTTCTCCCTAGAATCCCTCAATGAGTTATACCAGAAGCTCAATTTTTCTAAAAGAGATAAAATCTTTGACATTTTCCTACCTAAAAATACTCAATTGCCAAAAAAAAACCCTCCATACCCTTTGTTTGGTCAATTTAGTGTGTCCTAAATTGCTACATTAATTTATCAATCTGGGATTCGTAAGCTGATGAAGTGTGGCGCACTATATGTGCAAGATAACCTATCTCTTACTTTTTGTCGTTTTTGGATTTTTTATGAAATTCTAAAAGACAAGTATGGAGACAAATATTCAAGACAATGATGTCCTTCTAATGATTTTCCAAACTTCAAAAGAATTTTAAAACACACAATGACAAAATTAATTCTTCAAAGAAAATGAAATTGCATCACTATTCTAGTCAAACAATAGTGAACTACTGATCATGAAACTCATTATCCTTGTTGCTGTCTAAATACAAAAGAAACTATGTTTAAAGAAATCCAAGAATTGCAACAAAGTAAATCTAAATAAAATTACATCAACTTATGTTCTGATCCCTCGCCATTAGTCCAGCTATGGCTTTCGGAGGTAACCATAAACAACTTGAGCAACCTGATATCTAGTTTGCAGAAAAAGAAACTAATATCAAACTACACACTCATACTTCAATCCCTCACCATTAGTCCGACTATGGCTTTCGAAGATGCTTGAAAATGACATGAGCGATTTAATATTTCTAACTTGCAGAAAGTAAACTAATATCAAACTACACACTCATACTTCAATCCCTCACCATTAGTCCAGCTATGGCTTTCGGAGGTAACTGAAAATGACATGAGCAATTTAATATATCTAAATCTAACTACTGAAGCAAATGTGCAAGACTGAAATAAACAAACAGTGCTGGAATTAAACAAAAAATAAGAAAAGTAAATTAGTAGAAGGACAATATTGATTCCATGTCATTAGTCATTATAAAAAGATGTGCAAGTGCCCAGGCTGCCTATTGTAATCTGAAACAAGAAAACTGATCAGTTAACCACAACATAAAACATGAAAGATTATGGACAGAAGTAAAATGTAAAGCATGAAAGATTATGAACAGAGATGAAGCATAAATACCATGAAAGAAGCAATGTATAAACACGTGAATGACTTATGGCACAATGAACTTAAAGAAATAAAACAAGAAACTATATAGTAATGCACAAAACCTCAGCGTGTGCAGGGGCCCTCTGCACCAGCCTCAGGCAACAGCCTTCAAATACAAATTACGCTTGGAAACAGAGTCTTCTTATATATTAAAATGCAGTCATAACAGAGAAATGATATTACAGCATAGTGGCAACGCAATTAAATTACAGAGCTATTTGGAGGCTAACTATTATGCGTATGAAAACGCGTTATTTATAACAAAGGTGATATAACTAATTCCCTAAAGTTTGTGCTGATAGAGACATGTGAACCATCACGTCCAGAGATCCAGCATCATGGCCGCGGTGAGGAGTAAATCTATGAAGAGTGCATGTTGGATTCGGCTTATGGAGCCGTGCACAGGTGTTGATGTGTCTCCCGTAAATTAGAAACGGTCATACAAATCTTCACGTGATGAGAAACACAGTCCTGTCACTGTGGGACTCTACGGTTGACTTCCACTTGACCACCTTTGACCATAGCCTCCTTAGGTGAATTTGCCCGAGCCAATAGGACATGATCCATGTCCACATCATTTCTGACTTGCCCATGTGGCTCAAATTGCCTGAAGACACCTGCAACATAGACTTTCACAAAATGGCTGCGGAAAGTTGCAGCAGCTGCGGAAAGTGGCAAGATTCCGCAGCTAAATGAGAAAAATCTAAATCAAACATCAGACACAAAACATAGTTAAAAACCATTTTAGATGCTCTTTTACAATTAATATGAAATTATATTGACGACTTAGAAGGTTCAGGTGAATGAAAAAGGTCTAGAAAGGTGTATAGGAAAGATGCAGATTTGAGACTCAACATACCCCCACTGTGAAGGTGTTGCATGTCCTCATGCAACCAAAATTTTGATAATCCTTTTTCAATTCATATGTCTTAACACTTCAGCCGGTACATCCAGTCCTCTCCTCCTCTTCCTTGGTGCTGCTAACATCCTGGGCTTTTTCATCAAGCATCTGAATTTGATATTAATTAGTGCTCTGCTTAAGTTTTGACATTTCTTCTTCAATTTCCTGTTCCTCTTCTGCCATAGTCCCAGATGTAGCATGGTATTATCATGAATTATCTTGTCCAATTTTCCTTGTTCCTTCAATGTTTCATTTTCATTTTTAATGTGTCTATTTAAAATCTCTAGCTCAAAGATTTCTTGTTTCAGTGATTGGACTAGATCATCTTGTGTTGTGTGAGGCTGAGTGGACGAAGTACTGGGACCCGTAGCTGCTCTTTCTAAAGATTCTATATAATCATATACTTCTTGTTGCTTTGGGTCTATCTCAGGTGTCGTTTTTATTGGGCTGTCCCCAAAATGTCGTGGAGGAGAGTTGTCTTCAAAATCTGGCTGAGAAGGACTCACATTAACGTCTGGCTGAGAATGGGATGGACTATGTTCAATGTCTGACTGAGAATGAAATGAACTAGGTTCACTGTCTGACTGAGAATGAAATGAACTAGGTTCACTGTCTGACTGAGAGTGAGATGGACTATGGCCAGCTGGGGATTGTTCAGATGTTTCTTCTCCCAAATCAATAAAATGGGGTCCTTTCGTTTGCGTTTTCCTCAACTTCCCCTTAAGCTTGGAACTTCTTCTTATACGCTGTGGACCACTGTCTTTTTGCTTCTATTTTCCTTTCCCTCTCTTCTTGGCCATAGATGATTTTTCTTGAAGCTAAACTAGTCTCTTAGATAACACTTGATGATCTTCTTCGGAAGAAGGGGTTTGATGCATAGCCTTAATACTTTTTCTCTCTTTTGATGTTATTGGCTTTTTACCCTTGGTTTCTTTCTTCTTCCTTTTTGACAGTCTCTCTTCCCTACTAGTTCTTTCAATTGTAGTAGTAGGAGTACTTTGAATTTCATCATTTGTTCTCTTTCTCCTACTCCTTCTTGATGTACTACCTTCAGGAATTTCTTGAGGTTCCTCAAATAAATTTCTAATCAAAAATTGTTCCCATGTGTCCTTCTTCTCTTTTAACTGTTTTTCAATCAAAATTTTCACAAGACCATGGTGATATAGATGTGGTTCTACATCCCCTAAATGCTTCTGAACAGTCACAAACATCTTCTTCAAACTATTTAATAAAAAGTATGGCAGATTGAGGGTCTGGTTATCTATAAAATTCATCAACAATCGGGTATGGTACATATACATTGACCCAAAACGGCCCTCACAGGTGATAAATTTTTGAACAACTAGCAGCAAAGTAGCACATTCCTCTTTCAAAGCATGAATAGGAATTCCTCTTTTAAAAATAGTTATGTCCATACCTGGGTTATGTAGAATCACTCTCCAGGCTTCATCACTAATGCTTTTGTTCTTAAACCAACGTTCACCCTCTTGAAGAAGTTCTGTGGCAGATGCTATAGATGCCTCATTCACCGTAAACTTAAGGTCTCCAATCTCTACCTCCAGGCCATTGAAAGACCTTGCAAAGGCTTTTGTCACCTCTTTATGGTAGCCTCTAAAATTTTGGATAAACCGCAGCCACTTTGCCTTCTTCAATATATCCCTGACTTGCGGGTATCCTTCCATGAATTTAGGTCCCTCTGGTTCTGCTCTCAACAATTTACCCATCCTTCTTTCTGCTCTTTAAAAACTTGCCTGCGTGAGGAGGGTTCAATGGAAGTAGGACGGCTGAATGAATGGAAATTAGCACGATGACTGTAGGTAGATATCAGAGAGTGGGTATACAGACTGTAGCGTAACAGAGAATGAAATGGGGTGAAGCGGAATAGAGAAGGGTTTTGTGAGCACGACGGAAATGCGGCTGTGAGATTAATAGAACAATAGGAGGAGTATAACACATCCGGAAGTGTTTTAAAATTTGGTGGCTGTAGAATAAATGTAAGCACGTTTATACAACGGCTACGGATTTTATGCGGCTGAAAGAAGCCGTAGTCAAATCAACTACGTTTCATTGTCACAGGTGGAATATCGGAGTATGAGTGAAGATCGGAGGTTTAATTATGGGACCGTTTGAGAATGAATGCAAGGATTGTGGGAGGATTGTACAGAGATCATGGAATGGTTACGGAGTTTTTCAATACAATCATTGCACATAATGGAGCTTATGGTTTATAACTATATAAAAATGTGTTTTAAATGCCATTTGAAATAAATTTGTACTCATACCTTAGAATTCTTGCCATTTTTCCTTGGTCTTCAATTAGTTGCTCCTCATTGATATCTTGAATGCCCCATGTCTTCATAATTGGTCCTCATACCTGCATTTGATTTCATGATTATGGAAATAACATCTGGCTGTACATTCCTTTGAAAAATAGAGTGGTAGCTGCGAAATCTGCTTCTGGCTGCGGAAACTGGTGTCAGCTGCGGAAACTGACACAGCTATTATTTGGGTGAATGGAAATGAACGGATGAAAATTGACTAAATGGAAATGGTCATGAAAGAGAATTTTATTGGTAAAATGGAATGAAATAGATAAAATGAAGTGAAATGGAATGAAGTGGAGTGAAATGAAGTGGAATGGAATGGAGTGGGTGGTCACAAAACTTGTGAAATGAAAGAGAGATTTTTTTTTTTTGGAAAATATAGGGTGTCAGGTGTTCCTGATTTTCACCCTACATTTTCTGTATAAGACTGCCAATCAGTGATTGGTTTTCAGGCTTATACAATTTTTTTTTTAATTTTTTTTTTTTTTTTTTAACTGGAAAGAATAAAAGCTAGGTTGGTGGAGAAGAAGAATTCTTCTGTACCAGCCTGATTGCAGAATTTTCTTGAAACATTTTGACAAATTCCTCTTTTGAGAGTGGCTTATGATAAACTTTCAATTTGTGGCCATTCACAATAAGAGGAGTTTGAAACTCATCAATGGTCTTGATTCTTACCGCTCCATTGCTAAAGATCTTGTCAATCTCATATGGCCCAAGCCAATGAGTCTGAAATTTTCCTTTGAAATATTTAAACTTGGAATCAAATAACAATGCCCAATCTCCTTCTTGAAGCTTCTTCTCTTTGATGTACTTGTCATGCCATTTAGCTCTTTAATATTGAACTAGATCAGTTCTTAAAATTGCTTCTTGTATGATCTCATCTAGCTCGTTCAACTGCTCCATTCTATGCTTTTGGGCTTCTGATAAGTCCATCCCCAACTGAACTGCTATCTTGAAGGTCTTGACTTGGAACTCAATGGGGAGCAGGACTTCCTTCCCATAAACAAGTTCATAGGGAGAATGTCTGTTGTATTTCTCGATGTAGTTCTGTAGGCCCATAAGGCTTCAGGAAGCCTTTATGCCCAATCTCTTCTATGTAGATGAACAGTTTTGGTGATGATACTTTCTGAAAGAGAATTTTATTGGTAAAATGGAATGAAATAGATAAAATGAAGTGAAATGGAATGAAGTGGAGTGAAATGAAATGGAATGAAGTGGAATGGAATGGAGTGGGTGGTCACAAAACTTGTGAAATGAAAGAGAGATTTTTTTTTGGAAAATATAGAGTGTCAGGTGTTCCTGATTTTCACCCTATATTTTCTGTATAAGACTGCCAATCAGTGATTGGTTTTCAGGCTTATACAATTTTTTTTTAAACTGAAAAGAACAAAAGCTAGGCCGGTGGAGAAGAAGAATTCTTCTGTACCAGCCTGATTGCAGAACTTTCTTGAAACATTTTGACAAAATCCTCTTTTGAGAGTGGCTTATGATAAACTTTCAATCTATGGCCATTCACAATAAGAGGAGTTTGAAACTCATCAATGGTCTTGATTTTTACCGCTCCATTGCTAAAGATCTTGTCAATCTCATATGGCCCAAGCCAATGAGTCTGAAATTTTCCTTGGAAATCTTTAAACTTGGAATCAAATAACAATGCCCAATCTCCTTCTTGAAACTTCTTCTCTTTGATGTACTTGTCGTGCCATTTAGCTCTTTGATATTGAACTAGATCAGTTCTTAAAATTGCTTCTTGTCTGATCTCATCTAGCTCATTCAACTACTCCATTCTATGCTTTTGGGCTTCTGATAAGTCCATCCCCAACTGAACTGCTATCTTGAAGGTCTTGAATTGGAACTCAATGGGGAGCAAGACTTCCTTCCCATAAACAAGTTCATAGGGAGAATGTCCTGTTGTATTCCTCCATGTAGTTCTGTAGGCCCACAAGGCTTCTGGAAGCCTTTCTGCCCAATCTCTTCTATGTAGATGAACAGTTTTGGTGATGATACTTTCAAGAACTTTGTTTGTGGACCCCACTTGACCATTTGCTTGTGGATGGTAAGGAGTAGATCTTCTGTGCTTGATTTTGTATTCTTCCATCAACTTCTCCACCAAATTGGATGTGAATTGGCTCCCCTGATCTGTCACAATTTCTCTTGGAACACCAAAGCGAGTAAAAATATCCTCATAAAGAAAATGAACAACTCAATTTTCAGTAGCAGATACTAATGCTTTAGCTTCTACCCATTTAGTAACATAATCAGTGCAAACCAATATATACTTCTTTTGCTTAGATGGTGGATTAATAGGTCCAATGAAATCTAAAGCCCATTTTTCAAAGGGTTCAATGAGTACTTGTGTTTGCAATGGCATTTCATTTGAAAGGGTAGGTTTCCCTACTCTTTGGCAGCTGTCACACCTTTTGACATATTGTTTTGCATCTTTGAAGAGTGAAGGCCAATAATATCCTAAAGAGAGGATTTTATAGGTCGTCCTTTTGTCTGCAA